>FXXK01000162.1:914609-1277553 GCA_900184695.1 Betula pendula
GGTGCCTTGACCAACCAGTAGACCATCACTTACTAGGATTGTAGCCTATACGACTATAATTGTAAAAAAGTTTCTACTAAGGTGTAACTGTCCAAGCAAGTATTCGGGAAGGGTCAAGACTTAGCTAGGATATGTGAGCCTTATCGAAAGGCAAGGGCTTTCTCAATTGCCTACCCAATTGCACGGGACGCGCAGTACCACTGCCCGATCCTCTGGAGCCTCCGCTTTTTAAGCTAATGATGTCCCTTCTCTGAGTGTCTCCAATTAAACTTCTAGCTAGTGTTGGGGAAAATGCCGGATTTCCTTTTTTTTCATGTCGGCTTTCCTACATGACTATGATTTTGGTCTTGGAATGACAAATTTTGGTCTTTGGAGATTGCCTGGTATTTGTCCCTACCCCGTAGGCTCATAATGAATTTCTTCTTTTCTTCTTTTCCCCCCTTGACTGATGTTCAGATATATTCAAATGTATCATGGAGATAGCTTTCAAATTAATGACCGTCATGGAGAGGAAGCTTTGCCATCTCGGCTAGAAGGCATAACCAGAAATAGACGTTTTTAAAATAAATTTCAACAAATAAACTGCTTGTCAACAAATAAAATTCAACTCAACACTTTTCCCACACAGGACAAAGAAATAAAAAAGTAATAATAATAACTAAATGATTTGTACGCCTACAAAAATTAACCCCACTTGATATTGTAACTGAGGGTTTACCTGATGAACTACGACCTTGATCCGCTAACAACATAGAGCACAAACCCCACTAAGATAGATAGGAAAAGGAAGAGAGCAGCACCCATGACGTTGACATTATCTGACTTAGTAGATTTTTTTCTAATTTCCTCTCTCGTGTCACTTCCACTTTTCTCTACGGGAGAGATAGATGCTGAATAGAAGGGGATTGCCACGTCCCAGAAGGACTTAGTGACCATAGATGGAGCTTCATTTTCTGGTTCCAAGATTGTTGAGGTATCACGTGGAGCTTCCATGGACATCAACTCAACACAGTGATCTTTTAGAACCTAGATGAGCATATAAAGCAGGTGTAAGCCTAACTAAGATAATGCTAATCCTTTAGGGAAGGGAGGACCGACTGCTGAGCATAACAAACCGGCAAGTCGATTTTGCAAGAAGATTTTATTTTCAAGATCATCAGATTATAAAAAATTCATTAATTTGGTTAAATACTAAAAAAGTTGTTATGCCAGATGTACATTATGATTCACATCAAGCTGAGTTAAGTACGGAAAATCATTATGCATACCCACACAAACAGAGCCAAGGAAGAATTCCAGAATTCCATTACTCATGATACGCCAGTCCAATTAATCTTCTGTTTTTTAAGAGAATCCTTTTTTTTTTCTCCTAATTTTCATTGCAACAAACAATACAACTAGATATTTTACTCATCAGGTTAGATGTACGAACCTCAAGAGTCTCAGATGACTGTAAGTAGTCGCATATGTGCGTGCCTGCCAACCAAGGAACAAAAACTCTTCGAGGAAATGAAAGACTGCATTCTTTTCTGTTCTCAAACGTATAACAACAGATGTAGTCAGTGCTCAGATCATGTTCTGGCAAACAAAAAATAAGTATCAACGAAGAGTGATGCCATAAATACAATGATTCAACTCTTAAACAATTGCTTCACAAAAGATAGATTAACCCCCTATAAGCAAAGTGATGATGGAGGAAAGGAAGGAGTTGCAACGAAAAACTAAGGCAAAAATAAAGACCTGGTCATACACAATTAGACCCCTTTATTTAAATTAATTCCACTTTTAACGACAGGCTCACAAATTGTTGTAAGCCCATGGTAGATAGCAGCAGTAAAAACAGCAACCTGCCTCAAAAACACAGTACACAAGTGCAGGCATCCTCCATAGATCCGTAAAAATGGCTACATACCTAGGGAGAAGGAGAAAAGGAAGGGGGGGAGCCTAGGTATTGTCAGGCAATGACACATGATTGATAGCTGCAAATATATCAAATATGGCAGATTCATGCCATTGATCAACATGCCTCACAAAATTGATGGAAATGACAGTCATACACAAATTGGTATACCGACAATGAACATTAATTTCCTGTCAATACTATCCTCATAAACAAAACAAATACATATCAATATACAGCTAACACACCTTAATAAGTGCAGGAGGAGTTGCGAAACAGGTTTCTCAGTCAATATCCCATCATTTGCTTCCTGACTAACATCATCTCTTGGCCCCACATCTTCACATGCCTCATCACAGATGATATCTAATCTACTTTGCAAACTCGTGATGATATCCCCCTATACAAAATAGGAAGCGAAGATTGCACAGGACAATGAGCAACAACCATGAGCTATTTATAAGAGTAAGACTCTCGAGAACTATTTATTTTCCCACCAGGCAAAAAACAAAACAAAACAAAACTTCAAGCATTCCATTTCATTGGCAATAAAAATGAAGCTGATGAGAAAAGCAATCCAAGTGGTACTTTGAGAAGCTAGTAGACAGGACTAAAAAATATGCAGAAGTTTTATGTGATACTTATCCACTTCTTGTAAGTGATGAGCCACTTTTTTTCTTTTTTCTTTTTTGCGATAAGTACAGTCACCATATGCTAGCATTCCACTTTAAAAGTAGATATAAAATGAATATCATAAGTTAGGCAATTGTAGTGCAGCACATCAAAGAGACAAAGAATGCTTTGGCTAGAGATGCCTAAAATCTCAGGTATACAAAAAAGGCACACTGGCTAAGTGGCTGACACCATTTCTCATATTAATCTGGCTTTGAAGTATGTCTGCAGTCAATACAATAAACCAGCATGAAATCCAATCAATTAATGATAATTCAAGGCATTTACAAACGAATGTGAAATTTACATGATCCTTCAATACTAAAGCAAGAACAAATTTCATTGTAAACTTAAAAATAGCGCCTGAACTGATTATTGAATACCTTTATATCGGAGACAGCTTGTGAAATTGGTTCTTTTGGATTCAAGTATGAAAAAGAACACACAGATCCATTGAAGGCAAGAACACCGAGAACATCTTTTTGGCTGCATGCTTTAGAACACGTCAACAAATAATTAGAGATACAAATTATAATGTAAAACAATGGAAACATCACGAAGAATGACATGGTCAAGAATTGAAGAGAGAGAGAGGGAGGGGGGGAGGGGGGGGTGGGGGAAAGGAATTGCCAGCACACCTTCTGCATATGTATCTTTCATGAATGGTAGAAGCAGTTCAACTTCATGCACCCTGTCCAATGTGCATGGTTCATCATTAAGAACCTAGAAATGTATGGAAGATCCAAAAATGGAACTCATAAAAAAACTGATGTTACAGGAGTCCACTAACAAAGTGACTTCATTAAAAAAAAAAAAAAAAAAAAAAAAAGAAGCAAATTATAGAAAAATACAATAAAAAGCCATGTTGTAAACAAACTTTTTGTTTTGAAATATATACCACTGAAAAATCCGATGAATCTCACATTACAGATGACTGGACCACTTTTGGCTCTTACTATTATATTAACATATCAAGCCACGACCTTCCAAGGACTACTAACATGTTTGCTTGTCAGATTTAATCCGTTTTCCTTTGCTTTTTATGGAATAAGTGGTTCCTACAGTACTAAGTGCCCAACCTTATTCTCATAAAAAATTTCATTGCACAAGGAAACGTCTGATGAGATTTGCATCCCAAGCAATTGATTATGAAACATAAAAGGAAAAAAAAAAAATTAAATCTTCTAAGCAGTGCTCTTAAGAGTTGCTAGAGAGGCAATGAAATCCTTAAAAAAAAAAAAAAGAAGTAAATTATAGAAAATACAACAAAAGGCCATGTTGTAAACAAACTTTTTGTTTTGAAATATATACCGCTGAAAAATCAGATAAATCTCACATTACAGATGACTAGACCACTTGTTGGCTCTTACTATTAACATATCAAGCCACGACCTTCCAAGGACTACTAACATGTTTGCTTGTCAGATTTAATCTGTCTTCCTTTGCTTTTTATGGAATAGTGGTTCCTACAGTACTCAGTTTGGCCTTATCCTCATCAAATCTTCATTGCACAAGGAAAAGTCTGCTGAGATTTGCATCTTAAGCAATTGATTATGAAACATAAAAGGAAAAATTAAATTTATATCTTCTAGGCAGTGCTCTTAAGAGTTGCTAGAGAGGCAATGAAATCTTTCAACATGAAAAAAGAAACAAAAAATAATAATTATAATAATTGTGTAACTGAAGTCTGCCTAGCAAAAGAATTTATAAGTAAAAGATGGTTTCTACCCTACAGGCCTACCTACTCTCCCTTGTTTGCCTTCAGATCTATTATCCTTTCAAGGCATTCAGATCACAATGCAATCAAGTGTAATGCCATTCAGATACACAACAAGGACTGCATCCTGATATAGCATGGTGGCTGTGCTGATGTAGATAAGCTAACGCGTATGTCAAGCTTGATCTTATCTTCTCTTGGAAATAGGAATAAATCTGGATTTAGTATCTTCTGCAGTCATCATGTCATATGTTGACGTAGACTAGATTCTAGTTTCATTTCTTGCTTTTTGAAGCAAAAAGGACTTAGTGGTATACTGTAACCATTTCTTACACCTGACTTGGAATTATGCATCTATCAAGAAATATCTAACTTAACTTACAAATGACTTTCCACAACACCATTCCAATTTGACAGACATTAACTACCATTCAGTAGAATAAATTTTATCCACTGGAAAAAAGGATCAAATTCTACATGATGTGTTACTTATGCAACTGAAAATTTTGATGAGAGAACTATTTTGGCTAACTGATACATATTTGATAACCCAATACATAACCAAATATCCGGATATCGTGCCTTTTTGTACAGATAGATAGATAGAAAATAAATTCAAACGGTATATCATAGATTGTCTTACCAAATTACCATCAATCACAGCCTTCGCATCTTTTAGCTCTTTAGCATGATGAGAAATTCCTTGACGAAGAACATCACTTAATGTTCTTACTTTTGATGCACTTTCATGACATATGGGCCATCTGTGAAAAGACAACTTCAACTATGAGATATAACTCAGTAAAACATTTAGGTCCTACTGTGAGTTGCGTCAAGAAATTTTAGAATGACAAGCATGAAAAAAAAAATACTGTAGAAAATTTACAAATAGAATATGAGGTGACAGTACGATTGCCTGATATTCTAGTCCCAACGGTGTACAGAGATGCTTGCATCTAATGCAGCCATCACCGATTTACATGCAGAAAGAACCTGGTCCAACTTCAAAATTGACCTGAGACACGTGACTTAATTGCAGCTAACTTCATTGACAAGTTTTTGAAGGTTTGTGGAGTAGATGATAAAATGTGCAAGATGGATTCTAGTCTCACCTTGGCTAGATACTGATAAAACTTTTGGGGGCATCTATCAGTTCAGGCTTGACTTCAATATATTGATATTTTTTCCTCATCATTCTCTTTACTCTCAATAAGTTCATCATTCACTTTACAAAGATGACATATGTCTAATGTTTGAATAAATTAGTATCTTCACACCCATTCATGTCGGAAAAATTTTAACAAAGAGGATCTCCACCAAACACTGCCTCCTAAAAATAAACTTAAGAGGCAGGAGATTTTTTATCAGACATAACGCAATGAGATATGATTATATAAACGAAAGCATCAATTGTCATAAGTAATGAAAGACATTATTGAAATCAAATAAAAAAGATCATTAACCAATAGTTATGATATGGAAGATTGACAGCTGATGCAATTGTTACCTAAGGTTAAAATTGTAGGTGCACTTGAAGGTCTGAAGGGAAGCTAAAACCCTTCCCATTTTGAAATCACAGGGTCGTAGGCAGCTTGATGTAATATTTGATGTCCATGTGCAATTTCGACATGTCCACCTTCACAAATCAACTCTTTCGTCAGCATTACATCAACCTAATAAATTAATTAATATGGTCCAATTGGGAAGAGAAAGGATATATTATGTTAGATAAGATTTAAACCTCATTGGACTGTAACAAATGTTAATGAGTAGTCTTTCCTCCCGATCAATCTCTGATAGAGGCGTTGCTTCTGCAACTGCCTTTACAGTCTGCAAGAGCCATTTTCATTAATTGTTATTCATCTAAGAAGCATCAATATTGACATGGCAGACAAATACGACACGGTACAGATACAGCAATGTGACAAAACCTTGAAAAACTAGGATTCAGTACAGTGGAGACACATTATTAATTGATTATAATATATTATAAATTTTTTTATCTAAAAGACAAATAATACACATAGAAAAAGTTCAATAATGTATCTAGAGCTATGAAAAAACAGGGCTCGCAAATAATGCCCCTTTTTTAACTGTTTTAATATCAGTATATTTGGTACAAGAGGTGTGCTAGACCCAACTAACACCACATATGGGCCAGAATGTCATTCGTTCCTTTTGCTTCTTCCAAATCCAAAAAAAAAAAGGTGTGAAAGGTGAAGCAAGCTATACTGGTTGTACAGGTGTAATGTGAATGTGGCATGGACACTGACAAGGTCGTATATTGAAGCTTGATCAAATTTGCAATACTTGGCTTGATCATAAAGACCCATCAACGGCCCAAATCTATAAAAGCCTCATTATTTGGATGGTAGAAAACCTTAATCTTATACCAGCTTATACACTAAAACAATTCATCAACTCTTTACTCTCCCCCTTCTGAGGCTTTAAGCACAAGAAGCTTTCTAACCCAAGAGCAAACTCCACAGTCCACCTACCTATAGAGAGAGAGATACAAAAATGGCAGAGGTGCAAGATAGCAAAAGCTCTAAGACAGATGTGAAGGAGGCAACACACTATATCGAGTCCCAGATTCAGGGCACAATAGCTCAATTTTCTCACTTCAAAGAACAATCCAGGACTCTTATCTTTCTCTAATCTTCATTGATTGGTGTGCTTTTGGAGAGGAATATTATAGTCTTGTGATGCACAAAATACTGAAGTTTTTCTTTCTTTCTTTTTTTTTTTTGTGTTTTGTTTGATTTGAATGTATGTATAATAAACCGTGTCGGTTACATACAGGTGAAGGGAAAATGTTTGGTACTACATCCTTTACTACAATTTACTTACAAACTTACAACAGTATCTTATGAAAAAATTTAGTGATAAAATTTAACCTATAAATTTAATTATTTAGCTGCTGTCGTGGTAATTGCTACATGGAGTGCTAAGTCAGCTTGTTCAGAAATTGTACTAAAGGCTTAGGTAAAGTGTCTTGCCAATGGTGCATGTTCCAAAGGTATCCAATTTTTGAAACCATTTTTAATTCAAAGCTAAATCAAGTTGAATGAGAGACAAAAATTACCTGACAAAGCATTATGGATGAATTTTTGAAAGCGCTATCGCTAACCCATATATAGATGCCAACCACTTTTATGCCGCCCACTAGCATTCTAGCCACCTGAGAAACCGATATAAGAGCTGTAAGCAAAGCTCACAAAAATAGTAAAAAAAAAAAAAAAAACAAATGATTAAAAAATTCAGAACAATGTGGTTCCAATGATAAACCTGACGAGCGTGTTCGGCGATCCAATCGTGATCGATGAGCAAAGAGGAGGAATCGGCGGTCTGGGATTTGGATTTGGGGCCCTTTTTCTTGTCATCCTTGACGGTCTCGAGGAGGGAACACGCGGGCTCTCCGGCGTCGTTTGGTGGGGTTGGGACCAAATCGTAGACGAAACCCCGGTCTAAAGGCGAGCTCAGCTTGCCTATTACGAGACCCACCTGCGATAAACAAAACCCTAATTCAGATTCATCTAATTGAAACGATCCCATACATGCATCTATTCAGGAATATATATATGTGTTTGTGTATATATATATATATATATATAGAGAGAGAGAGAGAGAGAGAGAGAGAGAGTGCCTGAACGGGGAGTCCGGATTGGCCGAGGCGATCCTCGATCGATTTGAGTCGGGTTTCTTCTCCAACCACCGCTTTCACCATTTTACCGACAGACTGAATATTCTTTGTAGGCTCAACCGCCTGTGACACAGTGAAAGAGCTCTAGAGGGAAGCCGTCGTGATTCAACTTCTTTTTTTTTTTTTTTTTTTTTTGTCGTTTCTATTTTTCCCTTTCTCTTCCTTGCTTTTCTTTCACGTTAGTCAGCTTTAAAATCCCAATTTTTAATTTCAAGACTGTAGACTTTGGACTAGTAGCACTTCTAGAGTATGTATTAATTACACTTATTAATCACACGATATTTTATATTGACGAGTTTTAAATGGTTTTATTTTTAGTAACTTATATTAAAATTTATTTAAAATACATTACCTCAGTTAATATAAAATAAATATAATAAAGAAATATAAAAAATTAAAAGTAAGATTACTCTTTTTAAGTATTAATAGGAAAGAAACAAAAAACCAAAAAAATAAAACTTAAGATTATATTTTAAAATAAAAACTGCAACATAAATCAAAATAACTGAGTTTTGACGGAAACTGCTTACATAGCATTAACGTAATTGGCTACCTTCTTTGGAATTCAATTTTTTTTGAAAAAAATAAATAATAATCCTTGTAATTTTTTTATATTTTTCTTCGACTATAATTAAGTAGGATCATTCGTAGGTAGGCACGACACCATGATAGGACATGTACCAACCACAACTGTAGCTAGGTAGGGTCGCCACCCAGGAAAATGTAATTCTTTTTTATTTTTTATTTTTTATTTTTTCATAGACATAATTTTAATTACACGTTATCTCTGTCATTAATTTGACAGAAAAAAAAAATGGACAATGATCTCATATTAGAAATTATGTACACTTCGAGTATTTAAATCACAAAATTAGAAACTGGCGTCTACAGCAGCTCAATCTATTTGCACCGACCCGATAATAGTCCCCTCCAAAAACAACGCATATGGATCACAAATTCACATCCCAAGCACAGCAAGTGAGCTCAACGTGTACTAAGAAATGACCAAAAAAAATAAATAAAAAAAGAATGAGCTCAACTTGTGAAACTACGATTTGAGAAACTATTTTCCGGGAAAATTGAGGAAAAAGAAATGTCAGTTTTACTCCTATCGGACTGAGGATTACAGTTTTCCTTACCCTCTTGTCATCAACTAAATAGATGTACAAAGCTGAAGCACCAGCTGTTGGTCTAGTCTGAACTGAAAACAATTTAGGCCTGCTTCACTCTGGATGTTACATTGATACAGAAGAGAAGAGAATGTCCTGATCATAATAAGCCGTGTGAAGCTGGTGAACAGTTCAAGAAAATCCCAAGTCCCATGTTACAATTCAATGGATATAGAATGCTCCAAACCTTCCAACATAAGAAGATGATTTCCCAAGGGTAATATCTTCACGCCATCATCATTCACAATGCTGAAATGCTTGCATGGGTCAATCTCAATGCTTACTTGAACAGCACTCGAAGATTTTGTATGTACACGGGTAAATTCAATCAAAGTTTTCCGCGGGGCTCCTTTGATTGAATTGGATGCTCGACCAAATAACATTATCACATGGCTCCCATCCATGGCCCCAAGGTTGAACACTGAGATCTGCACTTCAAATTTTAGGTGATTGCAGGATGTTATGTCATCAACATTGATATAATCCAACCCATCTGAAGTCTGGTGAGATATTTTTTTACTTGGACCATCCTTGCTAGTAGCACTTGATAAAATTATTTTGTCCGGCACCGACGTATATTTGTAACTGTAATTGGAATAACTCAACCCATATCCAAATTCATATACCACCTCTCCGGTATAGAACCGATAAGTTCGTCCCGGATAGCCTTGTGAAGGGTTAGGCCGCAAGCTCATGTCATTCATCGGCACACTGGTAAATGATTCGGGATACCAAGTGATTGGCAGGCATCCACCTGTTTCTCTCAAACACTGTCCAGTAAATCTCTTTATGACAAAATATTGAATATTCAAGATTAAGATTTCATTTGAGCTACAAACCTGGATTAAACTCTCCAAAGACAATTTCTGCAACCGCTTGCCCACCAGCCTCACCTGGGTATCCTATCCAGAGAATGCTTCCGATTTGTGGGTTTACTTTGGCAAAGGATACATCAATTGGTCCACCGCCAAGTAGGATCAAAACAATAGGCTTTTCACTTGCAGAAGAAACTGCAGAGATGAGATCCATCTGTCTACCAGGCAAGAGAAGGCTCACCCTGTCAAGTCCTTCATCTTCTTGGGACAGATCAAGCCCAGCAACTACAACTACTGCATCAGCTTCTCTGGAAATTCGAACAGCTTCTGCAAACCCATCACTAGAATTGCAATGTGTGTCACCACAACCACTAGCATAGAAAGTTTTGATGTAAGGTTGCAGTCCCTCAAAAAGGCTTCTCGGATTGCATGGTACACCTATACATTTAAGAAAACCATTAAAAAATAACTTTAAACCTATAAGCCATCAAATATAATGGACAAGCAATCCCTTTTTCAGAGAAACCTGTATAGTCACCACCCAGTCGGCTGGAATCATTTGCTGAAGGGCCAATAATGGCCAAGGAGGTGATATCCATTCGATTTAATGGCAATAAATTCTTCTCATTCTTTAAAAGCACAGTTCCCTGCCTCGCAGCATCTAGGGCCAATTCTCTGTGCTCCAGAGTACATACATCTTCCCTTCCCATACTTGCGAAGTGTCCCTTAACAGGGTCTCCATTGAAAAGGCCAAGAAGAAGTTGAACAGAAAACAAATTTGATAGAGCTCGGTTTATGTCCTCCTCCTGAATTTTGCCTTGTGCAAGTGCCAACTGGGTATACCGCAACAAATAAGTGCCACAATTTATATCCATTCCTGGTTCCAGTCAAGCCTTTCTCAGAAACATTACAAGTAGTACCACTTAGTTTTATGAAGTTGATGAAGCTCATTGATTTCAGGGGCTAAAATACAAAAGCTAATTCTTCATGATGGAGGCTCACATGATGTGCTTGCCTCTAACATGAAGGCTAGCCTTAAACCCTCATTTAGCATTTCTTACATCGACAAACCAAATATCTTCGAATTCTTCGCAACTATAAGGCTAAGTCTAACTTCTTTTTGAAGTTTTTTTTATCCTCTTTTATTTTCTTGTCCCCTTAAAAAGGAAGATATATCAAGGTCTCAGTTCTTTTAACTCAAATTAACAAACCTTAATCTTTTAAAGTGCAAAATAGTTTGAATATTGTATACAAACTGTATGCATACATATAAAATATTAACTGTTAGCAGCTATTCAATTTTATCAACATCAGTACTTGAAAATGAAGATATTCACAGTAGCAAGTCATGTTTATGCCAATTAAATTTGGCAATGACAAAGCTTCAAGCACAAGCACCAAATTTCTAATGCATACAAGTTGCACATTTGTTTTTACCATAACCTAATTACACCATGAAAAAAACTGACCTGCTTTAATAACATCAGCAACCGCATCTTCAGGAGCCTTTGCATATTTATGATCTTCAAACATTACAGCAACAGAATCACAGTCCGATGTGATGTATCTGCATTTTCCATTAAAAAAGAGTTTGTAACACAACACTCGGATCATAATTCATTCACATGGCATCCTTGCAATTCAAGCTTGCGATGTCAGTACATACCCTTTGAAGCCCCATTCTCTCCGAACTTTCTGTAGGAGATCATGATGTGCACATGAAGGCACTCCATTGACCCGGTTATATGAACACATCAAACAGGTAGCTCTGCCTTCTTCAACGCAGCTCTGAAATGGAGGCTGGTAAGTATCCTCCATATCTTGCTTAGAGACCTGGTAAAATAGCAAAAGCCACCACAGGACAAAAGAAAAGGAAACCAAATCATGTTCTTCATTTCATTAACACGAAAAGCTTTCACAACATTTCTTTATTCAATGTTTTTTGTTTTAACTAAATTCAATGTCAAGAAAAATGCCTGCACGCTGTCAGATGATGCAGTATATCATCAAAATTGGCTTCAATTTAAATAATTTCCACAAAAATGAGTTTAATTAGGCTCATATATCCTGATTAAATTATTCTTCCCCGGGAAGGACACCCGTTATACCATTTTGAACAAGACCTCAATTGTTACCTACAAAGAACCAATCACTTCTTGGGTTTTGAGTTTTTCCAACAGCAACCAATGACATACAAAACCAGAACATAAGACACTTCCTTACCATTGCATTGAAGCTAAAACTCTTGAAATTCCCCCAATTCTCCAAATCATAAGCAGTATAATGCTTGCAGCAAGCAGATACCATGAACCCACCATCCCCATCGCTGAGCTCCTCCCCCTGCAACCCCTTTACATATTCAACAGCATAAGCACTCGCCACCATTGGATCCTCGCCCGGCGTCTCTTGCCCTCTCCCCCATCTGGGGTCCCTGAATATATTAATGTTCGGTCCCCAAAAAGTCAACCCAGCCTGACCCTCATTGTACATGGCCCTCCCTTCAACCCCAATAGCCCGCCCAACCAAAAACCACAAACTTCTATTAAAAGAAGCCGCGGTAAGCAAAACCTGAGGGAATGCAGTCGCAGCTCTAACTGGGCCACTGAAAGAGACACCAGGGCCGTTTGAAGCTATGCCGTGGAGGGACTCGGACCACCACTCATAAGCAGCTAGGCCGAGCCTGGGTATGGCAGAGGCGTTATTGGATAGGAGTAGGACCTTTTCTTGGAGGGTCAATAGGGAGATGAGGGACTGGGCTCTGGTTTTGACTGGGAGGGATGTGTTGCAGAAAGGGTAAGAGTGGTGTGGTGGGGAACACGAAAACTTCTGTTTGGAGAGGTATGGTGGGCTTGTTGTGAAGGTGATTGGGAAGAGAGAGATTGGGTAGAAGATGGTGAAGAGCGTGAAGATGACGAGTATCACAACGATTGCATTCCATTTCCAATTCCATCTTTGGTACATTTTGCAGCCACTGAAACTCAAGATTCCGGTTGTATTGAAATCCTTTGACTTTGTGGGAGATTAGATTAGCCTGTTGGCCCGAGGTCTCTGTAGTCTGAGGACTACTACAGTTTAGTGTGGTGCAGTTTGTGCAAAGGCCAAAGGTTGACCGTCGAAATATAAAAATGCAATTGGTACTGGGTGGTCTTTTCGAGACCAGATCCTCTCCAGTTTATCTCCAGCCAAGTCTGCGACTATGCGGTGAAGATTTTTTTCTCTTTTTTCTTTTGTACTTGTATGGAACTCGAACTCTGTTTCTCGACTCATCCTATGGCAAATTGGCAATGGCGATGCCCCGGTCAATGCACCTCTCTCTCTCTGTTTCTCTGTCTAACAAGTTTCTCTCAAAATTCTCGAGTTTAGTGTTCAATTTTTCCGGAGGCTTTCCTTTCACTAAATCATCTCCGGTCTGCCGTTCTCTTTAGGCCCAACCCAATCAGCAAAAACAAAAAAGACGTTTCCAGAATTTCTGACCCTGAGCCGACCCGAAAATTCGACACCGCCCTTTAACAATGGAATTCAACTTAGGGCCTACAACAGAATTTCCGTTTCCGACCCAACCAATTTGGAATCGGGTGATTTCCGCCCCAAAAGGGCTTGGTACCCAAAGCTAATTGGGGATTGTTTAATGATGGTTTTTGTAGTTCTAATTGGGAATATGAGGACAGCTGGGTTGGGGTTCAGATGAGTGGATAGTCGTCAATAGTTGGTTCTCTCCGTATAATGACGACGATGGGTGATTTTATAGGCTAATGGGTCATTGGTCTGAGGTGTTGTTAATTTGAGTGATTGGGAGTTTTGAGGTGTGGGATGGAGTTACTGAGGGTTATGATGGGCTACAATTTTTTAATAGAGGAATGCTTTGTCATCTATTTTATGCCATTCTTAGAAAGTCTTTTGGTACAAGAATTTTTTTTTTTAAAAAAATAAAAGTTAAAACCTACTTATTCTTCTCAAAAAATAAAAAAAAAATTAGCCCACATATATCAAAACTCTAAAAACAACATAAAGTGTTGTCCAAACACTACTCTTTATAATAAATGAAATAAGCCCAAATGGATCAAACAAGATCTCAAAACTCAAAAGAGACAAATAGAGCATGGTCATGCCAAGCTTGAAATCCCAAAACATACCTAACTAGAAGGCCCATAGACCAAAGATTTGACCCTAATCAGCAATTAGGCCAAACCAAAATTGAAAAGTCAACCCAACCGATCAACCAATCCGAACTTCACTAACTTGCTTCCGACAAAAACATATCGGATTTTGGAGGCCTTTTTCGTTTTTCGGCTAAAACCGAGTCGAAAATCGGAAACTAAAGTGGATTTCTAAAAGTTTGTATTGTATTATTTAAGAATGAAAGTAATTTTTTAAAAATTATTATTAAATTTATAATTTATTATTATCAAATTTTAATTTTAAAAATCACTTCATTTTTAAGAAATTTCTAAAATTGCTCCTTCCAATAACATCTTACCCGATCCAGCTCTTTTTGTAGTTTTTTTTTCTCTCTCTCTCCATTAAATCAAGCACCATTTGCCCATATGTGATGATTCGTTTGAGTCTCTCTTCCTTGGCTTTAATTTCCCTTCTCCCTTTTGTCTATGACCTCCCTGTGTGTGTCTTGCCTTGCCGTCTCTTTTGGTATCCAGCTCATCTCGGAATATTTCAGCCGACTTCAACTCTAACTTTTTAGTGGCGAAAATGACTCAAGAATCATCTCCATTTGGGGAAATTCTAATTGTTCCGACTCTAGCGCAGGTGGAAGACATAAGAGACATTTTCGACTCCATCAGAGTCAATGCCCACCCCTAAAGTCTATGTGGTGAATACTAAAAAACAAAAAACAAAAACTATGTGGTGGACGATATCTGATTATTGATAAACGTTGGTGGTTCATTCTTTTTTTTTTTTATAATCAACGTTGGTTGTTCGTTCATTCCAACAAATATCGACTACACCACCAGGGGAAATTTTACCTTGAGGGGTCCGAACATATATATATAGTCTTTTTACATGTATACACGTATTTATATATATAAAATAAAAGCAAGTAAATCTTAAACTTAATTTCATATTAAGTTATAAGTTATAACTCTATATAAAAGTTATATTTTTATAAAATGATTTTTAAAAATGAGTATCTTTCAATAAATCAGTATTATGATCTTGAAGGATTTATTGGAAACAAACCAAATACAATAAGGTGCTAGTCGAATGCTGCAAACCAATAAAAACAAATTAATTATATATTTTCAAGACAAATATTAATTTAATAGAATAAATTAAAAAAATTCCAATATAATTTGGAGGAGTTTTTTTTTTATCTAAAATTAAAGTGTTGCATTTTAATTAGTACTTCAACTGTGTGAAAAACGACATGCCTAGTTTTCACATTACACTTATAAATTTAAATACTATTACACTAATAAATTTCATACTTACTTCTTACTTTCTCCCACACTATTGAATTTCAGTACTACTATAATTATCTAGATATAATTAATCTAAATAATGTGAACATGTCATTACAATTTCTCCTAAGTAGTGTTTTTTTTTTTTTTTTTCATATAAGAATCTTATCTTTTGAGAATCAAACACTAAGATAATAATCAAACACCTACACCTGTGTAGAAAATAAATAAATAAATCAAACACCTACTCTTGGCTGGCCCTCTTTTTATGCCTACGCAAGGTTTTTTTTTTTAAAAAAAAAAAAAAAAATTCTTATATTTTTCTCAAACATTATGATAAGAATGAAACACATAGCTAATTCTCTTGACTTTTTTCACGTCTAATAACTTATAATCTTATCTTCTTGAAATAAATTATTTGTCTTTCACGTTTCGGAAGTTTTTTTTACGTCTCACTCTCATGAGTCAACATTGAGGGACTATATTTATTCATTGTTACGGGACCATATTTCTTCTTTGTTGCAAGTTATAAGGGCATATGTGGTGATAATATGAAAAAAATAATTTTTTTTAGAAGTTTTAAAATATCTTGGGGGTGCCATGGACCCCCCACTCTTATAGGTGCCTCCGCCCCTTGTAACACCACCCAATAGTCACTCATATGCACATCTCTCATTTACATGGTTAATAATTAATTTTAGGGTTAATTACCGTTTCCCCCCATGAACTACCAGCCATTTCCCAGTTGCCACCATTAACTGACACTTGTCCCATATTGCCCTCTTGGACTACCATTTAGTTACCTTTTGCCCCCTTCTATCAGTCAACTGCGTTAAATCAGACGGTTAACCCTTCACGTGCGCGTCACATGCCGTCTTATGAGTTTTACTTCCCATTTTACCCTCGCTTTGGCTGACAATTCCTGGTGAGGATCTTCAAGCTGCTCCTAGATTTCCAGGATCTTCTTCTGCTCGTCGTCGAACATACCAGCGTACGGATCCAAATCCTCGCCGTCCTCTCTCTCCACCGACTGCGGCGTCCCGGGAGACCCACCTTTCTCCGCTGGCTCCTTGACGACAAGACAAATATCCGCCCTCCGATCATCCACGTCGTCACAGTTCCCGCATCGAGCCTGCTCCGCCGGCGCCGACGACGAAGAAGACTTCCCCGCGTAGAGCCGCTCCACGATAGTTCACTTTCTTTGAAGCTACCTTCGTCATCACTTTGTTAAAGGCTTGAGGCTTCCCGAGCCAAACCGTACAAAGGGGTTCACGGGGGAAGAAAGAAATCATTTTTGTCAGTGACGAACCATGGCCAAGTCCGGTGGCTGTCCCAAGGGCTGTCTGAGATTCATAGTAAGTATAGGTGTCCTGTCGCTAGTCTTGTGGCTAACTCTACGCGCCGACAAACCCAAATGTTCCATCCAAATGGGTATGCAGTTTTCCGGGTGGATTTAGCCACGGCAGTGAGGTTCAAGAACGTTGTGTGGAAGTGGAGAATGGGTACTGCTATCGTGCGCAGGTGGGGGTTTTGGTTGGTTTGATGGTATTGGTTTTGCTTAATTTTCGTTGACAGTTCATGATAATTTCACGAATTTGTTTGTATTGCTTTATGTAGGAAGAAAATGTTGTTGTTTGTAGGAGCATTTTTTACATGTGAAATTAATTGTTGAATTTTGAGAAATGAATTTCTGCCATACGGGTGGTCTTTAGGTTGTCTGAATTGTCAGCCAAAGCGAGGGTAAAATGGGAAGTAAAACTCATAAGACGGCATGTGACGCGCACATGAAGAGTTGACCGTCTGATTTAACGCGGTTGACTGACGGAAGGGGGCAAAAGGTAACTAAATGGTAGTCCAAGAGGGCAATATGGGACAAATGTCAGTTAATAGTGGCAACTGGGAAATGGCTGGTAGTTCATGGGGGGAAACGGTAATTAACCCTTAATTTTAATTTCATGAAAGGTCCTTGGATCTCAATTGAATTTGCTCCCTAAACTTGTTTAGTGCTTTTTTTTTTTTTTTTTTTTTTTTGTATGGATCTTTTATAATCTATTAATAACAAGTCATGAGCAAAAAACTCTTATAAATTATGAGCTTTAACTACTATCAGTAGCATAAAGCGCAGATAACCATAGCACAACGCTATGAACTTATATAGTCATAAAAAAAGATAAAACCTATTTATGACATCATATTCCGCTCACTCATGTAGAACAATAGTTAAAGAACATATCTGTTCCGAGTAGACTAGATCTAAGACATTAATAGTCAAAAATCATACCAACTTTATTTATCTAGTCGTAAGAAATAGCCTTCCATACCGATCTACTCTTCTTTGACCCTATAGGTCAGGAAACAAAACCCTTATTGACTCAAAAGTTAAAAGAATAATTAAAAAAAAAAAAACAACACAAACATCAAAAAATTAAAAAGCAGCAAAAAAATTTCAAAACACAGCCTCGCTGATAGTCGGAGAGGCAAAAGAATGTGGCAGGAAGTCACAGCCACAACACGTGAGAAAAATAAAGGGGAGAAGAAAAAAGGGAAAAGATCCCTCTTCCCCTAGCCAACGCTTCTTTTTGTTTCTTTATCTAGTGCGGCTAGCCAGGTACTTTTAGTGCATTCTTAAAATATGTCTATTATTATTTTATTTGATAACACTTTTTTTGTTTTTTTATGTTTTTTGTATTGAAAAATAATAGGCATTAACAAAAATATGTATTATTTTTTGTTTGTTAAATGAATAATGTTATATGCAATACTCATATTTTTTTTATCCTCATAAATATAATATGACTTTTAAAATTATCATTAAATTTTTTATAAATCATTAATAAAGTTTGATCCAATTATAATTTTTAAAGTTATATCACATTTGTGAAGATTAAAAAAAAAAATTGAATCTTATATATAACATTGTGAACCACATGCCCTATTAAAATTGCATGTAATAACGGTCCAAATCGGAGGAATTTACTCATTTTTTATTTTTTGGCCCAACAACAACAGATGATGCCATGATGGGGCACTCCAATCTAATTTAAACAAAAACGTTGTCCATTCATAATACGAAAAGGAATTAAGTTTTTATTTTTTATTATTTCAAAAAGGGAAATTAGTAAACGATTTAATATGGGACACTAGCACTGTTTTCGCGGCTGATTCTGCTCCATCATTGTCCGCAATTAGTAAACAATTTAATATGATTCATTTGCCATGTGATTAAACCTCAGCATATTATTAATAAATACCGTCATTTATTATAGAATAATGATACAACACAGCTAAAGCCGAAAAAAACAGTAGCACACACTGCATACGTGGCAGTCATATGTTATTATAAAAAAGAAAAATATTAAAATATTTATCCAAATTCTTCTAAATATCATTATCACCATTAGATCCATGAATTTTTGTAGGTTTCATGTGTGGGATTTATAAATTCAATGGTAATGGCGATATTTAGAAAAATGAAAGAAAAATTTGGGTAAATATTTTAACATTTTTCTATAAAAAATAAATAAATAAATTTTCCTGCATCTAAATCAACTTCCCTTTTGATGTGTATTACTGTTTCTTTCGGTCTGGACTGTATTCTATTATTACTCTTTGTTATAAGAATACAGTGCACAAATATAAAAATGTTGCCTTTTTATCTGAAAGAAGTTATCAATAATTAGCGTATGATTAAACTTCAGCATGTTATTAGGTAATTCTTTCTTTTATTAGAAATATTCTGCGCACAAATCTAAACTTTTGCCTTTTATGTGACAGAAGTTATCGTTCATAATTAAGATGGCGAAGACAATACAATAATATCCAAAAGCACATGCCGTTTTGTGCAAAAGCATATACCGCCCAATTTAGTGAAATTGGCGCGCCCCAATTATAGCAGATCTCACTCCAATTCCCGTTGACCTATTATCAGGCTCAAGGTAAAATATCAATTATCACATTTATAATAAGCGATTATTTCTTGCAATTATTCCATTTTCAAGTGCTTTCTGTTTAGAAAAGAAAGAAAGAAAGAAAGAAAGAATTTTTCAATGTTATTTATAGAAAATTAACACACCCAACTTTGAATAATGGATAGTTATTAGCAAAAATTATTTCACAGGTGAACTGGAAGTGGACCATTAAAATTGAAACATGTTTTTTTTTTTTTTAATGCATGTGTCAATCCTAACAAATTCATTGACCCTCTTTAGCAAACAACTTGATTTTACTGTTTATAAATTTTGATTTTTTTTTTAAATAAATCATTTCTACTTTTTATATCACATTAATTACTTTTTAATTTTTTTTTTATTTTTTATATCACATCAAACATTTTTTATTATCATTCAAATAAAATACTTACCAAAAAAATAAAAAATTTTACTTTTTCATACAACAAATTTACAACATTTCTTTTATTTTATATCACATCAAAAATCAACAATCTCCCTACCAAAATCCAATCATTTGTCAAACAGGTTCCTTCTTTCCTATTACAAAATGCAAAGGAGGATATGTTACCAAACGATTAAGGATAGAAATTATTATATTTTACTGGGGTGACACTGTCGATTATCTTAAAATAATTTAAAGATAAATTGAAAATATCAAATTAACATAGTAAAATAAAATGGTAGTTAATAGCAAAAATCGTTACCAAACACACCCAAGTTTGACGTTTTCCTAGACTAGACTTTACCTTTTCGCTGCTCACTTTCCAGGTCACCAAAAAAAAAAAAAACTAATAAATCCGATACTCCAACCCTTCCTTTCACGCCTCCGCATGGATTATTTTCCTTCTTAATCAATCAAACAAAACCAAAAAGGTAGGTCCCTCGTCGCGAGACGCACCCAACCCCGACAACTCCACAAAAGGAACTTCGTCCGCACAACGCCGTTTTCCACACAGTTTCATAGTGTGTCCCCCAAAATGGCTTCCTAACGCCAATCCTTCTCAAACCCTAACCCTAATTTCCTTCTAAAACCCCCGGATCGTTTACAAACGAAATCCAATCCAATCCAATGGAAAACTACGCGTACTCGTCCTATCCCGATTCCGGAGACTCCTCCCCTCTCTCCCGAGAAATCGAGTGCGAAAACCCGTCGTGGGACGAGCCGCCGCAACAGGCTTCTTCTTTAAACTACAAAGTGAAATTCATGTGCAGTTACGGCGGGAAAATCCAGCCCAGGCCACACGACAACCAGCTCGCGTACGTTGCCGGCGAGACCAAGATTCTAGCCGTCGATCGCACCGTCAAATTCTCCGCCATCAAGTCCAAGCTCTCGTCTCTAATACCTGATGTTGATGCTGTTTGCTTCAAGTACCAGCTTCCCGGTGAAGATCTCGACGCTTTGATCTCCGTCACCAACGATGAGGATCTCGAGCACATGATGTCGGAGTACGACCGCTTGTACCGCGCCTCTGCTAAGCCCGCCAGGCTCAGGTTGTTTCTCTTTCCTTTGTTAAACCCTAACGATGCTCCGGATACGGCTCCGGCGTTGGCGACCTTCGGCTCTTCGCAGCAGCAGCTGCAGAAATCGGAGCGCCAGTGGTTCGTTGACGCTTTGAATTCCGTGCAGATCGACGGTTCCTCGCCGCCGGCGAATCCGGATTTTCTCTTTGGATTGGACAAGGGGTTCCCCCCGACAAAGTTGCCGGACTCGGCTCCCCCGCCAACGGTTCCGGACGCGGCGACGAAGGACGTGTCGTTCGGCTCCGACTGCGGATCGGAGGATCGGCACTTTGTCGGTGAACCGGTGATCTCTCCCACGGAGATCCAGAGGCAGATCCATGAACTGCAGAGATTGCATATTGCTGCTAACCATGAGCAGACCGTGTTCCAAAGAAAAAGCGACGAGGGAAACCCTAGGGCTTACGCTGCCGGAGACTTCTACGCCCAGAAAGTTCCAGAGAAAATCACGCCGGCGCCGGCGACACAGATTCCGGTGCCGATACCAATGGCTGTTCCGGCGAATTACTTTCCTGAGAGGCACATGACCACCGGAGGAGGCTATCACCACATGGCGGCTACCGGAACGGACCATCACCACCAGACGATGTATCTGATTCCCACACCAACTGGAGTCTACCAAGCCGTACGACCGATGACCGGCCCGGTCGGTCAGGCGTACTACGGGGTTCAGAGAATGGTACCGGAGGGGTACCGGGAACAGCCGGTATACAATGCGGTGCCTCAGCAGCAACAGCCAAAGGTAGTTGGGGGGGCTTCCTATAGTACCGAGGGGAATATTCAGGTGGTGCAGCAGCCAATGGAGCCTGGGTACACGCAGGTCTATTACACGGCGCAGGGAGGGGTTATGTCGGGCTATCAGACGGTCGCGGTTGATGCTAGACAAGGTGGCGGCGGTTTGAATCAGGAGGGTAAGCCTGTTGCTAAGTCCTCTGCGGTGTGAATCGTGTTTTGGTTAATAATTTTTACTATATTATTATTATTATTATTATTATTGTCTTTATTGTTATTATTCTATTTCATAAGTCGAGCTTAAATAAAAGGAATGAATGATTTATATAGGTTTTGGTTAATTTTTTGCTTTCTTGTGGGGACCAACTTTTTGGTGGTGTGGGTTTGAGGGGTGATGATATTGTTTGTGTACATACATTATGGTTTGAGTGATGGTTTGTGTGCACAAGAGGGATTTGTTTAAGACTGTAAATTTTGTGATGTTTTTCACAATATTATTTTATACAATTTTGTATGAGTAATGCAAGAAGTAAGATTATGTCACATTTTAATCTTCAGGTTGTCCCAACTAATTTATAATTTTGGTTTTTTAGTCATGTTACACATTCTCATTCTAACACCTTTTGACGTAGCTGATAAAATTACGGTTGGATTTAAAATTAATCAGATTTTAATTCAATAATGTGAATGTGTGCAGTATTTTTTTTTTTAAGAAAAAACCAAGATTGATTTAAGGCTTGTTTCGAAATGTCACTGATAATTATGAGATGAGATAAGAAAATGTGATTTAACTCTACTCGGAATGCTCACTGTTTTAGAATTTGCAAACACGTGAGGGTGTTAATTTTTTTTTTAAAAAAAGTTTTTTTTTAACACTTCTCAATTACATGCAAGTGGAGCAAGCTGTATTAACAAATTGTATACTAATTGGAGGTAGCATTTTTTATTTTTCTACTAGTAGTAAACTTGAGTGGTTGAGCTGCATTGACATTTTTTTTTAATAATAAAGAAAAACTTCCCATATTTTTCACATTAAAGAGAAATTAATAAGTTAATTATTGAAAAAAGTATATGTACTTCTTTCAAACTACTAAATGTGTATTTCAATGTTCTCTAAGTAAAAAGATAAAAATGACCTTAAAATTTTTTTAATAAGGCAAGAATATCCTTATAAATTAGAAAAATAAAACTAAAACTAAAAAAAAATAAATTAAATTTAAATTTGTTAAAAATAAATAAATTAAAAAAAAAATGAGGGGTATAAAAAACGTTTATTATATATAATATATATATATATATTAATTTGAGAATTTTTTAATTTTATGAAATGTATTTTTGTCATTAAGGAACATTAACATTTTTTTGAAAATTTAGAGAGGAAATTAACACAATTAATAGTTTGGAAGGACATTGAAATGAATAATAGCTTGAAAGGAGTAGTAATAGCTTGAAAGGAGTATGTATATTTTTACCTTAATTTTTATAAACATTAATTGGGCTCGTTATATGTGGGAAGCAGGCTTGTTTGGATATAATTTTTTTTCAACTATTTTCATTTAAAAAAGAAAAAATTATGTTTGGTTACCTTCCTCAAAATTTTCAACCCAACTCAATGTTAATACCAATGTGATTGGGTTGCAAGACAAACCTGAATTCCAAAAAAAAAAAAAAAAAAGACCGAAAAAAACAAAAATCATTATCACCAAAAATAAATTTTGTATTATATTTAATTTAATTTACATTCTTAGAATACAAAAAATAATAAAATAAAAAAAAAATTACACACCCAAACAAGCCCTTAGTTTTAAATGGATTGTAGTAAGATACCCTCTGACAAGCATAAAGAGTGCCATGAGTTATGATACTCGTCGGCTGATATGAATGAACAGCCATTCACAACCGCCGACGTGGAACCTGCTTTGAGGCAGGAATTTTTTTTTTTTTTTTTTTTATAATGGTAGCAGGTTCCATGTCGGACGGTGTGAATGACTGCTCATTCACACCGGGCCGACGAGTATCATAACTCAGAGTGCCATATTTGTAGCCTTTGTCGTTGGAGTAAACCTCGACAAATTCTTTATCTTAATCCCTAATCTTCTATTAACGAGAAATATCACCTATTGGCGAGGAAAAGTACATTTTGTCCCGTTATTTGCATGTCAAATATGGGTTTTAAAACAAATTTGTGAAAAGTGTTTTATTTGGGATTATGTTTTTAAAAGATAGCGGATTTTAAATACGAAACGTAATTTTACTAAGTGTTTAACTGCATTTTTTAAAAAAATTATGTTTTCATTAACCACATTTTAAAATTGTATCACCTTGGTTTGTTAATGTGTTTTTGAATTTTTTTTTTGTTTGTAGTTTGGAAAAATGCTGTTGCGTGACATAATTATAAAAACGGTCTTTTGGAAAAACTGTTTGAATTGTCCATTAATGTTTTTGTTTTAAGAAAATAAAATAAAAGACCAAAAAAAAAGAAAAGAAAAAACAATATTATTAACAAGCAGCTAAACCAAACAGACACGAAAAGGGGTATCACTCAGTCCAGTGGTAGAACATTATTTTATTTTAATTTTCCTTATAGTGACCCACTTTCAAATTGGTGCAAGTTTTGTCTTCATGTGTACCTATTGCTGCATATAATTTAGATTAATTTACTTTCTACCCTTTTTTTCAAAACATCCCCAACCCATTTCAATATGATTGATAGATGTTGCTTGCTTCAATTACTTCGTATTTGTTTTTGGTATTTGGCATCTTCACGCCTCTCAAGTGTCATTTAATAGTCCATTCTAAAGCTTATTCATCATTCTCGCATGCATTACTTTCATGGGAATTAAAGTGATCCATATTTGCTGTAGCACGGTGACACAAGTAAAGGCATGATCCTCGCAGAATCCTTCAACTTTATCTGACCCCTCAATGAAAGGAACGCAAGCAGGAGCATGATCATTGAAAGACCCTTAAACTCTACCTGAACCTATGTCGGATAACAATTACAACAACTATCAGAAAGGGGTTGAGGAAGGAAAGACACTGCCGAAATCGAAACAAAATCTGTCATCATGGAGTAACAAACTTCGGATATAAAGGTCTCCACAACAAGATAAAACCACAATAAACCAGGAGACAAAAACCTACAAAAAACAAAAGCAAATACAGAAAATAGAAGTAACAACATAAAAACAAAAAGAAAATCCAACAATAGCAACACCGATAGATGGAGCAACGGAGGATGGCAGAGTCCGGCCTAAGCGTGCAAGTCACGAGCTGGCAGGAGGGGGGCCAATGAAGTCACGGAGTATGGTAGCGATAAGCAGAGCAACTAGCGAAGTCGATGGCGAGGCTAAAGATAGAAGGAACTAGATTTGAGTTGGAAAAACTCATATCCGCTTTCTTTGGGTGGTGCATGAATCTCACTCCTGACGGAGAACAGACGGTAGAGAGGAGTGGCGGCTGGATCTGGAGGAAAGAGATTGTGCAACAGGTAGTACCGACAGAGATGTTGCCATTTTGGTAGAAAACCAAAAGAAAGAAATAAATAACAAAAATGACTAAGAACAAAACCACACAAGGTGGAGAGGAGGAGGGAGGAAGAAGAGCCCATCCCTCTTCTCATAGAAACAACGCACAAGGCGGAGAGAAGCCTTACAAGGAGGTGGTTTTTTCAAAAATTTATGGAGCTTCTCTCTTAAGATAGAGAGAGAAACGTAAAGTTTCCGCTCGACTTTTTAATGGTTCTATGAATTGGATTTTATAATTTCATCGGTTCATGTCCGTCACGTTGTTATTCGATTGTGTATATACAAACGTGCCTAACATTTAGACCATAGAGCAGGTTTTATACAAGGGACTAGGTACCTTAGTATTATATCCGATTACTGGATTTTGATTGGGTGCAATTAATTGCTCGCATTTAGTGAATTAATTTGAATCTGGTGCAATTAATTACCCGTATTACATGCAAATCAATTCACCGGATACATGTAGCTTATTGCACCCGTTCCGGGCTCCAAGCGAATACAATCTTCCATCAATTAAGTCTTACTTTGTTAGTACTTTTGATGAGTTGATTTAAGTTTACAATCTCATTCTTCTCAAGGTGATCATTTTTTACACCTTTTTAAAAATGGTGGGCCTCTTACTATAGTTCTGCAGTCAGTAGATAAATTTAGGATGTAGATTTGTATACAAACCCCACTAGTATTCACTTCAACTTATGGTAACCGTAATGTTTCATTATACACGACTATGTAAGGTGTTATATATTTAGGTAGAATAGGTTGAATTCAGAGAGTATTGTGGCATAATCTTATACAACAAGTGCCTTATTTATGCTAATTGCTGCATCCTTGTGGGGCTGCAGCCTGAATGCAACCGGATTCATTTCTTCATTTATAGCTCCCACAATTACCACCGCCTCGACAACCTCCTCCACAACTGCCCCTACAGCTCCCACCGCCACCTCCACAACCGCCCCCACAGCCCCCACCACAACTACCACTTTTCTTAATGTCTTCACGGTTGTAATCGCCACCACTGCCTCTACCGCCACCTCCACAAGTACCCCCACCTCCACAACTACCCCTACAGCTGCCACCGCCACCTCCACATCCTCCTCCACAACCACCCCCACAGCCCCCACCACAGCCACCACTCTTCACAATATCTTCATGGCAACAACCATCTTTACACCTACCAAATGTAATGCCTTCCACAACCATGATATCCTCCGTTAAACCACTGTCCATTTCTTTTTTAGGCTCTCTGTTGTCAGTGATGAAGCCACTAAAACCCTCCTTCCTCAAAATATCAGAGATAATAAAAGCAGATATGATTCCAGGCATTACTAGCCATTCTTCTTTGATCTGTTTATCAAATATTAGAATCTAGGCATCATTATCACCGTTATTATTATGCTAAGCTTTGCGTTTAACAAAACAAAATACCTTTAGGAAGCCAGATTTTAAGTTGAGTAAAGCCACAGCTTTTCCATAAGGATTTTTTGCAGAGAATTCAACAGCAGTCATGAAGTTATGTTCATTTTTTGGCTTCTCACAACAGTTGGTTTCGTACTCCAGTTTTCTACCAGGGAAAATGATCACCTGCAGGAAGAAGATATACAAGAGTGGTCAGCGGCAAGCTGAATATTAGCGCTAATGAGATTGAATAACCTCTTCCTCATTCTAATTTGACTTTTCAAAGGGGATCATCTACTGCAGTTGATGATTAGTTGGTCTAACCATCTAAATCAAGCTAGGAATAGTATCGATACTCACCTTCTTGATGCCTGTGAGCTCAAAAACATGGCCATCTTCACTGACTTCCTTCTGAAGCTGAAGTGACCAGTTAGAGTTCATTAAGGACCACCCTTTTCCAACAAACTCTGCAAGCACTTGTTTTTTACCAGATTTAACCATGCCAATTACTTCTTTCTTGGAAAGACCATTGATCCCTGCATCTTTTATTGGTGATTCCCTGTAATGTGCAACAAATGAACAGAAAATTAGTGTTGAACATGTTGAAAAATTAAGAGGATTTAAAGTAAGTTTTAAACAAAAATATTATTTGGATCTTTTGTCCTTAATTAGGAAAAAAAAAAACATAAATCTTTGGTGTCCATCATATGCACCCAATGCTTGCTAGCCAGAATCATGCTTTTGTGCATGCATGAGCACAAGCCAGCAGAGATATCATGACTTGATGATCATAGGTGTCAACTGATGACTCACAATTTTAGATTTCAAGAAAAAAAAAAAAGGACATTAAGATAGAATTTGATAGGATAAAACATGGTTAGACTCATGGAACCAAGTGTAGTGAACTACCTCCCCATGAGGAAGCTGATGACCTCATGCCTTTACAATTAAGTGCTTACTGCAAATTGAAAATTCACCTCATGAGAAAGCTGATGACCTCATTGTCAGTCTCATCCATAACACATGTCCAGCTATTAGCATGGTGAGACCTTTCGGAGAGTGAAATGAAACATGAACCTTTTGAGACTGGACACATTTGGACCATTTGCACCACATAGGGGGCTGGAATGGGAGCAGTCAAGGAGAGAGCAATACGTAAACTGATTGGCTTGGATCCCACGACTCCAGAATTTGGCATCAGCTCAAACCAGTTCTCTACATACAGTGTAGGGATGGGATTCAGAAGGTTCTCGAGAGAGATTGAAGCACTCCCCAATACTTTGACTGGCTTTGCAATTGGCAAGTTGAAAGATAAAGATGTCATAAGGTCAAAGACAATCTCTCCAGTAGGTTCACATTGGAAGACAGCAACTTGTTTCTCTCCTGATTCAGAGGACACCCTCATTTGTTTCCTGGTGTTGAGTATTAGATCTGGCTGTTTCTTACCAAAAGAGACGAAGATGTTGCTCTTGCTCCCGACTGGTAAGTCTTTGACCCCCACAATCTCCAGCATAATCTGAATGAGAATTAGGAAAAATAAATGTAAATACAGCAGTTCAACAGCTTGTCTGAGTAATAATAAGGTAATAAAAGCGCTAGTGCCAGAATTCATTTTTTCGTTAAGAGTTGTTCATGTTAAATATTGATTAAATGGTTGAGTTTACCCTTTTCTATAAGACTACGCTTTCGGAATAAGTGGTGATTTAACATGATATCAGAGCAAATATCTTAAGTTCGAATCATGTCTCTGTAATTCACCTTCAATTTCAATTAAATATTGCATGTGTTATGCCTCACCTTTTAAATATGAGTTTGAGCTCATACGTGAAAATGAGTGTTAAAGTGTTGATTAAATGATTAAATTTACACATTTTTAAGCTTAAACTTTTGAGATGAGTGATAATTTAACAATGCGTTTATAACAAAGATAAAGTGACAAGAGATGATATTGGAGGCCACCTCCACTAGATTCTTCTTGGGAAGCCGAATCATGTTCTGATACTCATTGGATGGAGCTACTTTCATGTTCATAGTATTCAGTTGGTGCAGATTGGTAGTGAGAGGAGATGGTGCATGCCCTCTGTACAATGCTCCTGCCCTCCAGTACCTTGAACCAAATGCCTCTTCCCACTGCTTGGTGGTTTCAAAAAACCCAACATCCAGCTTTTTGCCCTTGGTTCTATCAAAATCTGTGTCATCATGCTCTAATACCTTTCCCATTATTGCTACCAGATCTTTACAGTAACAACCAGGATGCAGTTGGTGTGAGTGCCAGATGAGATCAATGTCGTAAGTTGGGACACAGAAGCAATTGGTTCTCTTGATCAAATGCAGAAACCCCTTATATCTAGCCACTGCTCCTTCAAGAAAGTGATCGTCATTCATGTTGGGCCTGGATACCTGCAACATACATTGGGAATAAAATATGATGCCGACCTTTCACTAATCAATTATAGAATAGGAACGCTAGAGAACAATAGATACACTTAAATTTTGAAGATACATTAAAAAAAAAAAAAAAACCTAGAAATGACCCTTGTATTATGTGTATTTCAAATGCTATGCCAAGAATTGTTGCAACATAGTGCTTTGGCAGTAGTTTATTATGTTCAAATATAAATTAAAGAACTTTAAATCATTTCAAATACCAGTCATATTCCAGTATAGAATTCTTTTTGACACCTGAAAATTTTATTCATTACCTGATAGAAGAAGGAACTTTGCCTTCTGACCGCTGAATTTAAATCATACTCGGTGCTTTCTGCAGCTCCCAAAATAGTTGCATCAAAATTCTCTGCCAACTGGCTCCCCCAATTGGGTTCATATGGTTCACTTGCATACATCCTATTCCAAATTTCTTCAGTTTGCTTTTTGCAAGTTCCTTGAGTAGAGGATGCAACATTCCAGTTATCAAGAACTCTCCCATAAAGTTCCTTGCAATCATTCTTGTAGCGCACCTGAAAAACCAATAAACATGGCTACTTAATCCAAGCATACTAAAATGCAGATAATTTCAAATCATGTTATGAGTTTTGATCCAAAAGCCTACCGGATTGAGCCTATGACAATGCCATATCCATTCACAATCAAGAGGCACAACCAGAGGGCCTTCTGTAACATGAAACTTGGCATGTTTGGCAAGTAAGGGAAGCCAGCAACATTTGTACCTAACATTGAGCATAATAGGGGGAAAAAAATGAAGCTTAAATATTCATGAACTAAAAATGCTGGTTTGATTACATAGTTTGATGACCTATGCATACCAACAGCTTCATTATTACATCTATAAGTACAGCCATGGGCCTTGAATTGATAAACCTGAAATTCCCAAGTGTTAGATTTTTTAGTTGGCAAATTCAATGACTAAACATATTTGGTTGTAATCATTAGGTTTAAAGTTGAGTCGGGATCAAATTGTGGATGAATTGGAATAGAAAATTAAAGTTGTGAAGGGCTTGGTTGATCCCTTGGCCGATGCTTGATCGACCGAGCAGAGTATATCATCCTCAGTACAAAAACCCAAGACAATTGTTGGATAACTCAGAGGAACCTCAGTCGACCGAGTGTCTAAGATCACAAAATTTATAATGAAACCCTAGTGCTCGATTGACCAAGCTTATGACTCGGTTGACTAAGCCCCCGCCAGCTGTTTTTATTTTTCACCGACTTTCACCTAAACCTTAGTTTTTCTCGAGGCCTATACTCATTAAAAGTACTGGGAGGAAAAAACTCGAAAGGGACCTAGTGGTTGGAGATTCATGGCCCTTAAAGTTTTGATCATTGTTGAGTTCAACCTGCTACACTTCCCTACATCTTCTTACCACAAAATCACAATAATGCTGGGCCTTTGAACATTTAAAACGTTATAACTAGCACAAAATGGATATATACTTGTTTGTTCTAAATTGCTAAATATTTTGATGACATTCTAACATTCCATGGTAAATTGAATATTCTTTTTTTTTTTTTTCCCCTCTTTAAAATCATTGTTTTGACGATTACTGCTGTTTATCATTGTTGTTTATTCTTGTGTGACTTTGGTTTTCATCCCCACCTAATGTTTTATATGTTTGTGTGTTTTTTTCCCTAAGCAAAAAAGACAGAAGGGACAACCAAATGTGGCATTCCTACTTGGGTATAACCAAAGCAGCCTTTACTCCCATCAACTTGGGACATAACCTCTCGAGCTTGAAAACTGTTAGAATATAAATTATATGATTAAAATTTATAATTTTTTTTATCAATTTAAACTTTTGAAATAAGTTGTGATTTAGCAAAAACAGCCCCAAATGCAACAAAGCCATAGGGCTTGATGGTCCATCTAATGTTGTTCTCATCCTAAGCTCAATAACTCCCACTTTCAGTTAAGCATCAATTGAATAAATAATACGAAAAATGCTTAGGGTATTACAGTCTTACTACAACCTCCTTACAAACCAACATAGCAGTTCACATGAGTGTTACATAACATAGGTGACAAATTTAAACAACAAGATTTGACACATAAAAATCTAATTATTTAGTAATTAATATAGTAAATGCCAGGACTTATTCTAAAAGCTCCAATACCTCTATCAACACTAGACTAATAAACCACGGTCGTTTTCAGCCCACCTAAAGGGTTTGGCATTTTCATCCGGGCCAAACAACTACTGAAATGTTAACCCCAAAACATTGTTAAGAGTGTGTACCTCAAAATGGCTCGGTCTAAAACAGGGCCATCATAGAGGTAGCCATTCCTGTCAACCTCTGCAAGAAATCGTAGCTGTCGTTTAGCCGCGGCCACAAGGTCCTCGCTTATCACAATCCGCTGTGCTTCGGCCCACTCCAACTCTTGCTCCTTCTCCATTTCTCACTTAAAAATCTAAAAAAAAAAAGATATTTAAATTTTAAAACATATTTGATTCACAAAATCTCTTAGGTAATGGTCGACAAATGATTACACGTAGAAAGTATTTGTTATAATAATAATAATTAAATCATTAAAAAATTGATCATTTTCGTTGAAAATTAAGACAAGTAAACACTTATTAGAGGCTATAAGTTGAAAATTCAACCCTGAGGAATTTTTTTTTCTGGCAACGGAGAATTTGGGTGTTGATAGATGAAATGTCAGTGTCTTTGTCTAGGAGGCCGGTTGATATTTATAGTTTAAACAAATATGGAGACTAAAGTAAAGCAAAAAGATTCCGTAAATTACCAATCTACCCTCAATTCAGTGTGACAAGTTCATACAACTTGCTAACACGACTTATCCAAAAAAAAAAAAAAAAAACTTGCTAACACGACTTTTTGTTGGAGAGATTGATATTTTGAGAACACTTTCAATAAGACAAAAATTATAGCATGTTTGGGACATTAGACTTTAAAATCGGTGTTTTTAAAAATTTGTCATCTTGTGATTTGAAAATATAGTATTTTTTACATTTTTAAATTTCAATTTTTAAAAAAATATATTTTTAAAGGATATATTTTTACAATTTAATTTAAAATTAAACTTTTTGTCTAAAAAATTACAATGCCAAAATCCAAACGCACTCTATAAATATATTTTCTCCTTCTATTAATCACTCAGGTTTATAAATATATTTTTAATATAAAACTCGATATTTTTATATACACACGTCTATATACGTGTTCCCATTAATTATTGGTTTTTGTTTTTTTGTTCTAAGCAATGCATTAGTTGTACGTATTGTTGGTCACGACTCACGCCTATGGTACTTTCCTATAAGTGGAGCCCCTGGGACGCAAACAAGAAGCTTCCTCAACAACACGACACATACATGATACAAAATTACAACCTTGGTGGCCTTCATGAATTGTGTGTGAGCGAGTCCCCTTGAAAAAATGCGCCATGTTTTCAGCACTGCCAAATTGATGGCAAGGGGCATATTCATTATTCATATCATAAGATTCCCTATCATTTTTTTTTTAAAAAAAAAATTAGATTATGAAATTACGCTGTTATTTTAAGTCGTTTCTTATATCAAATGGCTTGAAAAATGTAATATATTAAAAACTAAATATGTTACTAAAGCAGTCAAAAAAAAAATCTTCCCTAAAAGGCTTTTTTTTTTTTTAAGAGACTTCTTTTTCATAAAATCAAAATATAATTTTTGCCTCGAAACTATTTTGTAACATTAAAAGCAAAAATCTGATAAAAATATACTCAATTTTTATTAGTAATATATTATACTTTTAATAATTGACATTTTGTAAACTGTTTGAAATAAGAAACAACTTAAAATAACGTAATTTAAGAATTTACAATTTTTTTGATATCATAAAAAATCCTAATCCTTTGTATATACAATTTGCACAACCGTGCGATAAGGGAATGGATACGTTGAATGCTTGAAATGAAGGACAAGGAAATGAGAGATAATTGGATATCAGGGGCCATTCCTTCACACCATCAGCTAATCAAGTATGGAGTCCATGTTACATTTACGAGTTTTCAAACTGAAATTTTGTTTGTCATTCGGTTCTTAAAATCCAAATTATCCAAAGCACAGAAAATTTATTTATTTTTCTTTTTCTTTTGTTTTTTGTTTTTTATTTTTTGTTTTTTTCTAATTGATCAAGGGAAAGGGTTACAAGAGAAAATCCTTCCCATTCTTGATCTGGAGGGAAGAGAGAATGGGGGATTTCTTTTTCTTTTGTTAATTAATAGAACACCTTCCTTAAAAATGGAACATTGGAGTAAAAGTAGGCTTTTTTTGATAACATTTTTCCTTTCTCTTTTGTTTTGTCTTGTTTTTGTTTTTGTTTTTTTTTTAAAACAAAAACATTAACAAATTACAAAAAACACAAAACATTCAAAACTATTTTTACTACGTTTATGTCACATTATAACATTTTTTTAACCAAAAAACAAAAAGTATTCTCTAAAAAATTTTATCAAACCAACTTAAAATACTCACAAAACACTTAAAATTATTTTTACATTTATATCACACAAGTTTGAGTATTCTACTAGAAGATTCAACTCAAATGTCACTCCCCATCATATGGGGATCTCTTGTTATTATCTATATCTCTTCCTCTTTGGACAAAGAGTTGTAAGAGGAGGGGTCTTGCCTAAACATAGGTTTTCTGCCCGAGCAAAGAGCCCACCCATCTAGGCAAGTTGCTTAGATAGGAGGCCCTTTCTAACAGCTCTCCTACAATTTCGTGTGTGTGTGTGAAAGGAGGCTCATACATTTAGCTCGAATTAACGTGAAAATCACATGCTTTAATAACTAAATATATATATATATATATATATATATATATATTTCAAACTTTTTTTGTCCATATCTTTCAAATCATTTTTTTTCTGCCACAATTCCTGCTCCTTCGTGTACGTACTAGTTTAAAAGAGTAATCTTGTTGTGCAACCTAAACCACAATTTTTGTCCCATCCCAAATAACGTATCCAAAATGGATGCTACAACGGGCAATGAGAGTTTTAGGCAACGTTTGTCATGCAATATATGCTGATGGAATTGATTTTTTCATTGCTCTAATTTCCATCACAAGATATCTTCCACTTTCTCGCAATACAGCTCTGAAAACGTGGCTAGATTTTGAAACTAGACAGCCATTAATGACATTAAGGGCAAGAGCCACCTGATCTCATTTCAAGTATGCAAAGATCATATCTTATTTGATTAAATTATTTTCAAATCCTCTATTGAATGTATGTTCCCCCGCCAACCGACCCATGCACCCCCGAGAAAAAAATATTAATAGAGCAACAATAATTTTTTGTATAAAGATCCATAGCGGGTAAATTTAAACTTTTCTTTATTGTGTAACATATGAGTTTATCATAGCTCTAATAATAATAATTATAAACTAACGTGAGCATTACACAACTTGTTAAATTAATATTCCTTACATGATAATTCACATACCTATCACATAATATTTTATATATTAGGTAGTTTACTATTGTTGGCTCGAGCTTCTAATTTTACAGTCGACATTTAGTTGTCTAAGAACACTAGCAGCAGTTTCTATTAAACTTCATTCATTTTTCTAGTGTAGGAAAAACTGTTACAAAAACTAAAAAAAAAAACCTCTACAGCAGCTTCCATAAACTATAGAAACACCAAGAGAATCAAAAGTTGTCCATTTCATTTAGGAAATTAAAAGTGGTTCCCTTAGCATTATTTTAATATAAAAAACTTTATCTCTCATATCTCTTTCTTCTACCATTTGCTTAAAATAATATTTAAATAGTTTATCTTTCTTCTTTCTCTTTCTTCTAGTATTTAAGTTAAATAATATTTAAATAGGATAAAGAAATGATAAGAAAAATTACTGTAAAATTTATTTAAATAGGAAAGTAAAAACTAATTTGGTTCTTTACATTGTAAAAAAATCTAAAAAAAACTATTGTTAGTGCTATTATACGGCTTTTACATGATTCTATGAACAATATTTACAAATGGAATAATGAACAACCTACACAATTAACAAAACTCCCATTAATCAACAAAACCAACCACAACCCATATCCGTACATAACAACACAACAAATGGTTAGTGGCATTTAGCTATCAATTGATGGGGGTCTACTCTCATTCGAATGAAGCTTTTCTAGTTCTGGATCTTTCCCAAGTCTTGACTTGGATTTTCAACCCCTGTTTAATCTAATGCCCATGAGCCTCACTACTCAATCTAATTAGGGTAGTATTGCGCTTACGAGCCTAATTCAAAAAGTTATTTTCAGCATGCATGTCAATTGTCATGACCACCCAAGTATGATCGATGAGCACCGTTTGAGGCCTATAATACACCATATCCCCTATGAATCACTACTTTAAGTTACTTCCTTTTGCCATTTTAGGAAATATTTGTTTCCTTTCTCCTTCAATCTTAAACTCCTTCTTACTATCATACGATGTCAAACTTTCTTAGTTCAACCTGACTTATGACTTGTGCTGTTGTTAAGGATAGTTTTATTTGAATGGTATCTATATAATGTTTTTGGTTTCTTTAAGTTTCTGTTTATTTTATAAAATAATGATATAAGTCATTTCACATATTTATTTTGTGTCAATCAAAATTGATGTGCCTTTTAAAATTATCATTTGATCAAAAATCAATAATAATCACAAAATAAATATATGGGTTGACATATATATATATAAAAGAAACCAAAAAATGTGGCTATTGTATTTAACTCCAAAATAAAATAAATTTAACGGTAGAGGGGACTCACGCTAAGGAGATGATCAACGTCTTATCTATGTAATTAACTTTCTCTTATCCATAATTACTTTACATGTTGTTGTAATGATGCTTATCATAATTATCCAAACAAAAATATTTTAATACTCCCACTACGCTAGCTCTATCTTTTCCGGGAGGGACAGCAAGTTGATTAGAAAGGAAGATGCCCATGATCGCAAAATGACCCACGACCTGTCAATGCTCTCATACAGCTCCACGGCCTACACATATTTGTCTTGGGTTTGCCTAGGCGGCTAGGCCCTGTGTAATAAATTAATAATATATATGTGGCTTTGAATTTTCACTATATTTGGTAAGATTATGAAGCAGGTGCTTAGCACTATTACTAAACAATGGAATCATCTACCCTCGAGATTGATTTGGTAATTGATATTTGATATTTGATATTTGATATTTCTTATTTTTCAATGCGGATAGAATTGGTAGGATACACATTGAACTTAGCACTTCCTGATATGGATAATGGAGTAACATTTGTTGGAACAGTCAACTCTTAATACCCTACCCTAGCTTTAGGAATGTCGGAAAGGTTATTATTATTATTTAAGAATAATGTTACAAATCGTTTTGCGTACAGTCTTCTTGCAAATTAACAATTAAATTTGTAAAAAGGATGAGCTAGAAATAGTCAGCAAAATGATATGTAACATCTCTTTTTTTAAAGGAGTGTTTTTTTTTTTAAAAAAAAAAAATTAGAAAGATATTTTGATACGATAAAAAGGTAAATATAATTTTGAGTGTTTGTAAGCGTTTCGTATTTTGAATTATTTGTTAATATTTTTATTTTAAAAAGAGAAAATAATATAGAGAATAAAAGAATTTTATCAAACAAAGCCAAAGTTTCAGAGTATCATTCTTGCCTCACACGCAATCATTTTTTTATAAGGAAACTTCAGAAAATCTCATGAATTTTCACACATTTTGAAATAACAGTTAAAAGTTTAAAAATTCTCAATTAAATTATTCATTATTATTATTATTTTTTTTCAATTTCATCCTATTAGGATTTTCTGTTAAATCCGTCAAAATTCATAAAATACCTCGTTTTTTTTTTAAAAAAAAACAAATAATAAAAAAAAATCAAAGATTCAAGCATGAGTATTTTTACAAATTTCATTAAATCTTGGCCAACAGCTAAATCCTTGCAATTTTTTTCCTAAAAAAATATGGGGTATTTTAGAAATTTTGCACTCATTTGTTAGGATTTAACAGAAAATTCTAATGAATAGAGAAATTGAAAAAAATTAGAAGTTCAATAACCTAATTCAGAGTTTTTAAACTTTAAAAGAGTCATTTCAAAAAGTGTCAAACTTCAGAAGGAGTTTATAAAATTTTCCCTTTCTTATTTTCTATTTTATTTTTATTTTTATTTTTAGCATTCAAAAATATGAGTATCTTCATAAATATCATAATACTAGAGTTTTTTTTTTTTTTTTGGTGAATCATTAATAATTTAATACTAGAGTTTAGTCCTAGGGTTGAGCTATTATAATTTCTCATAACTTTACAGGACAATTCATATTTTATAAAAATAAGTAATATAGTAAAAATTATAAAACCCTTGACAACACTTATAGGCCTGAGGCCATAATCATTAGTCTGGATCCTATGCCGCTTAAGATCTTGTTTATTTCCTCATAATCATTTCATTTCTTAACTATTGAAGCCAAAAAATTATATATATATATTCAAAATTACAGAAAAATAAGCAATTTTAGATCTACCGTGTGGTATTTTCTATTGAGCATACCCGTTTTATCAAAGATTTCTGAGCGTAATATGAATGTAGAAATTTACTGTTTGGTAAACTTTTGTAAAGCTCTTTTTAGTACTCAAATGTTAAAAATTCCTTTTAAATATTAGTTAATCAAAATGATTTTCAGATGTGGCCATGAACATACTTAATAAATTGCAAAATTCTTCTCAAAAAAGAAAACACAAAATATTTTTCAAAAAGCAATTTAATATTGTTTTTAAAGGGTGAAAATTGCTCATGTACCATTTTTTTCAAGTGTAGGGACTAGGGGTTGCATTACATGTATGAAAAATAACAAATTAGAGCTGGGTGGTGCTGTAGCTTATAGCCGCCAACAAATACAATAGACTCGTGGTGCCTGTCACACAATTGGCGACCTTGCGGTGGCCTCCATATTGCCACCATTGGCATCATGGTGCAATACATATGTTATTATTATTATTATTATTATTTTGCATGGTGCAACACTTTTTTTTTTTTTTTTATACTTTTCTTCTATTCTACAAAAATATTTCTCAAACTTTTAATTTTTACAAATAAAACTTTTCAAAACTTAAACAAACCAATTTTCATTTGTGGATGCCACATACAACAATTTTTTTTTTTTTTCAAATATGGCCCAGTCAAATCAATTATCAACTTTTTATTTTTTTAGAAAAACAATTTTAAAAATTCAAAATATTTCTTAGAACTTTACCGAACGACGCTTTTAACATCTTTATAATTTAAACTTTTTTTATATCAATTTTAACAATGTTTAAGGTATCATTCTCGAAAATAATGTCAAAGGTAACTCTAAATTTCAAGATTACAGAATTCTCTCTTACCTAACCCCTGGACCCTATCACTAAATGATAATAATAAAAAAAATTATTTTGTATTCTTTCAACATAAATAAATAAAAAATAAAAGTAATAAAAGTGGTTTGAGAATGTCATGTAAACTGACTATGCTAGAAAATATTGTGAAAATATAAAATAGTATTTCTTAAAAAAAGAAAAAAGAAAAAAGAAAAAAAAAAGGTCCCTCGCCTCGCCTCCCTCTTCCCTTTGAATCGCATAGAATAAAAATCAAAGGCCGGACAGCCGGAGGATCACTGTCGTTATTTGTCCCTATTCTAGGACAGAATCTGTTTTACATTTTCCTTTTGTTTCACACAACAAATTGTACTTCACTCTTTTAAAAAAATATTGATTGAAAAGATAATAATAAATGTTTTCTATTTACTTCTTCCATTTTAATTTAAAAATGAAAGAATATATTACATCATCTATAATTAACGTAAAAGCAAAAAGTTATGTAATAAACAAATAGATAATATGTTTTTTAAAGTTATTATATTATATTAAGAGTAAGGACAAAGCTTTATTTCAAAGTGAATTATATAAATTTCTTTTAATTAAGCCTATTTATCTTATATTTGTCAAAAATACATGTCATTTTTATATGTATTTTAGACATATATTAATTTAATAGATTAAATTAATAACTAATTATTGCTTATAAAAAAACAAAAAGAAATCAATCTCACTCCTTAAATTTCACTGCTATTTCAAATTAACTCTTTTGTCAATTTACTTCTAGATAATTAACGAATAATTTACTACATTACACTCGCCAATTTCAGGTATGCTATGCCATATATATATAACTAAAAACTAAAAGGGATAAGAGTTGAGGGAAGGTGGTGGGATGGGGACAGAGATGGAGGCTGAGTTAGCAATAGAGTGGTTGGACCACTCAAAATTCATCTTGGAAGTAATTTGACTACTACCTCTTAGGTGATGGGTGGTAACATAACGGGGTGATCGATCTACCTCACACTTTTAGTTTTTGAAAAATATTTGGTGTTTTCTCAACTTGTCTAACTTGTGAGTAATTTTTTTTTTTTTTTGAAAAAAAAACAAGTTGAATGGATTGGTAGGATACCGAACATTTCTCATAATTTTGTTTATTTTTTATTTTTTTGGCATGAGGGTGATAACCAACATGATGAATGGCCGTGTTAATGGGTATATACTATTCACATGATAGACAGGCCATTAATTATTTGGACAACATGTTGATGAAGGGATTGATTTGAAATAAGGCTAAAATCTAAGAAATTAATTGTTACAATTAGAAATATGAAAACTAGATTGAAATCTCAAAAAAATTTAGGACTGATTTTAATTTTTTTTTCCTGATTTTAAGTGAATGTTATTTGCTTTAAATAAAAAAAATAAAAAAAAAAAGAAAGAAAGAAGAAGATAAAACAGACCCATTATTAGGGACCGGTCCAGTCTTTGTAAAAATGGAAGTATTTTTGTCATTTCATATATATTTTTTTGGACAAAAATACTCTATTTTTACAAAGATCGGATTGAACTTGAGAGTATCCAAATTCCATTATTAGCCCATTCGTCAACAACCACGTTCATTAGCTCGTCCCACCGAACCTAATCCCTCCAAAATATAAACCCAAACGGGACCCTTCAAATTCCCCATCAAAATTCAAAAGATTTCTTCCTTACCCTCGTTTTCTTTCAGAAAATCGACTCGCCTGGACTGCCAAATTTTCTACGATTCGCTTTTTCTTTTGCTTTCTGACCTAACGATAAAACTTAAATATTTAGGAAAGCGAAAAAGTTGCCCATTAGTAAAGCTTCGAATATTCTGCTTTGCTGAAATATCTTCCTCTTCTGGTGCGAATGCTGAGATTGAGTTCAGCGAAAACATAATTTGAGAGTGAGAGAGAGAGAGAGAGATGGTGGTGAGGAAAGTAGGCAAGTACGAGATCGGGAGGACGATTGGGGAGGGAACATTTGCGAAGGTTAAGTTCGCTCAGAACACGGAGACCGGCGAGAGCGTCGCCATGAAAGTCCTCGATCGCAGTACCATTATCAAGCACAAGATGGTCGACCAGGTTATGAGATCGGACGGTCTAGATAACTCTTTGATTTGATTGCTTCGCCATAAGGATATAAACATTAGATAATCTTGATCACGGCCTATTGTAATCCGATTTCAAATTTCGTTTCTCATGGTGTTTTGATTGTTATTATCTTGCAGATTAAGAGGGAGATAACGATAATGAAGCTTGTCAGGCACCCTTATGTTGTTCGTCTTCATGAGGCATGCTATTTGATTTCTGTATTCTAAAATTTGGACATTAATTTTACAGTGATTTTAACTCTCCATTCATCCTCTCACTCATAATTTTCGTTTTCTCTAGGTTCTAGCGACCCGTACTAAGATTTATATAATATTGGAGTTCATCACAGGTGGTGAATTGTTCGATAAAATAGTGAGTGGTCTGATTTTAGGTCCGACAGCAATTTGTTATAGGGGATTGTTTTCTTCTTTCGCTTTTGAGTTAAGTTAATGATTTATGCAGGTTCGTCACGGACGTCTTAGTGAAGCCGAAGCTCGGAGATACTTCCAGCAGCTTATTGATGGTGTGGGTTATTGCCACAGCAAGGGAGTCTACCATAGAGACTTGAAGGTTTTCCTTTGCTGGCATTTGGAGCGCAGTTGTTCAATTTTAGTTTAGAAAGATTCTTCTTACAATGGTTTGCTTTTATTTTACAGCCTGAAAATCTTTTACTGGATTCCCAAGAAAATTTAAAGATTTCAGATTTTGGTCTCAGTGCATTGCCTGAACAAGTGAGATTCTTGTTGGAGTTATCATCGTCTCAGTTTTTTACATGATCATAATCTGTGTGAGCTGATGATTTCAAATGGATTTTTTTTGGTAATGTTTGCACCTAGGGAGTGAGCCTTCTTCGGACAACATGTGGGACTCCCAACTATGTAGCACCTGAGGTAATTATAAGGGTGGCTAGCTTCTAAGTTGGGTTTGACATTAGCTGATATATATTTCTTAATGCATGCTTATCTATCGATTATTTTTTTGGCTTTAGGTTCTCAGTCACAAGGGTTATGATGGTGCTGTGGCAGATGTTTGGTCCTGTGGAGTTATCCTTTATGTTCTGATGGCTGGATATCTCCCATTTGATGAGCTTGATCTCACCACGCTATATAGTAAGGCATGGGCTATTATCATAAGTACTATTTGATGATTATCACGCAGATAAGTAGCTTTGCATATTGCAAATTACCGAAAGCACATGTGCTTTGCATCAAGGTTGTTAAACTTTCATATTGATATCATTGTTTTTAATTGTTTTCTGCAGATTGAGAGAGCAGAGTTTTCTTGTCCATCCTGGTTTCCAGTTGGAGCAAAATCCTTGATTCATAGAATTTTAGATCCAATTCCTCAAACTGTATGTATTGGGTCTATGACAAGACATTGCTTTTTATATTTGTTATTTGCGCATTCTCTCGGCTGCGTCTGATAATTAGGATTTGTGACAAGGGCTCAAACTCAATGGTTTGGAATCAAGTTGATGAAATGACGACATGAAAAGCATGCAATGTGATAATACATGTGCCACTACCCACCTCAGTATGAGTTGTTGGGGCAACAGATAGGCAAAAAGAGGACTTTCCCTGTTACTGTCCTGACATAGTGTTTCAAGAGCATCAGTACTTTTGGTAATTAGAAATCTGACTTGGTGTATGTGCTGGTTGGCCCAAACTCTAAGCCTGCACCGAGAAAAGTTCATTCTTGACCTCATCATCACCTTTTCCATTATATTATTTTCTTATCTTCTTTTCATTCTTTCTTTCTTTTTTTCCTTTTTTTAATGAAATAATGTTCACGTGTCAAAGGGAATGGGTTACTATTCAATCAAGTGTTGATAAAAATGTATAAACAGATTAACTGGGAGTAGCAGTCATGGGTATCGGTTTAACAACTTGCACATATTTTCTTGCTAGGCTAAGAGTTTTATGTTGTATGGGTCTCACACAAGCAAACAATGTCTTGAAATATTTCCATGCGAAAGTATATTGAAGTAAGCTAAGTATGTGCCTGGACCATAAAAGTCAAGATTTTTACTTTTTAGTTATCTAGTTACTTTAATTATCCTGGTAAGTATTGACATGCTTTATATGGACTTCAAATTGTTATTTATTTGTGAGCCACAAATTGAAACAAATCAAGTTTAATCTGATGAGATCTCTTACTAGAAATAGAAAACTAGATGACCTCTTAGAAAAGATTTATCTACTTCATTTCCTTAAATGGAAAATGTAAAGCTTGAACTTTATTTTTAAGTCATATTAGTTGACATATTGGGTAAAATGTAGCTAATAATGGAAAATTATTGTATATTTAATGTGACTTCCGAGAAGGTTAAGTCCTATAGTTGGTGGATTGTGATGGTGTTATATAAGTATAAAGTTCTACATTGGTTTCTTATTAGGTAAGACTGAGTGTCCTAAGTGATTCTAAAGAGTTCTAATTATAACTTGATTAATCATTTTGGAATGATAATGTAGATGTAACCAGCGCATTCTCTAAGTGATGACAATTAAGAAATAAGATATACTTTTTATATCTTATCAATAGCAATATGGTGTGCTCTCAGCATGTAGTAATCCAATTTTCCTATTTCCTTGACATCACTGATTTGAACCGATTGTTTTGTTTGAAAATCAGCTGTCCTATTATGTCTCTTAGACAATCAATGGAATCACAATCAAAGCATACCCTTTTTAATGGCTTAGGAGGGCCAATGATTGAGGCTAATAATTCTGATATTGGTGCAGTTTGATTGAACATCCGTAATGTTCTTCCCTGTCTAAGGGCAATTATGATGATATTAGACAACCCGTTGAACCATAATAATATCATCTTCCCTTAGGGACCCTTTTGTTTGATGCTCATAGCACAGATTTTTCCATTTTAGGCCACCTGAATGAGGTATTTCCTATTAGCTTTGCCTTATAACACTGGGTAATTAATGCTGAGCACAAGGTCAGATTTGTTTTTGTTTGAAGTTAGTGCATTGGTTCCTTCACTGTTAAGTTCCTTCTATTGTATGTTTGTACTACTAGTAAAAGTGCCTCAGTGCAATTGATGGCTTTGATGTACTTACTTTGGTTCTGGTTGTTCCTGAGGAGTTCCTCTCTGTCCTGTGCAGCGTATTACTATTGAAGAGATCAGAAATGATGAATGGTTTAAAAAGGGTTATGTTCCTGTCAAACTTCTTGAATATGAAGATGTAAACCTTGATGACCTAGATGCTGTTTTCGATGATTGCGAGGTTGGTAAGGTTTGAAATGCTATGTTTTTTCCCGTTTATGATGTCTGCTATCAAAGAATTTAACATGCATTTGGTTTTATCGTCACCATAAAGGTTTGACTATTTGGTTTATGTTGTAATTGGAAAAGTTTGTTGCCAGCAGTCACCAAATTCTCCCAGCATAGGTGTTGCTCTTACACTTAAACCACAAATGGGAGGATGGGGCAAGTGTTGCTCTTACACTTAAACCACAAATGGGAGGATGGGGCAATCCTTCCTGATCTCTACCATCCTCCCATTCAATTCAATACCTATTGACTATTGTTACTATATTTGTTATGGACGGCGCTTTTTATCAAATCCTTGTGGTTTAACTTTTTATCAAATCACCCTTTGAGGTTTAAAATGCATCAAATCACTTATTAAGGTATGCACCGTTATCAAATTACTCCCTTAGATTTTTTAATGGTGAGTAATGAAACGTAGACTGGTGGCCATGTCATATTCAATAAAATTGACACGTATACATGTCGTTGAGACAACATTAATTAACTTCGCCACATCATTTAAAAAATGCCTCATCAGAAAGAACAAAAAAGAAAACCAAGAAAAAGAAAAAAGAAAAGGAAAGAACAAAAAAAAAAAGAGAGTGAGGTGGTTAGAGGTGGCCAAACCACTACTGGGGGTGGTTAGGTCACTCCCACTATGGCCTTTGGGGGTGGTTCGGCCAGCCCCAACTACCTCTTTTTTTTTTTGTGGATCCAATACATACCAACATCCAATCAATGTGAATTTTGGGGGATGAGCTTGAGAATTGAACAGTAGTTGACAGGTTTACATCTTGGTGCTGTCTTAGGTGACTGTTGAGAGAGTTTGATTTGCAGAAAACCTTAGAAGTGGATGTATCTTAGAGTATGCCAATTGATATATAGCTAATTTATACAATGAGTAATGAGATCCTCATTGTAGTTGGGTATCACGTTCTCTTTCTAGAGTCAGGTTTCTATAAATCATGTCTTCTGCCTTCTAAATAAACTTTGTCCTGTTAGCGTGTGTGGAGGAGGTTGATCTGGTGTGTGCTGGAGTATAGGCACGTGTGTAGGATCCGATCCGGTGTGTCTCAGTTCCCCTGGAACTTGTGACAGTGTTGAGAATTCATGCTGTCATTTATGGAATCTGCAGTACTATGGATTTCACCCTCAGGGCATCAATCTGTGCTCTGAGAGAGCGTATTCTAACACCATACACTTTTTGAAGCTGTTTGTGTTGGGAACATTCTTCAGTCTCCATATGACAGCTTAGATGATCAACAGTCAAGATAAAGTTCTTCAGATTGTATGTTTTATCTTTTTCTTCAGTTTTGAATGAATACATCATATAGATAGTATACCCTTTCAAGATACTGATATGCACTGAATACATATGATTTTACGGCTCAGGTGTCTTTGCTTATTTGCATTGGTTTGGTAATAATCTACTTTATTATTTTAATTATCTTGAAATCATGGTTTACTGTAGGAACAAAGGGCTGATGAGCGTTGTGGGAGTGAGGACACGGGTCCTTTGATTCTTAATGCGTTTGACTTGATAATTCTATCTCAAGGATTAAACCTTGCATCGCTGTTTGATCGTGGCCAGGTATGGGTTAATAATTTTTTACTTTTAATATTCATTTAGCAATACCATCGCAAGTGTGAAAGTATTGAAATATCATATTGATCATTGATCAATGTATCACATATTGAGCTGTGATTTGAGGACACACAATTGTCATGTTCCGACACGAGCATGGACATGAGCTGTTGGACGGGCAACTTCTTGAAACCTAGACTATGGGACATGGATATTTATGTGTATTTGTGGATTCCAGTTGAACAGATCTTTTGATCAATGTAATAATAGTGCTTCTTGGCATGGCATAGAACCATATAAGTGAGACATGATAATTTGTACTCAGTAATAACTTCATTAACAAAAGGCAGAGTCTTTTACTCCTAAAAGGTGGAAGTTAATATGAGTTCCAAAACAGGTGTCAAACATGCATTCTCTCTATATAATGTTGCCAATCATCCTCAGGAGTAAGTGTCACATATATCACAGAGATAAGAAACCCATGCAAAATTGGACTTGCTAATATTTTCTTTACTTTTCATCTCTTAGTACTTCAATCGCACCTTTCAAATTTCTTGCCCTCACTGAACAGGACTCTATGAAGTATCAGACACGCTTTGTTTCACAGAAGCCAGCAAAGGTCGTTTTATCTAGTATGGAAGTTGTTGCACAATCATTGGGTTTTAAGACTCATATACGCAACTTTAAGGTTAAACCTCTCAGCGTTTGCTATTATAATACTCTTAGCTTTTTCATCTTTTCTATTTTGTTTACTTTTTTTCTTGGTAGTTATTGTTATTATTTTTTAATTGATGGTAGTCCTGCCTGTAGTACTTTCAAGCTCATGTATGTATAACATTGTGTGAAATTTCAGATGAGAGTGGAAGGTCTTTCAGCAAATAAGGACAGTCATTTTTCAGTTATTCTGGAAGTAAGCTTTCTGACCTGACTTACAGATTTTTACCTGCCCCTTAATTCTTTCATCTGCTCATTTTTTATATTAATTTCAATTTTAATTGTTTTGGCTGAAGATTTTTGAAGTTGCTCCAACATTTATAATGGTAGATATTCAGAAAGCGGCTGGAGATGCTAGTGAATATCTCAAGGTCAGTTATATGTAATTTTGTCATTGCAGTCATATATATACAGGTATTGTCCTAGTAATTTACAGGTTAGATCGCCTCACAGATCCGTCTCTGTTTCTTGGTTTTGGATCCTGATAAGAAAGTTTAACTTGTTTGTTGCAGTTTTACAAGACTTTTTGTAGCAATCTTGATGATATCATCTGGAAACCAGCTACTGATTCAAGCAAATCAAGGATCACCAAGGCAAAGAGTAAAAAGCGTTGATTTTGTTTCCTGTAACATAATCTAGTGGGTTACACAGCCCAATCTAGGGTTGACCTGAGATGATTTTGTTTCCTGTAACATCATCTACATTGTTACACATTCTATTAGAGGGTTGACCCATATAGGCTCTCAGATGTTCCAACCTGAGGTTAGGACTACAGCTTACCTAAAGTGCAATCCTCAGTCCCCCACCAAACATCTCCTTTTTTTTCTTTTCTTTTTTTCGTTCTCCTAGTTGAAAAAAAAAACGAGAGGAATTAGTGTTGTACATGCCTAATGCTAGGTTTAAGCCGATGAAGTACCACTTTGTTGATGAATTTTAGTGAATGTAATGTTATAGTTTAATTGCCAAACATATTGCAAGTTTAGAACTTATATATTTTGTTAATTTTTGCGGCTTGTATTATAGTGAGATATGTTTTAGTTCTGTGACCGAAAGTATCCTCTCTCTCCTTTACTTTTACTTTTTGGTGATCGTGCTTATTATAAGACGGTGTTACGTCATTTAAAATTTTAATTGATATAACAATATATATACTATTAGATTTGTAAAATTTAATTTAGACCATTAAATGGTTCGTCTCCATTTTACTTGAAATAGAGAAAATCTTAGGGGTCGATTGGTCTGATAGCTTTATTTGTTAGTGTACAATTTAGCACACTATCTCCAATAGGTTGCAAGCCTGCAAGGGGGTGTCTTGTATCTCGTAAGAGATGAGTATTAAAATGATACGGAGTTTATTTATTAGGGATAATCAAAACAATTAATCAAAATAATGCTAGGGGTACTAATAAATAAGTTTTACATCATCTCTCTTGATAAAAAATTTGGAAACCCTAATCTCGTAAACTGTATTCCGAAAATGCATGCACAAAAGTGAATATAAATGGTAGAATAAAGGATAAAAGAAATGCTAAAAGTGAGCCAAGAGTGTTATGTACTAGGATTTACGATATTAACAAGCTAGAGCGCTAAACATATTTAATTAAATGCATAGAGAAATCCTAATTGTATGTACAATTTATGTGCAGCTAACTTAAGCACTAATGTGGCATTGTGACATTGCAATATTAGCTCAACTTCTCTCTCAATTGGACCTCCAGGGGTTGATTGCACCACCCTCTACGCCCTCGGGGTGGTCATGATCACCCCAACGTCCAGTTTGTCATGCCACCAGACCTCTTTGATTTGATGGTTCCAGATCTCTTTGATATGGTAGTTGTGACTACCAAATCTGGTGGTCACAACCATCTCCGCATGGTGGTTGAGAGCAGCACGACCAAAGGGCTTAGATAGAGGCCGGTATTGTGCTCAGACGGAAAGCTTTCGGGTTAGGCCTGGCTCAGCCCAAAATTGATTGACGGGCTTGGACCCAACAAAGAGTGGTTGAACGTAGACAAATTACAAGACCTAAAACCAGAAAGAAGAGAAAAATAAAAAAACTAAAACGACACCGCAACGGCTTATTAGTTACGACGTGACACAATGCCGCTGACACGCGCGCTTTCCGATCCCGCAGGTTCCCCCATAAACAAATCAACCTCACCACCAACCCACCCACTGCCAAAACCGAATCAAAACATAGAAACTCAACAAAACACACTCTCTTTCACGCGCAGTTATGGCAATGGCGGCAATGGCTCTTCGCAGAGTCTCCTTCTCCGTCAAGAACCCTATTCGACCATTCGTCAATCACATGGTACTTTTCTCAGTTTTGAAATTAGGCTCCGCGAGATCGTTTTCTTTTTCTCTATCTTTATCTTCATTTATACCCGCCATATCGTTAATGTTGATATTGACTTTGGATCGCAGTCCTCTTTGCCCAGCGAGGCAGTTCAGGAGAAGGAAAAAGCTCGCGCTACCGTAAACCATTTCTTTCTTAACAAAACGCATTTTGGATATCTGATTTTTTAAAAAAGTTTATTCAAAAGCTTTATCTGATCTGGTTCTGATTATTTTTCATTTTATGAAATGAATTTCGTGCTAAGAAGTTTTTATTGCAGTGGATTAAGCAGTTGAATGTTCCGCTGGAGGCCATGGATCCGGAAATCGCCGACATAATCGAGCTCGAGAAAGCTCGGCAATGGAAGGTGCATACGTACATACATCATATCGAGCTTCTCTTTTTCTTCAAGTTCATTTTGAGCGATAAGATTACTTTAGATTTTAATCTTTAGAATGGATGTCAGGATGTGATATAATTGTTGTTTAGGACATTTCAATCTGAGGTTTAATTTGAAAGTTTTAGTTTGTTGTGATTGGGACAATCTCATTTTTGTATATTTAGGGGCTTGAACTTATACCTTCCGAGAATTTCACGTCATTGTCAGTGATGCAAGCTGTTGGCTCTGTCATGACCAACAAATACAGTGAAGGCTATCCTGGAGCTAGATACTACGGAGGAAATGAGTACGTGTCTGTGTATATTTATATATATTTCTTTATTTCTTGGTTAGTGATTTTTATTAATAACAGGTACTGTCTAATTCAATGAGGAAGTTTTTGATAATAATGAGATAAATGAAATGACGGCTTCCTTATTTAGTGTGCCTTAGAGTACAAGTTGCCAGTTTGTAAATAATTACTCTTTGCTTATTTGGTGTTTTGTGTTTTATGTTTCTTTTTTGGCTTGTATTTTTTAGTTTTGTTGATTTAGTATTTGCTTCCACTTTAAATTTCAGAATCTATATATGTTATATATACTTCGAATGTTTATCCGTTCAGGTACATCGACATGGCTGAGTCCTTGTGCCAAAAGCGCGCATTAGAAGCTTTTAATTTGGATCCTGCAAAATGGGGAGGTATTGAACTAAGCATATGATTTGTATCCATCTTTAGTCAAACATCAGTAATATAAATATAAATATACCCTTTTCTTTTTCTTTTTTTAATATCAGTTCGATGAGGGTCCTCTCCCAATTGTTTGCCTAAAGTTATATTTCACAGTTTTGGAGAAATAATTTCAGAGAGCCTTACTGATACAATAATCTGATGTGACTGATATAAGACAGCCCTTGAATTTGGAGTTGAGTGGTTCCCTGTGCTCTATAGAAGTGGGCCAAAAGGCTACAGATTTTAGGGTTTGTTTATTGGGAGGCTAATTTAAGCCAATATATGGGTTTCCTTTTTGTGTTTTAAGTCATTTTACCAGCATACCATTATTCTAACCTTTTTAGTCTTCCCCTCATTTTGTGAGATAATATTTATATTTGTATGGGCAGTTAATGTGCATTTATGTTGTCAGGAACTTGTTATATTCATGGGCTTTATCCCTTGCTTTTATTGAATCATGCTTATTTCTCCTTTCTATCATTCACATTTTCATTTTTGCCACACAAAGGGAACTGTATGATCAAGACTTGCTTTATAGAATCACTGCATGCTTTATTTTTGCAGTAAATGTGCAATCGCTATCTGGATCCCCTTCTAATTTTCAAGTTTACACTGCATTGTTGAAACCTCATGAGAGAATCATGGCTCTTGATCTACCTCACGGTGGTCATCTTTCACATGGATATCAGGTGCCTATACCTTTGGTTTTCCCGATGAATTTGGTTGTATTTTTCTGCTTTTGGTGATTACAAGTGAATACCTCTCTCTAGTTCTCAGTTGTGGTTGGTGCCTTTGTTTTCTTTTTTGGCCTGGGAAGCAAAAGTCAGAGCAACAACCTTTGTCAACAACATTTAACAGTGCTTTTCTTTTCTCAATTTATACTTAAGTTTTAGATGCACAAACAGTATTTGGCACATAGTGATGTAGTGTATGATCTTATATCTATGTCGAGCATGTATTAACTACCCATGTACATAACTATTGTATATCTTCTTATAATCTTTTCAGATGTAAAGTGGGTTTTTAGATTAATTAGTAAATGTTTTTCTATATTAAAGAAAATATGTGATGTGTATAGACATAGAAACTTATTCAATATGGGGGGCGAGTTTCCCAATCTTCTGCTTACTGATATTTAAAATTCTTTCATGTTTTATACATTAAGTTAGCCATCTTTACCCCTTAATGTCAGCTCTAGGAAACAATATGGATTATTTTGAGAACATAAACATTTATACTTATGAATATATGTGACTGAAAATTGAGTCAGAAGTAAATCATTGTTTCCCTGTCTATGTGTTCTTTGTTGAGTTCAACCTTCACAGAGCCAGATAAATGATTAGCAGGAAAGATGGGAAGGAAAATTTTGTAAGTGATTTTATGGTTGAGAAGCTTTGTGATGAAGCACACATGTAAGACATTTGTGATGAAGCATACATGTGGTGAAGTGCACACGTATTATGTTAGCACTTCGCAGCCTGTGGATTTATAAGCCAATTAAAGATCTCTCTCCCTCTCTCGCTCTCTCCAAAATCAACATAGATTCTCCAAATATACAATATATTATTGCTTGTAGTGGAAAGGGCATTACCATTACTTATCATAAGTTGTCATATCTTGAACATTTAAAATTGGATTATCTTTAATTTTTTTGCAAATTTCACCCAGAAAACCAGCTTTTTTAAGGGCCATAGTGTTTTCTGATTGCTATAAATAGACTGAACACATTTTTTGAACACCATATGTGCAGATGATCCGGAATGTTCTTTTATGCATATCTATTTTTTGATAAGTAATCGCATATTCATTAAAAAGCGCAAAGGCACAACTCAAGTAAACAGGAAGTATACAAAAGAAACACCTAGCTAGAAACAGAAAAAAGATTTTAAAAAACCTAAAAGGTTGAAATATTAAAATAAAAGTCGGCAGCCCAATGAAAAAGAGTCTTAAATATAAAGCCTTCAATTCCACCCATGTCCTCTCACGGTCCTCCAAAGTTTCAATAGTTTCTTTAGCTTCAAAGACACCACATAAGGCAGGACAGAATCATCTTCCAAACTGCATTAAGCTGAAATCTACAGCATATCGCTCTAGGACAAGTGAAGAGATCTACCATCTAACTTTCTTTTTCTTTCTTTATATAAAAAATTACTATGGGTACTGAAAGTGGTCCAGAAACTGTGCAACTATAACAAACATATGAGAAATTGAGTTTCTTGTGGTCTGAAGGGCTTTAGTATCTGGAAGTGGAATCTAATTACTTTAGTTATACTTTTAAAGGAATGCTGCTTGTCCATATACTGTATGATACACAAGTCTTCATTAGTTTTTGGCCATTGTGCAGACTGACACCAAGAAGATATCTGCCGTGTCTATATTCTTTGAGACAATGCCGTACAGATTGAATGAGAGCACTGGTTATATTGATTACGATCAGGTACCTTATCATACGTCTTTATGTGGAAATTCTTGTACTAATCAGTAGAAAATAGACGCTCAGGGATGCTACTATCATACTTGTTCTTTTTTTTTTTTGTTGAAACTCTCATACTAATCATACGTTTTTTGTCAGTTATGGCATGTTTGGCCGCAAGACCAGTATTGTTTATGTTGATATATGGAGTGAATGTTCACTGTTTTACTTTACGCAGATTATATTCGCAAAAGCATTGAAATTATATAAGTGAAAAAGTATGGAAATTGCAACTAAATTATGTAATCTTGGTTTTGTTGGTTCTTCATACTATGAAAGTTGAGTTGCAATAGACTTCGCAACCTGTCAATAATGTTTTGTGCCAAAACAGCGGTTTTGCGAAGTTCGACATATTATTATAATCACCACATATCAAGGAGTTAAATTTCTTTTAATCCAGAATGTAAACCCTTGTGTTTTTTCTTACAAAAAAAAAACCCTTGTGTTTCTTGGAGAGAGAATTTCAATGTGTGATTTGCCCGTAATTAACTGTACGTTCTCATTTTTTAAGAATATGATTGCTCAGTTGTTTCAACTTTCCAGTGACCTACAGTGGTGAAGCATTCACTGTTGCATTGTCTATTCTCTGTCAAGAAAATATACTGAAATCTGTCTCTGTCTCTGTCTCTCCCCCCCCCCCCCCCCCCTCCCCCTTGTGCATGGATTAGGTAGGCATCTTCTGATTTTTGCAGAGGACTAATTTTTAGCTCTTCAGATATTTTTTACTTTTGTTTCAGATTGTTCTTGGAAACTGCACTTCCTTTTTTGTAAAAAAAAAAAACAAAATCTAATGAAGGGTTGAACTATGTGCATGAAAATATCTGCAGTTGGAGAAAAGCGCCACTCTTTTCAGGCCAAAACTAATAGTTGCTGGTGCGAGTGCTTATGCACGCCTTTATGACTATTCACGCATCCGTAAGGTAAACTTTGGCTTGAATTCACAATTGTGATGATCATGATCATGCATTAGTGAAACTCTAATTGATTAGACTACAAAATTTACTTCTGCTGGTTTTGACAGGTCTGTGATAAACAGAAAGCAGTTTTGCTGGCTGATATGGCACATATCAGTGGATTAGTTGCAGCTGGTGTTATTCCATCTCCTTTTGAATATGCGGATATTGTGACGACCACAACACACAAGTCCCTTCGTGGCCCACGTGGGGCTATGATCTTCTTTAGGAAGGGGGTGAAAGAGATTAACAAACAAGGGCAAGAAGTGAGTCCTCCTAATTTTAATTTTTTTTGAAAGCTAAATGATAAGAAAATGAATGTGGAAAGGAAAAAGTGTCACTCATCTCCCAGTTAGAGTCGATTCATTCATTTCCCATCCTGTTTTGCTTCTTGTGTGCAAGTTTTTCTTTAGTCACTCACTCGTGGTTTCGTTTGGTACCAATGTTATAAGTACCTAGAATGAATTACTCAAAAGCTGAGTTTTATCCAACAGGTGTTGTATGATTATGAAGACAAAATCAATCAGGCTGTCTTTCCTGGACTTCAAGGTGGTCCACACAATCATACCATAGCAGGTTTAGCAGTTGCACTGAAGCAGGTTGTTTTATTTGAGTTTATCCAAAAGAGACTGCGATTAGTATTTTAGAAAAATGCCAAATAGTGCCTTTTCTTTTAGGAAAAATAGCCAAGCTCATGTATATTTGGTTCTTGGACTATTTTGTGATTACAGGTCACAACTCCAGAGTTCAAGGCTTATCAAGAGCAAGTTCTCAGTAATTGTTCGACATTTGCACAGGTACAATGAACGGGTACTTATCAAGTTAGCTACATTTTTTCTTTTCCTTTTCTAGAAAAAAGGCGCCGGGGGGGGGGGGGAGGGAAGGGGGTGTTAAAGTACTGATTAAGTGATTAAATTTTTCTCTTTCCTATCAACTTAAGCTTTTAAGACAAATGATGATTTAACATAGTATCAAAACAAAGGTCCTGAGTTCAAATATTGACTCTGTCATTTACCTCCCATTTCAACTAAATATTCACGTGTTGGGCTTCACCTATTAAAATAGAGTTTGAACCTACATGTGAGGGAGAGTGTTAAAGTATTGATTAAATGATTAAATTTACTTCTTCCTATGGAGTACCTATTAGGCTTATGCATACACCCCCCTTTTCTCGGTTACCATTGCCAACAGCTAGTAGTTGTGTTTTATTTTCTTATCTATCTCATTATTTTACTCTGATATCTTACTCTTCTACTTGCTCTGAGCATGCAGAGTTTGTTAGAGAAGGGCTATGAACTTGTATCTGGTGGAACTGAGAACCATTTAGTGTTGGTGAATTTGAGAAACAAGGTAAAAGGAAATATTCCTTCTTTTGGCAACAGTTTTATTTAGTAATTTTTCTTTTCCACGAAGGAAGTTTTATTAGGACTGTCCTTAGGTGTTTTTGCATGTTGGATAAACTCTTCAAGAACAACTTTCCTATGATTTATTGAAGGGAAATTTTACTGCGAAAAAGTGACCAATGAAAATTTTCTTGTTTTGTTGCATAAACCCTCTGTTCAGTAGTGAATTCTGTTACAAAAAGAACTAAATGGAGCAGGAAACTCTTTGACCCCGATCCTCACTAGTTTTATAGTCGGATTTAATAAATTAATCCTGTTACTTTAGAGAAATTCATTTGGGAAAATCACAAAACTTCGATGTATAATGGATGGATGTTTTTTTATATTAGCTGGGCTACAAACTGTTTATATATGAGAAAGGGAATCAGTAATTTCTTTTGTGAATTTTATTTGATAGGCTATCGATGGGTCAAGAGTTGAAAAGGTTTTGGAATTAGTTCATATTGCAGCCAATAAAAATACTGTTCCTGGGGATGTGTCTGCCATGGTTCCTGGTGGCATTCGCATGGGTACGGCCTTCCTCCTTTGATCATCTTATACCGGCTGATTATTGGCTATGTACTTTATTTTGATGAAGGCCTGTTCTCTGGTGCTTCAGGAACCCCAGCTCTCACATCTAGAGGGTTTATTGAGGAGGATTTTGCTAAAGTAGCTGATTTCTTTGATGCGGCCGTGAAGTTGGCCTTGAAGATTAAGGCTGATGCTGAAGGTAAACTCTTTAATCACCTCTAGATGTTCGTTGTTTTCTCTTAATGTTCTAATGTTTAGTGATGAATTTTAGCTGCCAACATTATTCTCACGTGTGTTCTCTGATACCATAAATCCAGGACCAAAGTTGAAGGATTTCGTGGCAACTATGAAATCTGATGTGCACATTCAATCTGAGATCGCGAAGCTCCGGCATGAGGTTGAGGAGTATGCTAAACAATTTCCAACTATTGGCTTTGAGAAAGAAACAATGAGATACAAGGACTGAAGAAGGTTGTTTTTGGTACAAGGTTTGTCATAGCTTTCTGGCTCTTTGAGCCAAATGTCTTTGACATTGTCATTTATTTGTTAGATGAAAGCCATGGAAAACTACTGCATATTTGTGTTTTGTATATGCATAGTTGTACTTGGTGTCTGGTAGTGCTAGTTGTAGATTTTAGAAAAATATCCAAATAACTAGTGATATATTGATATTTTTCTTGATAACATCATTACCTTTGTAATATTAATAATAGTGATCTATCTTGTAATGTGTCAAGTCCTGTGTACTTGAGTTGCGCCTTTTGCACTTTTAAAGATACTTAAATTACTTATAAAAAAAAAAATATGTCAACAGATGTATGCATGTGTCCGGGTGTGATTGTGACATAAGCAATATATGTTCTCTTTGTATTTTAGCATACTATGCCGATTTACATTCTTTGTTGCTTAAAGTGGATTGATGCAAGCTATCAAGCTATTTCAAAAGCAAAGTAATTTGCTTGTAGCACTTGTGCCATTTGTCAAGATCTTATTGGATCGTTTTGTTCCGTGTCAGAAAAAAGTACTTCCTTTCTAATTTAAATAATTTAATGCATTTGTATTTATTTTTGCTATTTTCATTATTCTTTTGATAGTATGCTTGCCTGTTCTTTACTATCTTGCAATTAGAGGTGTAGGGGTTGGATGCCTATGATCTTAGTTGTCAGATTTTAATTACATGTGGCATACTTATGATTTATTCTTAGGCTATTTAGAAACCCACTGAAAATTTAGAACATGTTCTTGTTTAACCAATGGTCAAAGGGCGGGCTTGGAATGAGCTATAGACTCGGACATCTTGGGTTCAATTCGACACAAGGAGTTCTAATGAATTACTCTGATATACGGTTCTAGCAGGTGGAGTCGTGTATCCGGGGTTTATTTCTCAGGGATGGGTTCGAAGGGCCATGCCCTGTGAGATTCAACGTCATAAAAAATGATACCAATTGCAAGAAAATTTGTATATAACACTAACTCAATGTAACACACTTTTGTAGTAGTTTAGAATTTCTTTTTAGAAATGCATGACACATGAAATTTGTCTCCGTACGTATAGAAACGGCATGACACGCTTTTGACTTGTTTCTGCAGGTGCATTCCTTACTGGGCGGACCATTCATGTCCGCGTCAATATGTTTTCTATATCTGAGGAAGCGGAGGAGGGATAAAAGCATAGGAGCATGTTGAGCTTTCATTTATATAATCCAGATAATGTTTGTTTTAATGTTCCCCAACAAATGTAAATTTAAATTCTGTTAACTGATGCTTTGCAAAATATAAACATTGATTATTAAGATACTTTTACACGGCATAATCGATTTGTTGTCGACTTGCACATTTTACGTTTTTTACTTGTTCTTAGTGGAACAAAAATAAAAGGTTGCTCGTCATGGGATGGATAAGATTTTCCTGCAATGGTTCATATCCTGCTCATTCATTTGTAACGAATGAGAAGGATAATGCCATGTCATCCTCTTTTTTGTTTTTAAGAAGTGCCAAATGGGAAAAAAGGACTAATAGATTATTCATGAATTGTTTGGAGTGGCTAAGTATCCCAAAGCAATAAATGAGGCGATCAACCATCCCATCAAATGGTTGAGGTGGCTCAACCTCCGTAAAGCTTATTTGGCGTGGTTGGCCAATTTTTTTTTTTTTTTTAAAAGAAGTGCCAAGTGGAAAAAAAAGACCGACCGAAATTATTCATGAATTGTTTGGGGTGGCTGAGTATCCCAAAGCAATCAATAAGGTGATAAGCCATCCCATCAAATGGTTTGAGGTGGCCCAACCACTGTAAAGCCTATTTGGGGTGGTCGGTCATGCCCATTACAATCAATGAGAATGGCATACCACCCTTAAAAAATGTTTTGGATGTAGACCGTCACCCCATCAATTATTTGGAGTAACCAATTACTCAAAATAGTTTGAGTGATCATTTGAAAAAAAAAAAAGGGTTGAGAGACTAGCTAAATAACTCCAAAACTATTTTAAGATGGTTGGCCACCCCCAATTAGTTACTTTGTGGGTAGTCGCCCACCTAATCTACTGTTTTGGGTGTTTGGTCACTCCATTAGTCACTTTAGGTTGGTCTGACTACACTATTTGTCTACTAGTCCCAAATAGTTCTTGGGATGACCAATTATCTATTTCTTTTTCTTTTTCTTTTTTTAGCATTTTTTTTTTCATTAATTTGAATAACATGCCATTATCCTGTCCATTCATTACAAATGAAGAGTTCAGGATATAAGGTATTGTAAAAAACCGTTGTTGGAATGTAGAATTTTGTAAAAGAGAAAATCCGCGATTTTTTGGGGTTGGTGAGACAATTTAAATTGGTTTTAGAGCTATTATAAGCTAATGCTAGAAACTACTTTTATCTTATAATTATCTCATAATACTGATGTGGTAATTCTAACTAACTTTTAAATTAGTCTGTATTATGAAATAGTTGTGAAATAAAAATGCAGTTTTTAGTATTACTCATTACTATAGTTAACAGCACTCTAATGCATCACCAAATATATATAGCATAATAAATCTATTATTTACACTCATTTGATCACATCAACTTCATACTGATTGATGTGACATGGTTGAATGATCACTTTAAAAAAATAAAACCTTTTACTTTCATTTAGCTCATGTCATGTCTACAATATGAAGTGGGCGTAATAAAATAGATAATGAAGTATAACATTACTCTACATAACATTGTTCTTAATTACCATGAAGCATAACATACATATCTACGAAGATGGTCAAGTTCATAAAAGCGTAAAATAAGAAAACAAAATACATAAAAAAAGAGAAATAGGGGTAAAATTTTCATGAAGAAATTCTTTTAATTAAATTTATTAAATTGATATCTATTTTGAGGATATGTTATTTTCACATTAATTTTTTATAAAATTAATAGAGTAATTCTTTCTCGCATTTTAAAAAGGATCATGCTTCTATGTTGTAGTTTTTTCTATGCAAGCCTTAAAAAAATTAAGGGCTTTGATCAATTGCAAAAAATTTTCAATAGATTTGAGCCCTTAATTTTTTACAGTTTACCTCATCCTTTTAAAAACGGATATGAAAATCAAATATCGATAGAATTAAAGGTAATTCCTCTTATTGAATTTGAAAGAATCTTTGTTTGAGAAATAGAGAGGAGATAAATGCATCTTAAATTTTTTTATATTTAATTACTATTTCCAGCGGGTGGTAGCTAGGTGTTGGCCTAATTTAGTTAACAAAGGCGTCCCTTCCCTTCCCTTCCCTTCCCTCCACAATTTTACCCGGACAAATAGATAGGAGAGGATAAGTACCCTGCTGACTGCTCTATAGGAATTTCCTTTCCTTAATCCGACATACACGCTACCCCAAAAATCCTTCATGGCTTCTTTGCCTTCAGTTGCTGTCACTCGCACTCTCAAGCTCGACCCAGAATTCAGAAAGCACCCAACCGGTTCTCCTGCCACGGAAAAGGTACTTCTTCTTCTTCTTCTTCTTTAAATGTGTAAGTTCTGAGTTCATTCCACTATTTTTTTAAAGTAATTAAAGAAATATATGGATGTTTAGCTTGGAGAAACTTGCATATGTTGGTTGTACATGATTTGTTGTTTAGAAACCTCATAAGACTCGTATATATACAGACATTTACTTGGTTTTAATTCCACGGTTTATCTGTTTGCATTTTCTAGTGACGAATAACATGTTCAAATTAAAGCCACTGAAGTTTTTTTAAGCTTTGGAGAAGCTTGATTTTAAGAGCTGAATCAGCACAATTTTCAATTTAGTAAGCAAAAAAAGAAAAAAAACAACTTTGATAATGTGGACTTATACATGAAAATTTAAGGTTGCTGTATATTTATCAAAGCACTTTGAATTTCAACACATTCATGTGCTTGTTTTTGCCTACATAATGTGTATTATCAAGCATGGAGTGATCATAAAGCTGCATATTGTATCTCAGAGTCAAAGCATCTCATATCAGAAGAATCAGACACTCACTCATTTGGATGGAAGTTCAGAACTTAGGTCTCTGGACTTCCGAGAGGCGCTTTCGATGATAAAAGAGGGGCCAGAAAAGGTGCAATCATCTTGTTATGTCCCCCTTTTGCAAGAATGCATAGACAGAAATTCGGTTTTGGAAGCACAAATCGTTCATGGTCACATCATGAAGACAGGAACACAAGGGGATTTGTTCATCATGACATTCCTTATTAATGTTTATGCAAAATGTGGAACCATGGAAAATGCTCTTAAAGTCTTTGACAATATGACTAGAAGAAATGTTGTGTCGTGGACAACCCTGATGACGGGTTATGTTCACAATTCGCAGCCAGCACGTGCCATCCAGGTTTTCCAAGAAATGTTGGAGGCTGGGGCTTATCCTACGAATTATACTCTAGGAACTGCTTTAAATGCTTGTTCTTTGTTGCACTCTGTTAGGTTGGGGAAGCAATTTCATGCCTATATTATCAAATATAAGATTGACTTTGACACAAGTGTCGGCAATGCCCTTTGTAGCTTATACTCCAAACTTGGCAACTTGGAATCTGCTATTAAATCCTTTGAGAGTATTGGGGAAAAGAATGTGATCTCATGGACTGCAGTGATATCCGCTTCTGGTGATAATGGTGAAGCTGGAAGGGGTTTAAGGTTTTTCTCTGAGATGCTCGCTAAGGACATCAAACCAAATGAGTTCACCTTGACTAGTGTCTTGAGCTTGTGTTGTACAACACTGTCTTTGGGTGTCGGGTCTCAAATTCACTCGATGAGCATTAAACTTGGCTATGAATCATATCTACCCATTAAAAATTCTATCATGTATTTGTACCTTAAATGTGGATGGGTTAGTGAGGCTCATAAATTGTTTGATGGAATGGAAACTGTTAGCTTGGTTACATGGAACGCAATGATTGCAGGCCATGCGCAGATGATGGACCTTGTGGGCGACGATCTTTCAGCATGCAAAAGTGGATATAAGGCACTTAGCAGCTTCGTTAAATTGAACCGGTCAGGCATGAAGCCTGATCTATTCACCTTCTCAAGTATCTTAACTGTATGTAGTAGATTGGTGGCTCTAGAACAGGGGGAACAAATTCATGCTCAGACCATTAAAACCGGGTTTTTGACGGATGTGGTAGTGGGCACTGCACTAATTAATATGTATAATAAGTGTGGAAGCACTGAGAAAGCAAGTAAAGCTTTTGTGGAGATGGATACAAGAACTATGATATCGTGGACTTCTATGATTACAGGTTTTTCTCAGCAAGGCTGGTCTCAGCAAGCGTTGCAGCTCTTTGAGGATATGAGACTAGCTGGAGTTAGACCAAACCAGATTACTTTTGTGGGTGTTCTATCAGCTTGTAGCCAAGCTGGAATGGTCAATGAAGCACTCAGTTATTTCGAGCTGATGCAAAAGGAATATAAGATTAAGCCTGTAATGGACCATTTTGCATGCCTGATTGATATGTTTGTGAGGTTGGGTCGGCTAAATGAAGCTTTTGATTTTATCAAGAAAATGGATTTGGAGCCCAGTGAGTTTATATGGTCTCTCTTGATCGCAGGGTGTAGAAGTCATGGGAATTCAGAATTGGCATTCTATGCGGCTGAACAATTACTCAAGCTCAAACCAAAAGATACAGAGACTTATGTCTTGCTGTTGAATATGTACCTCTCGGCAGGTCGATGGCAGGATGTTTCCAGGGTGAGAAAAATGATGAGAGAGGAGAAACTTGGAAAATTACAGGATTGGAGCTGGATTAGCATCAAAGACAAGGTTTATTCATTTAAACCAAACGACAAGTCGCACTTTCATAGCGCAGATATTTATGAATCATTGGAGAATTTGCTTGACCGGGCAAAGGGTCTTGGATATGAGTCTCTAGAAACTTTGGAGGTAACTGATGAGGATGAGGAAAAGACACCAGCCTCTTCTACTGCTTATCACAGTGAAAAGTTGGCTATTGCATTTGGGCTGTTGAACATGCCAAATGCTGCGCCAATACGGGTTAACAAGAGTGTCTTTATGTGCAGGGACTGCCATAATTTTGTTAAGCTCGTTTCATTGCTGACTGCTAGGGAAATCATCGTTCGAGATAGCAAGCGGCTTCATAAATTTGTCAATGGAGGCTGTTCATGTGGAGACTTTGGTGGTCTTATTTGATATCATTGTCTGGCTGGGCAGGATAAATTCCAAAAAATTTCCTATTCCCGTTAACTTTTAACATGTCAAATCTTTGTTGAGGGATAGGGACGGGGCTGCCATGATACATAGTCCAGTTTGTGTTCATATACAAGTTGAATCACTTGATTCAAGGCTTTGGCTTGTGTCCCGTGCGGCGTGCCTCTGCATACAGAAGTTCACCGTGGGGTGTCACGCGTCTCCAAATACTGATATCCAATCCGTCGCATCCTGTGCTGAACCGGACTTAACTGGTGCTCTTGATCCAAACTGAATGATGCTATCATTAGTTGATTATTGGACCTGTAGCTTTCAGGTATATAGCTTTTGCTGCTAGAGTGGCAGAAAAAAAAAAAAAAAATCCTAAGAATGGTGAAATGTATGGGTTTATGTACTTTTGTCCTTGCGCATAGTTTTTGCCAAGTATGGCCTTAATCCAATTTAGGCACCATAATAGAATCTACTGATTCTTTATTTGTATCACATTTTACATACTGACATGTTAGCATTATAGTGAAAAAAATTGGTTGGTTCGCTCGAATTTTTTTTTAATGGGTAATCTTTTGCAATTTCAGCATTTGATTAGTCCTTAGAAATTGTAATTTGGACACAATTTTCCTTTAATTGGGTTAGAGGAATTTCTTCGAATTTAGTTCATAAATTTGTCATGTCATGTATCTTTTAACATGTGAAAAGTATTTGATTTTTTAATTAACATGTGAGAAGTGTATGAGTTTTTAATAAAATTATTACAATATTATGTGATTATTACCTGCTTAAATAACATATAACAATTTTCTCTCTCAATTTTATAGTGGGTAATTTTTGTCATTGCAATTTTCAATTCAGGAACACGTGCAGCATTATTTTTTAGATTTGAATAATAAAAGGTGTTGGACCAAGCATCGAAAGGTCATCAAAATCCAATCAATCCAGTGAATCCACCATCCAAAAATCATAGACCGTCATCGAATCTCCGATAGGTTGTAGAATTTATATGGGTCTCTTTGCCAGTCCTTTTTTTTCTTTCTAAGGATTCTATCCAATAAAGTCAAAACATTAACAAAACATTTTTCTCACTAAACACTTAAAAAAAAAAAATTAAAATTATTTCAACCTTTACGTCGTATCAAAATATTTTTTTTCAACCAAAATACAAGTTATCGAACACCTCGCCACCAAGGAGAAATTAATTTAGTCTTTTGGATGTTAATGTGTGGAATGATTCAGACCTATTTTTTCTGGCTACATGCACGATTGGCTTTAATGTGTGGAATTTGGTGTGAGAACACAAGTTATCCATTTTTTCCAACGCAAGTCACAATCGCTCGTAATTGTAGCCTTAATTACTGTGAGTGAGTCCATATAAATAACTTCTTTATTTATATATTAAAGCCAGCTGGTTAGTATTTGTTCCCTTACATTTGGAAATTCTGAAATCCAGAATCTTTTGGCACTCTGGATAATGATAGGAAAAAAAAAATAATAAAAAAAAACCTCTCATAAGTACCTTTAGGGCAAGGGAAATACCTGTCAACGACACGACCATTTTTTTTATCTTTTTTTTATTATTTTAAAGTCGAGGTAGCTTTAAAAATTATCATTTGATCCAAATCTAATAATGATTTATCTTAAATTCAATAGTACTTTTAATAGTCACATCAACTTTAAAATGATAAAAAAATAATAAAAAGATGATTTCTAATATTACTCATATAGGTATATAATGCCGTAGACAGTGCCTTTCACCATGGTAATCAATTAAAACTTAGGGTTAAATACTTTCCAAGGACTTTGTGGTTTAACGTGAAATTAAACAGACCATTTGGTTTTAAAAGTATTGCAATAGTATATATGAACATCAAATAATCAAATAAATGCAATTAGCTCTTCAATCCGTCCAATAATTTAACAGCGTGCCACATAAAATATATGTATATATAATAATTGGGGTATACCCCCAGACAAAACAAGAGCTTAGGTTCTAATCCTCAATGCCTGTTGATATCGGATTTCCTGGTTAAAAAATTGATACAAATTTGAGGGTTAACTGGATGACCAAATTAATTACTTAATACATGCAGGCTCCCCGACTTCCTTCTTGTTATCGCCCTTAATTGGCCTGCTGCTGCCAAGGGCTTTATTGTCATTTACGGTTCAGTATATGGACACAATAATCCCCCATCCCAACTCACTCATAAAAAAAGCCCAGAATCTGTCTCTCTCACAGACAGTACTCACACACGCAGAACATGGGAACTTTGGAAACAGAGGCACCACCGGTACCAAGCAAGGAAGTCAACGAAGACGAAGACGAAGACGAGGAGTCACCGATAGAGCAAGTCCGGCTGACGGTACCCACCACCGACGACACGTCACTCCCCGTATGGACTTTCCGAATGTGGTTCCTGGGCGTGCTCTCCTGCGCCCTCCTCTCCTTCCTCAACCAGTTCTTCTCCTACCGCCGAGAGCCCCTCGTCATCACCCAGATCACCGTCCAGGTGGCCACCCTCCCCATTGGACGCCTCATGGCCTCTCTTCTCCCCACAACCAAGTTTCGCATCCCGGGCTTCGGGCCCCGCCACTTCTCGCTCAACCCTGGGCCCTTCAACATGAAGGAGCACGTCCTCATCTCTATATTTGCTAACGCTGGAAGCGCTTTTGGGAATGGTCCGGCTTATGCTGTCTATATCTTTGACATCATAAAGGCTTTTTATCACAGGCATATCTCTTTCTCGTCTGCTTGGCTTCTTATCACCACTACCCAGGTTTTCATTTCTTCCCCTTCATTTTTAATTTCTTACTCATTTATTTTTCACAAAAGTGATTAATAAATTAAAAAGAACATTTCTTGCACTCGAACCTATTTCTTGCAATCCTCTAATTTCGAATAAAAGTGAAATACGTAGTCATGAATCTTTTTTATGCTTCCTCTGTTGATTCCCGTGGTTCATGCTAACAAGCGTGTATGGTGGTGAGTAGGTCTTGGGATACGGCTGGGCTGGGCTCTTGAGGAAGTATGTAGTGGAGCCGGCTCATATGTGGTGGCCCAGCACTCTTGTTCAAATCTCTCTCTTTCGGTATGCTTTTCAAATTATGGACCACACATGTGACTGATATTATTTCAATGGACGAAAATTGCTTACAATTAAGCTTTTAGAAAGTGTCATATCTTTTTTTTACGCACGGAAAATCAGATTTTTTTTATTAATATTATTAAAAATATATGTAAAAAGTACATATTATTAAAAAAAATTATATATTTTTTACATGTTAAAAAACATATATCACTTTTTTAGAAGTAAAATATACTGTATAAACTCCGACAACTCAATTTATAAGATATTTATATCCTATTCCACTAACCTTGCAAAATCATGTGATAGCATATGTAAGTGATATATATATCACATCAGTTTTTAGTTATTAACTAAATAACTACTAGTTAATTTTGCACCATCAACACAGGCTCTGCATTAATGATTTATAAGGTTAATGGAAAATTTAATGATATTCCAAATTTAATGATATTGCAGTCTAACTGGCTGTGATATTGACTCTGGGAAACGACCTCTAAAAAGTCCACCAACATGCATGCCCAGTTTTTTTTACATTATAGTGCGTTTCAAATTGCGATTTTATAGATAATAAGTGTAATTTTAAATTAAATTGTAAAAACTTGATTATTTGAAAACTGCGTTTTTAAAAAATTGTGATTTAAAAACGCAAATTTTCTATATTTTCAAATTGCAGGTAAGAGGCCGGGTACTTTTTTGAAAATGTATAATTTTAAATACTAAATTACGATTTTAAATGCCAAACTGCGATTTTGTCAAACGCTTAACTGCATTTTCAAAAATCGCATTTTTAAATCGTACTTTTTAAAATTACTATTCTTAAAATCGCACTTTTTGAAATCGTAATTTCAAACAGATTATTAATTAGGCTATGGTAAGTTGGCTTTGTTCATTATCATTAGAGCAAATCCCAAAGTGTATCTCTCTCAAAAAAAAAAAAAAAATCCCAAAGTTGTATCCACATACAGAGTTATCTAGAATATATATATATATATTCACATGTTTGTTTTTCATTTGTGGACAAGGATTCTCTCCATTAATTTCAAGTAAAATGCATAAGAACCAAAATAAATATATTGTCATGTCAATCAAGAATATGAAGTAACCCTGATTATTAAGACTTATGATCATAATCATTCTTTTTATCACTAATTTTATAATTTTATATTGACCGACATTATAGGGCATTGCATGAAAAAGAAAAAGAAGAGGATGGAAAGAAGCCCCAGGTATCACGAGTGAAATTCTTTGTGGTTGCCTTAGTTTGTAGCTTCTGCTGGGAATTGTTCCCCGGGTACCTATTTCAAACCCTACAAAGCATCTCGTGGGTCTGCTGGGCCTTTCCCAACTCAGTCACTGCTCACCAAATCGGGTCGGGTTTGAAGGGACTCGGGATTGGGGCCTTGACCTTGGATTGGACAACAGTGGCTTCCTTCCTATTCAGCCCTCTGATATGTCCCTTCTTTGCAATTGCAAATGTCTTCATAGGGTATGCATTGATAGTGTACATTGTAGTTCCTATTTCCTACTGGGGGTTGAACTTGTACGGTGCTAAAACATTTCCCATTTATTCGGCGGACTTATTTACGGGTCAAGGTCAGACATACAATATTACGTTGATCGTAAATGACAAGTTTGAGTTGGATCGTGCACAGTATCATCAGCAAGGGAATATCCATTTGAGCATTTTCTTTGCTCTTGCCTACGGCTTCGGTTTTGCAACTATTGCATCCACACTTTCTCACGTGGGTTTGTTCTATGGAAGGTAATGTTTTCTTTCACATGATTATATGACGTTTTGTTGCTTAATTATGGTTTGTTTGAGTTTACGATTTCAAAACGTCCGATTTAAAAATGTGATTTTTATAAACACAGTTAAATATTTAATAAAATCGTAATTTAGTTTTTAAAAATGCACCTCATTACCTACGATTTAAGGTCTATTTGAGTTTGCGATTTCAAAAAGTGTGATTCTTAAATGTATGATTTGAAAACATGATTGAAAACACATCTCATTGCCTACTATTTGAAAATGCAGATTTTCTACATTTTTAAATCGTAATTTTTTAAAAACGTAATTCTAAACAATTCATTTTTTGCAATTTGATTTAATTAAATCGCATTTTTTGTTTATAAAATTGCAATGCCAAATGCACCATATGTTCTCAAATCGTAATTTTTTACAAATACACTCTCAAATGATACATTTTGGTTTAAAGTTCCATTTTTTGATCTGCATAATTGCAATGTCAAATGCACTTTAAATTGTGAAGGTTTGCTACAGACATTTTTGGCTGTACACCAATGATCTCTGTATAGAAGATTGTCTATGAATTTTGTTTGACATTGAACTATGTATATAATGGTACGTACAGGGAGATTTATGATCGATATCGAGCTTCTTCAAAAGGAAAGGAGGATATTCATACAAGACTAATGAAGAAGTACGAGGACATACCTTCATGGTGGTTTCATTTGCTTCTACTTGTGACTATCGCAGCCTCCCTTTTACTGTGTATCTTCCTGAAAAAGGAGGTCCAGATGCCATGGTGGGGGCTTCTATTCGCAGCTGCTATCGCCTTCACGTTCACCCTTCCCATCAGCATCATAACTGCTACGACCAATCAGGTAATGATCTTCAACATACCTTAAAACTCTAAATATGCATGGCCACTTATTTTCTTTTTATGTTAATATTATATATGAAAGATGATGAAGCATGCGCCTAATTCGTCGCTATTTACTAAATTATTTTGATGAGTTCCAATTAAGAATCATCATCCACTAATTAATAACACTTCCTGTACAGACCCCAGGGCTAAATGTCATCACGGAGTACATAATGGGAACAATATTGCCTGGAAAACCCATAGCCAATGTCTGCTTCAAGACATATGGGTATATGAGCATGAGTCAGGCAATCTCATTTCTTAATGATTTCAAACTAGGGCACTACATGAAGATCCCTCCGAGATCAATGTTCCTAGTACAGGTATGTTCACTATTCTCTATTATGAGTTATGTTAAATGTCACCCCATGTCACCAAACGAGAAAGAAGCTATTGGGTTTTTTTATTAGAGAATAGAGATTTAATATGGTTGTAGCAGTTAGGCCTTCTTTTTGGCGCCCGGGGGGGGGGGGGGGCGGGAATGCCTATTCGGATGCAGGGGTTTTTAACTTAATTTTGCTGTAAGGCTAGCTCAATGAGAACGTTCTAAAATAGCATTCAAGAATGCACAATAATCTAATTTCACGTGATTTGGCCAACATTTTGAGAAAAAAAATGCTTTAGGTATTACAATTTTTATTACAAAATTATTTATAAATTGATATAACAATTTATAATTTGTAAAATAATTAAGAATGTGTGGTTGACAAGTCGGCCCCTATAATTATTTTACCAATCATAAGAATCTTACATCGATTGGCCATTATCTTCCGGAATTGAATATGGAAGCATATGACTTCGTTCATGCTAGAACTTCAAACATTTATAAACAGAAATCATTTTTATTTGAATGAAACTGAAAAGACTGTTCTAACTTTCTACTTTCTGATGATTACTTTGTTACATTCATTTGCATTAATTCTAGTTCCTTGGAACCATCATAGCTGGAACAATCAATCTTAGCGTGGCATGGTGGCTTTTGAACACTGTCGACAACATATGCCAACCAAATCTTCCTCCAAACAGTCCTTGGACATGTCCCAACTCCCATGTCTTCTTCGATGCCTCTGTCATCTGGGGTTTGGTTGGACCTAGGCGCATATTTGGCTCTGCCGGAAACTACTCAGCCCTCAACTGGTTCTTTCTTGGGGGATTATTGGGACCAGTTGCAGTATGGATCCTACACAAGGCCTTCCCAAAACTATCTTGGATTCCCCTCATTAACCTACCGGTGCTGCTGGGAGCGACAGCTTATATGCCACCAGCAACAACGTTGAACTACACTTCCTGGATTTTGGTTGGAACAGTCTTCAACTTTTTTGTCTTCAGGTATCGAAAGAAATGGTGGCAGAGGTATAATTATATCCTGTCTGCAGCTTTGGATGCTGGAGTCGCGTTCATGGCTGTTCTGCTTTACTTCTCATTGGGCATGGAGAACAGAAACTTGCACTGGTGGGGTTCTAATCCTGACATTGATCTTGAGCACTGTAAACTTGCATCTTGCCCCACTTCCAAGGGTATATCAGTCGACGGCTGCCCAATATTCTAAGGGCATGTTTGGGATTGCGATTTCAAAAAGTGCGATTTTAAAAATAGCGATTTTAAAAAGTACGATTTGAAAACGTGATTTTTGAAAACGCAGTTTAGCGTTTGGCAAAATTGCAGTTTGGCATTTAAAATCGCAGTTTAGTGTTTTAAAATTCTGCGTTTTCAAAAAAACACCTTCTTACCTGCGATTTGAAATCGCAGATTTTCTGCGTTTTCAAATCACAATTTTTTAAAATCGCAGTTCCCAAACAATTCAGTTTTTACGATTTGGTTTAAAATCGCTCTTATTATCTACGAAATCGCTTACCCAAACGCACCCTAAGTCTCATGTTAATTAATCTAAGAAGGCTATAAGAAACAGAAGGTGCTTTTAATTTGTTTTGTAAATAAATAAGTGAGGTTCTCTATAGTAGGCCTCCATAAAACTATACTTCTCTGTTTGGTATACATTTTGCTTTCATGAATCATGCTTGTTTCAGATCCTGGATTCACAACTAGTTCATCTATTGGATTTGTTTTATTCTAACATGCCAATTGTTTAATGGACATAATTTTCTTTTAAACTAGGTTGGAGAAAATTTATTCACCACAATTTATCAAATTAATATTTGTCAATTTAGTAAGGAGTACTTATGCGATGATACATGACTTCGTCTAATGCATCCAGATTTGTAATGACATTCCACGTTTGAGTGCCATCTGATATATATATATATGATAATGACTCATTTGCAGTTCTTGAAATTCCATGTTAGTTTGTGTTAGGATATATAGAGCTTAATTTGTATTTGACCCAGTAGGACGAAAAAAGCGTACGGTTTAAATGAAATTTTTTCTAAAGCTCAGTTCATGAAGCAGAGGCTTGGGCCGATAAATTTTTTTGACCTATTTATGTATTTTTAACCAAGTTGATGGTCTTTATATAGCTGTTTCTGTAATATGGTTTTGTATTCGCATTTTAACGTCTCCCTTGTATTCACAATGAATATAGCCTTTAAGGGTGAACTACTTAAAGCTCGTTTGGGTGTTAAATTTTATTAGATTTTTTTTTATTATTTGTTGATTTCACGGATACTGAGAAAAAAAAATTGAAATTATGTTTTAATGGTTTAGAAAAAAATGTTTGAATAGGTAAATATATTTGAAAAAAATATAATAAAAAAAATTATATTTAATTCTAAAATAAAAAATAAATAAATAAAAATGTGAAAACTGTGGGGTGGTTCGAAACACCCCTAGGGGTGGCCGAACCACCCCAAACGTGTGGGGTAGATCGGCCACCCCTGAAATATTTGGGGTGGCCCGACCACCCCCGAAACGTTTGGGGTGGCTTGGCCACCCCTGAAATTTTCAGGGTGGCTCAGCTACTCTCAAATGTGGATGGAGTGGTTGAACCACCCTTCAATATATATATATATATGAAATATAATTTTTATATATTTTTTGAGTTGGTTAATTAAATTTGAGTTGTTGAAGATAACTAATTTTTTAAAAGAATTGTGTTAAATTGAGTTAGATAAAAAAAAAAAAAAATCAATTACCCAATTAGGTCCTTAAATTAATATATCTTGTAATTGATTTTTTTTTTTTCGTTTTTCCTTTTACTTTTGTTTCTCACGATGACTTGAATTCGGTAAAATTTTCTAATAATTTGCTCAATATATAATTGTAAGCAACTTTGTATTTTGTTAATGGTTAGAGCATTCTCATCCGGCTCCTCACTATAGAGATATCTCTATAGTAGGGAGCCAAAATAGATTTTTGACCATTTTATTGTCAACTTTTTTTTTAAAAGTAGGGAGCCGAATGTGAGAAATAAAATGGTTAAAAATTTATTTTGGCTCCCTACTATAGGGATATCCCTACAATAAGGAGCCGGATGAGAATGCTCTAAAGTAGGAAAATTTGATTTTACTCTCTACTTTGAGGATAAAAATAAAGAACCAGATAAGAATGCTCTTATTACAGCAAATTTGAATCCAGATGAAGGAAATCCTTTCCCTTGTGGCTCACAGCATTAACTACAGTGAGTTGTTGGTGCAACGTACTTTCAAAATAAGGATTTATTTTATTTTATTTTTTATTTGTTATGGATTTGCTATCAATGCTCACATTAATTTAATAGTGTACCAGAAACAAGTTGAAGTGGCCACCCGCATTTCTAATCAAGTGATCATGATGTCCCCTTTGAAGAGACTAGAGAGGATTACTTCTCATCAATAAAGAGAGTGATTTGGGAAGGAGGAGAGTCGGGAGAGTAACTTCGCATCATACTTCTCATCAAAAAATCCTGTCCTTTGATCAGTGAGAAAAATAATTTTTTCTCATTAAAAACCCTGTCCTTTGATCAGTGAGAAAAAAAAAAACAAAAAAAGTAGTTTTTGATTAACTAGTTAATCTAATTTATCAAGAAATCAATAAATTTTAGAGTCATGGGCATATGAAGTTATATCAAGTTTTTTGTAAACTTATAATATTAATTAAATAATCAATTTTATTTTTATTTTTAAAATAATTAATAATTTAACATACTATATTTTTAATTTCATAGCAAGATTATAACTAACAATTAACACACTCCAATACCGGAAAAATGTGAGACTAATAGATCGCATAATAATCTTTCTAAGCGAGAACCGGCCATGGGCCTGTTTCGTTTATTTAAAGAAATCCGGCAAAATAATATAGAAAATGTTTAAATATTTACTAAAATTTTTTTTAAGGGATTGGGGTTTTTACGTGTCAAGTCAGTCTTTGCTTTGAATTTTTTTTTGATAAATACTAGAATATCTATTAAAAATTTTTCTAGTGGATTTATTAATATTTTTTTTTATTATTTTAAATTAAATGGGGCCCACCTTTTCAAATAAAGAGATGGGCTTCACTTGATTTAAAAAATAAAAAAAAATGTTAATTAATCTCTTAAAAGAATTTTTAGTAGATGTTGTAGTATTTATTAAAAAAAAAATTCAAATCAAAGACTGACTTGACACGTAAAAACCCCAAGCGACGAGCGTAACAGCCTTGACTCTTGAGTAACAGATCCCCCGCAAATTACTCTCGGACCCATTTCCGCTCCACTTACCTTCCCATTCTTCACTTATCAACTCAAACAGAAAAACCTCTCTCACTAGCCATGGCCGGCGCCGCCCTCGAAACAGAGCCCACGGCCACAAGCAGCGACGACGAGTCGCCCATTGAGGAGGTCCGTCTCACGGTGTCCAACGACGACGACCCAAGCCTCCCCGTGTGGACCTTCCGGACTTGGTTCCTGGGACTACTCTCGTGCGTTCTGCTCTCCTTCCTCAACACCTTCTTCCAGTACCGGACCGAGCCGCTCATCATCTCCATGATCTCGGTCCAGGTCGGGACCCTCCCTATCGGACGGTTCATGGCCAGGGCGCTTCCCACGACGACGTTTCGGATCCCCGGGTTCGGGGACAGACTGTTCTCGTTGAACCCGGGACCCTTCAACATGAAGGAGCACGTGCTCATCTCCATCTTCGCCAATGCAGGTGCGGCGTTTGGGAGCGGAGCCGCATATGCGATCAGCATCGTGGATATTATCAAGGCCTTTTATCGTCGAAAAATCTCCTTCTTCGCTAGTTGGATCCTTGTCATTACTACACAGGTGAGGTATGACCGTTTGAATATGAATTGGATAAGGATTTTCTACCATTTTTTTTTTAACAAAAAGCTTAGATTCTCAAATTGTCAAATTATGTATTCGCGTCGTGTTTTGTATCGAACAGCGTGTTAAATGTTGTTGGTTAAAAAAGTGATATATTATTTATCAGAATTAAGTATATTTTTATTAAATTTTTGTGATTTATACCATAAAAAAAAGTTTTGAGTCAAAAACAGTGAAAAAGAAACCTTTTAAAAGAATAAAAAAAATAAAAATTGGCTGCTTTGCAATTGTTTCACATTTAATCTGTAGTATTTTTTAACCTGTTCGAGTTCAAATTTATATAATTTGAGAATTTACACTTTTATAAAAATTGTAGTGAATTGAATCCTAATTTCTCTTATTAAAAATTAAATAAACTAATTTTAAATTATTAATTTTTACTTTTATCAGTTCAACCAATGGCTAAGTACTTTTTTTTTTTTCTTTCAAATAAGTAGTAACATGTGAATTACAAATGTTCTTATAGCATGTTAAATTGTTATTCATTTAAAAAATGGGGAAATTTCACAAAAGCTCTCTGAACTTCCACGCGATTTGAATAACCCTCCTCAATCTTTGACTTATCTCAGTTTCACCCCTCGAACTTCCAATTTCTATCAGAAGACCTAAAATGAGGGGTATTTTGGAAATTTCAAAAAATTTTCACAGTGAAAACAGACGGAAGGGAGTCTTCTGATAGAAATTGAAAGTTTGAGGGGTGAAACTGAGAGAAGTCAAAGATTGAGGGAGGTTCTTCAAATTGCGTGGAAATTTAGGGGGCTTATGTGAAGTTTCCCCTAAAAAAATTAAAATTGATAAGAAATTTATTAAATTCACTAATTTTTTTTATCAACTTAATCTTTGAATTTGGTGGATTTGACGTGCAGGTACTGGGATATGGGTGGGCTGGGATACTGAGGAAGTACGTGGTGGATCCCGCGCACATGTGGTGGCCGAGTAGTTTGGTTCAGGTCTCGTTGTTCAGGTAATTTTGATAATGAAAAAACGGTGTCGTTGAATCAAAAAGATGGAAATGGATAGCGTTCTTTTAGTAACCGATCGAGCCATTCCATTGTTTTCATTGTGAAATGTCAATTTTAACAATAAGAATAATAATGTCCTAACCCTACTTTTTCTACTCTGAAGAGCCAAATTAATTTGCATATGAAATATTTTAGGGACGTCATTTAGTAATAAATTTGTGGCGTAAGTTGGGAACTTGGGGCATTATTATTTTAAGGAAAATGTTTGTGCACTTTTTAGAAGTTCTTATAGAGATTCTTCTAAAAAAATTTTTTAATTTTTTTAATCAAATTGGAGCCCACCTCTTAATAAATGGTGGGCCCCAATTTGATTAAAAAAATAAAAAACAAGTCTAAAAAGACCTTTAGAAAGACCTCTAGAAGGTGTTCTAACAAATTTCTTATTCTAAAGTCAGTCAGTAATAAATTTGTATTTATTACACTACCGCCACGCATACACAGTAAATAGGACATCATATTAACCATCCCATTAATTATGAGTTATCCACTGTATGTACTGGCTCTCACCGATCTTTTTATTTTCATTAAATGAAGAATATTTATTTTATTTTATTGTATTTAATGGTGTATATGATATCAAAAAATAGTAAAAATAAATCTTGTGTAATTGACATTACTCAAGGTAGTACTATTGCATCGTGATATTTGTAAAAATAATAATTAAGTAATCAAATTTATCATTTTTTATATGTTTAAGCTTTTGAAATAATCAATAATCCTAGATTTAAATCCTAACTTTACTCTGCCTCTCATTTAAAGTTTACTTTTGAGGTAATTGGCTATCTTGGCACAAGCTATATATCAAGCTATAATATATAATGTTGCCTTCTTGCATTTTAACAAAGAAGACGAAGATGAAGACTAATCATCAACTGCCCTGTTTATTTGACTTATAACGTTATACTTACAGAGCTCTGCATGAGAAAGACAACAGCCGCATGTCACGAGGGAAGTTCTTCTTGATTGCACTGATATGCAGCTTCTCCTGGTACCTAATCCCGGGCTACCTTTTTCCCACATTGTCAACCATTTCATGGGTCTGCTGGGCTTTCCCAAAGTCCGTGACGGCCCAGCAGATTGGATCAGGCATGAATGGGCTCGGTCTTGGGTCTTTTTCCCTCGACTGGTCCGTCATCGCCTCATACCTTGGCAGCCCTCTTATAAGCCCTTTCTTTGCCATTGTCAACGTTGCTGCGGGCTATTTCCTAATCTTGTATGTGCTAATTCCAATATCCTACTGGGGAGTAAATCTGTACGATGCCAAGAATTTTCCAATCTTCTCCTCACATTTATTCAATGCCCAAGGACAGAAATACAATGTATCAGCCATTGTGAACGACAAGTTCCAGCTGGACATTCCAACATATGAAAAGCAGGGACACATTCACCTCAGTGTATTTTTTGCTCTCACATATGGTATTGGTTTTGCCGCCATCGTATCTACCCTCACTCATGTGGCACTGTTTAACGGGAGGTAACTAATTAATCAAAAGCTCTTATATTTAATTTATATTCTAATTAATTTGGATAGTGAAATTTACTAATCCTCAGCATTAGTAGTTCTATTGGCTGAAACGGGTATTTTATCAGGGACATATATGAACAATTCCGAGCGTCATATAGTGGGAAGGAAGATATTCACACAAGACTAATGAGGAAGTACAAGGACATACCCAACTGGTGGTTCTATGTGATGCTTGCGTTGTCCTTGATACTCTCTCTAGCATTATGCATTTTCATGAACGATCAGATCCAAATGCCATGGTGGGGACTCATCTTTGCGTCAGGACTTGCATTAACTTTCACTCTTCCAGTCAGCATCATAACGGCCACAACAAATCAGGTAGCGTTCTTCTGGATGATATCAGAATTTTTTTTTTATAAAAATATATATTTATTTTTTTTCTATTTAAAAATAAATGTATTTTACAGTTATATAATTCTGATTCTTTAGATTGCTCTACCAAATGCAGAAACTGAATTTCAAACTAACGTTATGATTTTTTACCCCTTCCACTGTCAGTCACCAGGACTAAACATCATCACGGAATATATCATGGGTGTCATATTGCCAGGTAGACCAATAGCCAATGTCTGCTTCAAGACTTATGGGTATATAAGCATGGCACAGGCAGTTTCCTTTCTAAGTGATTTCAAGTTAGGCCATTACATGAAGATTCCGCCGAGATCAATGTTCATTGTTCAGGTAAATCCTCTGGAACACGCATTTTACTTGAAAGGAAATCATTAAAAGAGCAATACAAAACGTGCTCATTGGGAGACATATCTTTAATCACATAAATGCGCATATGCAGTGTCCAATCATTTTAGCAATTGTCTGGATGAGATACTTTTGTGGGTTCGGCTTAAGAACCATTCTCTCTTATTCAACTTTGATAGTGCCATTTCTCCTCTTCCCAATTTCCTTGGTATTGCATAGAAAAAAATGGGGCTTGTCTTACATCGGCCAAGGAGCGGGAAATGAGTGAATTCTTAAGCACCATGAGGTCCCCTTCCAGTTAGCAATTGCTTAGATGAAGTACCTTTGTGAGTTCCGCCTAAGAATTATTCTTTCATATTCAGCTCTATAGTGTCATTTCTCCCATTCCCAATTCCTTTGGTATTGTGAAGAAAAAAAAAAATGGGGCTTGTCTTACAACAGCAAGGAGTGGGAGATGAATAAGTTATTAAGCACCACGGCTCCCTTTTCAGTTAGCAATTGCTTAGATGGAGTACCTTTGTGGGTTCCGCCTAAGAATCATTTTCTCATATTTAGCTTCAATAGTGTTATTTCTCCCCTTCCCAATGCCCTTGGTATTGTGTAGAACAAAAAAAATAAAAAGACTTGTCCTACAACGGTCAAGGAGCGGGAGATGAATGAGTTCTTAAGCACCATGGGTCCCCTTCTAGTTAGCAATTGCTTGGATGGAGTATCTTTGTGGGTTCCGCCTAAGAATCATTCTCTCATATTCAATTCCGATAATGTCATTTCTCCACTTCCTAATTCCCTTGGTATTGTGTAGAAAAAAAATGGGGCTTTTCCTACAACAGCCAAGGAGCGGGAAATGAATGAGTTCTAAAGCAACATGGCGTCCCCTATCAGTCAGTAATTGCTTGGATAAGGTACCTTTGTGGGTTCCGCCTAAGAACCATTATCTCATATTCAGCTCCGATAGTGTCATTTCTCTCCCTTCCCAATTCCTTTGGTATTTCGTTTTTTTTTTTTAAAAAAAAAAAAAGAGGCTTATCCCATATCGGCTAGAGAGCAAGAGATGAATGAGTTCTTAACCACCATGGGTCCTTTTCCCGTCAACAATTGCCTGAATAGAATAACTTTGTGGGTCCTGCCTAATAACTATTCTCTCTTATTCTCATATACATATGAATTTCATAGATTCATAATGCCATCCTGGTGTATGTCAGCTTATGAGGTAATACCCACTTGATTCTTTGTTACACGTTAAAATAAAGACAGGAAACTCAATTGAATTTCAAACATTGTCTAACGCCTTAATTGCAATATAATTTCCTTTTTGCTGTTCCACAAAAGTTCATAGGAACCATAATAGCTGGAACAATCAATCTTGGAGTGGCATGGTGGCTGCTGAACACCGTTGAGAACATATGCCAGGATGAATTACTACCTCCCAACAGTCCCTGGGAATGTCCTGGTGACCGTGTCTTCTATGATGCATCTGTCATTTGGGGTTTGGTTGGACCAAAACGAATATTTGGCTCCCTTGGCAACTATTCAGCACTCAACTGGTTCTTCCTTGTAGGTGCCTTGGGACCTCTCTTGGTATGGCTGCTGCAGAAAGCTTTCCCCAACCAGAAATGGATCTCACTGATTAACCTTCCAGTACTTCTCGGATCTACAGCAGCAATGCCACCTGCTACAAGTGTGAATTTCAATTGCTGGATTGTGGTTGGAACTATATTCAATTACTTCATATTTAGATACAGAAAGAGTTGGTGGCAACGGTACAATTATGTTCTCTCAGCAGCCTTGGATGCTGGGTTGGCTTTCATGGGGGTGCTTCTGTATTTCTCGCTTACCATGGGGGGCATCGGCATATCCTGGTGGGGTGCTGATAGTGGTGAAAGCTGTGACCTGGCTACGTGTCCTACTGCCAAAGGAATACTTGCTGATGGCTGTCCTGGGTCTTAGTTCTCCTTCTACAAGGCAACACCATTGGCAAAAGGGTCTTTGTAAATATTAAGGTTTCTTTAAGTAGTTGGTTAAGAGCCAAATTGATTAAGGTGAACGCAGCAAGAAAACGGATGCACTAACGCACAATGGCTTTCTAAAGCTCAATCCTTGCTCGTTTGTTAGCACAACGGCTTTCTAGTTGTATGGTTGTAACTAATTGAAGATCATAAACCAATTATAATCTTTCTTTTTTATATATATACAATTTGGCTTTTCAATCTTTCTCTCCATATCGTCTATATAAATCGGAATGCCCTAGCTAGATAAGTACAAATCAATAATTAACAGAAACTACAACTATAATGTTGTTTTGTAAGTATTAATTTCTTGATCATCTTAACTGAAAGATTCAAGTAGAATTTCAAATGCCGGATTAGCTCACTCAAGATTAAGTCAAGGTTGTAAGATCAGAGAGGTCTGAAGACAATGTGTTTATGAGTTGGGAGATCAGAGAGCTCCATATCGGCTTTCATCATACTATTTGGGGAGCTTGAATTTCTCATCGTCATACACACTGCAGCTATATTTTAAGACTAGATGTACTGGAAGTTCTGAGGAGGCGGCGTCTTTCAGTACAAAGAGATTGCTTTCGTACTCAGCTTGCATCATGCCACTAATTGCCATATTAAATCTATCATTTTCTATCGGTTTAAATTTTTAGGATAAGTGGTAATTTAACATTGTATCAAAATAGAGGTAAATTCTGACTCCACAATTATTCCCATTCAAAATTTGAGTTCTTTTTTTCTCAGATCTTTTGTCCACGTCATGTGTTAGTTATCAAGAAGGGTAGAAACAGGGTAAGCCTCATTCAAAATCTGATAAAACTCTTAACTCAAGCCTGGTTTGAAAATTTAGGCTAAGGTTACTTGCATGTCATATGTTATTTTGGAACTTTGGATGGAGAATACATAGTGGAAACTGGTCGAGGGTATAAACAATAGATTCATCATGTTGTGTTCGCTATTAAGAATCTCTTTTAGTAGAAAAAAAAAAAAAGAATCTCTTTTATTAGGGGCCCTGTTTGAGGCTTTGGAGTACGGTCAGTCACTTTATTCTCATTTTCTTCAGATATGAGAGGTTCGATTGGCCTCTCCTCAATTGCTAATTGCATATATGTATTAGTTTACTCATGATATGCCTTCTTGGTATAGAGAAGAAACTAAAAATATAAAAAGAAAAGTCCCAAGTAAGAAATATTCTCTTTGGGCATTTAATGAAGTGGTCATTCAATTTCCTCCTTAGCAAAGTGGAAGATGCTTACTGGGATCCAGATTTCCAACAATTTGCTGCCTAGATTGAGCAAGAAGAAAATGAACACAACCGCTCACCTTTATCCCACAAGGATCGCAAAGAAAATTGATCTCACAACCCGGACGTAGTGAGCCACAGACATCAGATCAGACCTCTAAATGGACACCAGGCATAAACCCAAAAACACAAAAGGATCTCAGTGCCAAATCCTTGTAACATATCAAAGAAAGATCAATGAATACATAATATATTGATATTACTCATGACATGATCTTAACCCGATGGGAAGGAAAACCAAAATGACACCACTAAATAACACAAGCATGCATGTCAGCATTGCCTTTTTCATTCTCTGCACAGAAAGATAGTAATTATAAACCATCCAAATTCTTATGTTTCATTCAGCAATTAGCATAGTACCACTCCCCCCCCCCCCCCCCCCCCCCCCCCCAAGTGTAAAGTTCCATAATCCCCCTATATATATCAACGGAACTTGTTACTTATCTCCAAGAGTATTTTGACGAAGGTGCAGCATATCTAGCGGAGAACCCACGTTGGGAGAGTCCCTCACCATCATCATCCCAGCCTTCATCAAAGTTCTGAGCATAACTTAAAGGGTCATACCTAAATCCGCCACCAACTTTACTCACACCTCTTCTTACTCTTTGTTTTGTCCATGGAAGCTTCAACTTGAGATACCCCCAGCATGAAAGCATTCCTTCTTTATCAGTGCTTCTTGGACATTTATTTTTCTCCATCAGTTGGATAGCTTTTCGGAAAGAAACTTTCAAGCTTGGAAATGTAGATTACTTGTGGGACTTTTTCCTGTCACTCTCTTTTCTTTTTTTAAGGATTTATAGTGTGTGGTAGAGAAGATGGTATGAGATCAAATGGAATATTGTCTTTGCGTTTTTAAGAAAAGGAGGACACTGAAATACAAAAAGGAAGAATGGATTGTACATAAGCGAGTGAAGGCAATAATTTAACGTTTTTTTTTTTTCTTTTTTTGTTGATTTTGATTTGACAAAGAGAATCTCCGCGCATATGAGTATGGTTGCCTTTGCACCAATTGGACAACAGTCTACATCTACTGGAACAAACCAACTGGGCACAAGACAAATGTGTAGCTATTGTTATCCAAATAAAGGGATGAATATAATATATATTATCGATTTTGTAACCTAATTATTTGTAGAGAACAGGATGTAAATGCTAATTCCAAATTCTTTTACGACATTTTTGGAGTGATCGAATTTTACTCTTACTGTGTGAGTGAAAATGACAGTTCTCGCACTTCAAAAATTAATAAAAAAAATGAATTTAATCATTTAAAACTGTAGGATGAATTTAACAGTTCTTTCATATTAGTTTGCTTGCTTTGGTTGTGGGTAATCTCGGTTTGCTCATGAAAGAGGTGTATTTGTTTGATGGTGTTGGGCCGGTGGCCGAGGAATTGGAAGTTTATGAGGAGAATATCCGTCGCATGCATCATCATCCTCTGAGTTCACACGAGGTGTGGATTCTTGAGTCAAGCTGTATGTGGTTGAGAACGCGCATAGACCTAACCGTCTAACGATGGCTCATCCTTTGGTGAGGACCAGGGAGCTCACTTTCGTCTCTTGTAGAGCTCTTGGGTAGAAACTTTTTTAGCAGCATTTTGGGTTGATGGGTTAAAGCATGAATTAGATAGTCTATAATTTCCTACTCAAAAAGGAGAGGCAGGGGAAATTGTAGGTGAGCTATGAGAGGAAACCCCTGCCCAAGCAAAGGCTTCCTTACCCAAACAATTTACTCGGATGGGTGGGCCCCCTGCTCGAGCAGGAGACCCCTTCTCACAACCCCCTGTCCAAAGAGAAAGGGGCAAGAATAACACGTATCCCCAATTGTAAAGAATCCCGGTCCCAAATGATTATAACAAGTGGCAAACAACCAAGCTATGCACCATATCACACGCAACCCCTCGAATGATGAGTCGAAGATTAGCCACATAATATGCATGGCTGAAAATCATTCTACCAGGAGGAACCGGGTAAAGGAGGCAAAAATGCAAATCTTAAACATTCACTGTGAAATCAATACGACAGCATGCACTTTGATTTTCCCTCAATTAACAATGCCGACCAGCAATAATTTACCTACTCTGTGATCTGTAACAAAGAACTTGACAATAAGCACACCAAGAACCTACCAAAAAACAAGCATGCCGAGAAACTATGCTGCTACCGAGTTTAAACTCTAAAGCAGCAGTAGTTATGTTAAAATTAGGATACTATCACACCATAAACAAAACAAAACAAAACACAAACAAACAAACATGAACACAGCATAATGTATGTGCTTTGGCAATATTTACATAAAAAGGCGGAGGTAGGATGAATATATAAAACCCCCAAAGTCAAAAGGAACCAATTGGGTGTGGTGCTGACAAGAACACAACTCATATATTAGTGTAACTAGAATGAGTTCATCTTAAACAATTGATGTCAAGCTTAACATTAGAAGTTCATTGGAAGAGAGTGGTAGCCAACCATTTACAGTTTCGATAAAGAAAAATAACCCATGCTGCTAATGTAACTTAAATTTCAACATAGCACTTCATTAGTACAGGGAATAGGACGTGGGGATTGTAACAACTCTATTGTATATCACAAATCAGCAATGTTGCTTTTGTAGCTAATATCACACAACTCTATTGTACATCATTTGCAATAGCCCAAGAACTCATTTTTGTGAATATTACCATGTTTTGAAAGCTTAACCACATGTCATTAAGCTATACCAAAATTCAATAAACACTAATTGTAACAACTCAGAAAAACGTTAATCACATCTAACCTATCACTCCAAAATGATTATTCAAGTTGTAATTGGAACTCCCTAGAATCACTTATAAAACCCAGTCTCATCTCGTAAAAAATCAATGTGGGCTTAACTCTCATAAACTCATTTATAACCCACTCACTCTATGTGGACAATTCATCTTTCCAATGTGAAATAACTTTTTAGGGTATCACAATCTCTCCCACTCAAGTCCCAGACGACCTCGTCAAGGCCTACGTCATGTAGTGCTTCAACACCACATAGAGTTACTAAGTTGCTTTGATACCATGTATAACGACTTAAGAAAAGCGTTAACTACATTTACGCTATTAAGTTACAATTGAAGCTCTCTAGAATCACTTAAAAAAGCTCATGAACTAATTTTTTGTGGTGTCACAATCTTCTCCACTCAAATCCTAGAAAAAAAACACTAGTCACATATGTACTATCACTCCAAAAAGACTTGTCAAGTTGTAATTGAGGCTCCTTAGAATCACTTATGAAGCCTAATTTCATATAGAAAGGAACCAATGTAGGACTTAGCACCCATGAGTACCTTTATAATTCACTCACTCAATGTAAGCAATCTATCTTCCTAATGTAGGACTAACTCCCACTCCCCACCCCCCACCCCCCCCGGCCCCACCCCCACCCCCATCAAATCTCCGACGTCTTCGTCAGGGCCCACGTCATGCAATGTTTCAACACCACATGGTGTTACTAAGTTGCTCTGATACCATTTATAACGACCCTGAGAAAGTGTTAGTTACATCTGCACTATCACTTCAAAATAACTAGTCAAGTCACAATTTGAACTCCTTAAAACCACTTATAAAGCTCAATCTCACTTAGTAAAGAACCAATGTGAAACTTAATACTCATAAACTTCTTTATAATCCACCAACTATATGTGGGCAATTCATCTTTCAATGTGGGACTAAATTTCTAGGGTGTCACAATCTCCCCCACTCAAATCTCTGACATCTCTGTCAAGGCCCATATCATGCATATATAATGCTTCAGCACTACATGGTGTTATTAGGTTGTTCTGATATCATTTATAACGACATTTGTGCTATCACTCTAAAACGACTAATCAAGTTGCAATTAGAGTTTCCTAAAATCACTTATAAATCCCAAGAACTAACTTTTTGTGTCACAATCTTTCTCACTCAAATTCTAAGGAAAACACTAGCCACATTTGCATTATCGCTTCAAAATGACCAGTCAAGTTACAACTAGAGTTTTATAGAATCATTTATAAAGCTCAGTTTTACCTAAGTAAAGAACAAATGTGAAATTTAGCACCCATAAGCATTTTTATAATTCACCCACTTAATATGAGCAATCTATCTTCACAATGTAAGACTAACTTTCTGAGGTGTCACAATCTCTCCCACTCAAATTTCTGATGTTGTCGTCAGTGCCCACATCATGCAGTGTTTCTGCACCACATGGTGATATTAAGTTGCTTTGATACCATTCATTACAACAAAGTAAAAGTGTTAGCCACATATGCACTATTACTAAAAAATTACTAATCAAATTGCAATTGAAATTCTATGGAATCATTTATAAAGTTCAATCTCACCTAGTAAAAACCAATACGGAACTTAGCACCTATGAACTTCTTTATAATCCACCCACTCTATGTGGGCAATTCATCTCCTAATGTGTGACTAACTTTCTGGGTGTCATAATCTCCCAATTCAGATCTCTAACGTCCTTGTCAAGGCCCACATCATGCAGTGTTATAGTACCACATGGTTTTACTAGGTTACTCTAATATCATTTATAATAAACATGAAAATGCTAGTCACATCTACGCTCTCACTCTAAAAAGACTAGTCAAGTTGCAATTCGAGCTCCCTAAAATTACCTAATAAAGAAATAATGTGAGACTTAACACCCATAAACTCCTTTATAACCCACCCACTCCATATGGACAATTCAACTTTCCAATGTGAGACTAACTTTCTCAGGTGTGACGCTAATAAACCCTACTAAGCATGGATGAAAATTAGCACAGCTAGCAAACAACGTCATCTCTAATTTGAAACTACAAAAGCTAAAAATAGAGACACTTATACAGAATTGAGCATTATATGGATATTTCTTACAATATGGGATATCATCACCATGACCGTTTAACAAGGAATGGAGTCTGAGAAACACTGATTGCTTCATATTTTTTGTTCATTTACCTTCATTAGGCAAGCGAAAGTATTCAAATCTGCATAACAAAGAATGCAAAGTCCTCTATAAGTGTGTATTTTGCTTTATAAAGCACTGTGTACCCACATGGATGATTTTTACAACTAAAAGAAAAAGTGAAATACTACGCAACAAAAGCTAGGGTCTCTCAATGTATCAGATCACTGAATATCATTATTACAAATATTACTGGATACAGTCTATCTTCAGGCAAAAAAAATTAAACAAAGCTTTTAACAAGAGAAGGGAACATAGCTAAAGATATTCCTAATTAAATAAATCACAATACAAGGAGTGGCTACAACATGTTTGAGCAACAATCATCCTAATAAACATATCAAGTCATTTAATGTCATGGGTATAACCTTCAATTCAGAGTATCTTGAGGTAAACCAATCAAATGCTCTTCTCTATGAAAAGGAAATGGAAAATCAACAAGATTACTCAAATGAAATAAAATTGCAATACTGTTGGAACCAATGATATATTTTAATAACAAACATCGATAGAAATTCTTGCAGTATAAGTAATTATTACTGCATCAATAGCAACTAAGAGGGTGATGCAACTTTCAGAAGTATGCATAACTCAAGTGGAAAAACGAAGAACACATATATAAATGTTCATGAGAGGTAGAAAATATAACCCAAAGAGCAAATAGAGTGAAGGCAAGATCACATGACTATCTAACAAAATTGATTTTGGATTTTGCTCCTCCCAACAAAATAAATTACAAACCAATGGACTTCAGAGTCTTAAGCAGTCATTACGAGGCTAACAAAATCCAAGGGCATAAGTTACCGGTGACCAGACATCCAAGAGCAAAAGATGAAATGCATTACGGACTACATCCTGACTGCCACCTGTTCTGCTGAACTTTTCTTCACAACTCCTCTGGAGCACAACTGATTCAGTAGCTCCAAAGCCTCCTTAGCCAAACCTTCATTAGCTATGCCTTCAATAAGAATGGTGTATGAAGCTTCAGTAGGTTTACATCCTCTGGACACCATATAAGCCAAGAAATCAATCGCACGACTGGTTTGCTGAGCCTTACAGAGTCCCCACATGATAGAGTTGTAGGTAATAGCATTGGGCCTGACACCCAATCTTTCCAAGTCATGAAAAAACTTGATTGCTTCATCAACCTTTCCTTCTCTACTAAGCCCTCCTACAAGTGAAGAGTAGGTAATTACATCAGGTTTAAGACCCTTTCCTCGCATCTCATCCAAAAGTTCAATAGCACGTGCTGTTTGCCCAACTTTTGAAAGTCCATCAATCACTGTATTATATGTGATCAAAACAGGAGAGCAGCCCTTGCTACTTAGCTGATTAAGTATCTCGACTGCAACATCAACCTTCCCATCTTTGCATAATGCTGTGAGCAAAGTATTGTAGGTCACAATATCAGGGTAACAGCCCCTAGACACCATTACATCCAGATACTCAATCGCTCTATCCATCTTCTTTTCTTGGCAAAACCCATGAAGCAATGGGTTATAACTCAAGGAATTTGGAGTACAACCATGCTTAGGCATCTTCTCCAAAATGTCAATTGCTCGACCGAGTAAACCCTTTCGGCACAAGAAATTTATCAAAATATTGAAAGTAACGACACTAGGAGAACACCCTTTGCGAAGCATCTCAGCTAAGAGTCTTTCAGCATCCATCCACCTCCCAGTGCTACACATGCTCCGCAAGATAATATTATGGGTAATTACATTGGGTTGGCAACCATAAGATGGCATGTTATTCAAAAACTTGATTGCCTCGTCCAACCTCCCTTCCTTACAAATCCCATTGATAAGAACATTGTAAGTAACCACATCAGGTTTGCATCCTTTATTCCTCATCTCATCGAGGAGTTTCATTGCTTGCCCAACCCCACTTTCCTTACAAGTTGCCTCAATCAATATAGTATACGTAATCACATCTGGATAACACTCCCTTTGCAACTGCCAATCAAGAACTTCCATTGCTTGCTTCAGTTTCCCACTATCACACAAAGTACGCAAAATCGTATTATATGTGACAACATCTGGTGCAATGCTCATTCGGTCCAGGACACGTAAAGCATTGTCAATCTCCCCAGACTTGCAATACCCACTAATCAAAACATTGTAAGTTATAACATCAGGAACAGCTCCAGACTCTTCCAGAATGTCCATAACCCGGGTTGCCTTCCTAGTTTTACCCATCTTACAAAACCCACGGATCAGACTCGTGCAAGCAATAATATCCGGTATATCACCCCGATAAACCATGTCCTGGAGAAACTTAAACCCTTCTTCTAATTCCCCATTTCGAACCAACTTTCTTAGATGATTATTACTCTCAAATTCCTCAAAACTACGCGAAGTGGTCGATGAGGACTCTGTGCCATTCAAATGCCCATGCGGGATTTGTTCACCATGTTGCAATCTACCATTTGAACCAAAATTCTCGACCTTGGAAACAGCAAACACGCGAATTTTCCTTTGTTTCCGGGGTCCCTCCGGTTTTTTACACTGAATACCATCAGCAGAGAGGACAAAAACGCGAGCTTTGCAGCCCATATGGACTCTCGCTGAACTAAAGCTGTAACCAAAACTACCCCTAACCCTACCTCCAAAACTAATAACACTTCTAGTGCCCTCCCTATGAAAATCTGAAAATGAGCAAAACCCTTCATGGGTTTGCTTTGTGGGCACCATGAAATCCATAAATTTCAACTAATTGTATCGAATCAAAGACAAACAACCAAAAAGCATGCTTCAAATAGAGAGATAAAATAAAACAGATATTAAGAACTCATTTTCCCCGGTAGAGGGTTTTGACTTTTGAGGATAGACAAAGTCCTATAGGTGTTCAAATGGGCTTTGGGAGAGAGAGAGAGAGAGCGAGAGCTCTTACTGAGAGAGTGGTTATGAGGATGAGGGAGCGCAGTGCCGGCGGGTTGCTTATCCGGTTTGTGTCGTTTTCTGGTTTCTGCAGGATGCACGGGGGGTGTATAGGACTATAGGAGAGGAGGGAATTGGGACCTGTGAGAGGACCGAAGCCTACTGAGAACTTTTCCAAGGCCCAAATTGAGGGAAGCCCAAGATTGAGGCCCTTTTCTTTAAATTCTTTTTTTTTTTTTTTGGGGTTAAATGCCTTTTCAGTATTTGAATTTGAACAACTTTATGTTTTTTTTACTTTTATTTTATTTTGTATCGTAAATAGTATTTTTTTTATAACTAAATATAAAAATAATATCCTCATTTATCTTTTTTTCATAAAACTAACGAAATTTCACACGACAAACAAATCAAAATTTACTACGTTCCATATGCTAAAAAAAATTAAAAAATACTAATAATAAATAAAGTCATTAAAACTCATATATTATAAGACATTTAACTTCTTTTTTGTTTTTTCTTTTCTAATAGGGGGTGTAAGACGTCATTGACTTTTTTGTTTTTTTTTTTTTATAAGTCAAATGTCCTTGACTTGAATATTTGGTGAATGAGAAATTGAAGTAAAATAATGGCATAGCATCCGACCAAAAGTCAAACTCAATGTCAAAGCTAATAATTGAAATTCATTTTTCTGGTGAGACTTATAGAAAAAGATATTTTTGGTCTCCAATAATAATTTTGGAGAATATTGTGAAACTGGTACTTTCCACGAGAAGTCACTAAAATGTTTAACCTTTATCAATTACATGCATGTCTATTCCGCGCCAAAAATATTATGAACAATTCAAATCGACACGTTATGTTATTTTGAGAAAAAATACAGTAAAGGTCCTTAAGGTTTAACCTTTTATAAAATCAACCTTTTAAGGTTTAAAATTAATCAAATCATTTTATAGGTTATACTCTATTTTCAAATTGCTTCTTTCTTACACTTGTCGTTAGGGTTTTCAGTGATAGCATTGGTGCTAGCCATTTCCATTACTCGAGTCGAGCTTGAATTTGCACAAAGTTTACACTTTGACGAGCCGAGCTTAAACTCAATTTTTTAGCTCATGAAAAACAGAAATGAGTTGAACTTGAACAAAGGATACTCACTCAACTCGGCTTGTTTACACTCATAAACAAGGTGTTTCAACAAAATGCTTTTATAAATAGTTGTTAATAACCAATGGGGAATCGGTGGCATGACATTAGCTGTTGGGGGCACTCATAGGAATGTACTCTATTGGTAATTTTAATAATCTATGGGTTTGTAGGTAGTTTTAACAATCTTTGAGGGGGTTATGCCCCCCAAAGCAAAGGTTAACTTCACCCCTACCAAATTGCCCACGACTTAATTGAGAGGTTTGAGCAAATGAATAATACTACATGAAGGGGTACTTGTGATTGCGCAAGTACACAAGGATTCACTTGACTCTTGCTCGAGTGAAACTGTAATAAAGATTTCGCTTAATGGTCATTCGAGTAAGATATTATAGGAAGACAAACAAAAAGTTTGCTCGAGCAAAATTGCAACAATAATTTTGCTCGAACGAGTTTGCGATCATTTTAAATAAGGATATTTTGTAAATTTATTGTTAGTGTTGTGTCCCTAACTTCTATTAAGCACCACAAAGTCGGCTTGGTTGACCAATTATCTCTTATTATCAGTTATCAATAAGAATACTCTAATGAGGGTTTTTCAATAATTCTTCAAGTTTTTTTATGTTTTATAAAAGGGTTGCAAGTTTTGTATTAAAGATTATGCTTCTCACTATGTCACATTGAATTAGTTGGTAGTGGAGCCCAACTACTTTCCTACCATGGCATGTAGAGGATCATGTGGAGGAATACATGTAACTATTGGCAATGTATATGAACGTGATGAGGCAACATGTGAAGAGCATATGAATATGGTTTGGAGTGAATGAAAGAGCAATTTGATCAGTTTTGGTCAATTTGATGCACTAGCTAACCAACTTGCTGCCTTAACCGTTGCTAACATGTGTCACTGTTAACTAAATCAGTGCTTCACAAAGGATTATGACGAGTATAGTATCAAGGAAAAGCCCATCAATCCGTTTGCAGGATTTGGAGAGAGGAAAGAGTGTCCCTTGGTGCCCAACAATGCTAGTAGATGAGAGACAAAGTTAAAACTTGACATACTAGAGTTTCAAGATCTACAACCTAAAAAATTATTGGATTGGGTCACCACGGTTGAGATCTTGGATCTCAATGAGGTCTTTGATGATATGTGAGTTCCTTTGGTGGTTACAAAGTTTAGATGGAAAGCCAATGCTTTGTTACACAGCTGAAGCAAAGCAAGGTCCTATGGGGAAAGTAAAAGATTAACAGTTGGAAGGAGTTGTTGAAGCAAATGTGGGAAGTGTTTTTATCCCATAATTATGTGAGGATGATCTACCAACAGCTTCAGAATCTCAAATAGAGAACATGTTTTGTGGATGACTACACCACAAAGTTGTATAGGCTGGTGTCGCATGTTGATTTCACAGAACCATACAATCAACTAGTTTTAATGTAACGCCCTAAAATATTTATGTATTTATAATTACCTTAAGGCATTTTTACTGTACTTCGATAATAATCAACAGCAAAAATGGCTATAAATTTGTTCACAATCATTAGACATACATTTGCTTAGGTAGGTGTTTAGACAACTTGAGGTGCAAGGTCCATCTATTTGAATTAGTGGACTCTATCATGTCCTCTCTTAATTTGTTGTCTGAATTAAATGAGATTTAGATAGTCAATTGCAATGAATTCCAATCCTCATTACTTGCGAAAATATTTAAGGTATCTAATTAATTGACTCAGCTAACATGACCTTTATAATTATTAGAGCATTCTCATTCGGCTTTCTATTTTTACTCTCTATTTTGAGGATAAAATTATTTTTCCTTATTTTAGATAGCTACTTTTTCTAAACACCTATATTAAGCTTCTTAAACTAGGGATTCACCTTGACTTTTTTATTTAAATATAATATTAACCTCAATCAAATTTTTCTCATTCAACCTCAATTAAAGAAAAAGAAAAGAAAAAAAAGATAAAGAAAATTGGAAAAAAACAAAAAGTTAGATAGAGAAATTAATATTTTATTAAAAAAATGAAGAGTAGAGAGTAAAATGGTTCCTTACTAGTATGAAGTCATTTCATGCTTCCTACTTTTTTCTTCAAAGTAAAAAGTCGGATGTGAGCAATAAAATAATTCAAAATCAATTTTGGTTCTTTAAAATAGATAAATTCTTATATTAGATAGTTGAATGAAAATGCTCTTACCAAGAAGATGAAAACAAAAAAAAAAAGAAAAAGAGGACGAAGAAGAATAATACCTTTATTGATTCTTTGTTCATTCATATTAAACATCATAACTAGCTGAACTCAATCTTCAACTTTGTAGTTGAATCATGAATGAGTACTACTCTGGACACTAGATGATACGATTGGTTGCGGTACTTGCATGCAGTCTAAGGGAAATTAGGCAATATTTAAATACCTTGTGATTAGACTAAAAATTATTGACACTAGTCCTCATATGCTGAGGAGAAAATATAAATTGATTTAAGTGCCGTGAAAAATAAATTATCCGGAGTAAAGAAAAATTAAATAAACAAATTATATAAGGTAGATTATCTAGCTTAATACATAATATTTGATAGCGACAATATCATTTTTTTTTACCTCAATATCCTTATAAAAAAAATAAAGAGAAAAAGAGAAAAATTTTATGTGAACTTTCAAGTGCTTACTTTAAAGTTTAAAGTGTATATTCACTGATGTGACAGTTAGAGACGGAACCATAATTTATATAGGGTGAGCCAAAGCATTAATGAAAAATTTACTTAAAATAGGAGGGCCAAAGCATAAATTTGAGATATTTTAAAATTAAAGATCAAATTAATATATAAAATAAAATTAGTATTCATGTAGTGTTAGCAAAAAATAAACAAAACAAAAGAATCAAATAATTGATTTTTAATATATTTCAATTTTCTACTAAAACACCTATTAAAATGGAATTGAAATTCTTTTAGATCTAAAAAATCTATACTAAATTGTGCAACAATTTTTTTTTGGATATAGAAACATCAAAGAATCAATCAAGAATTAATCTTCAAATAAAATTATTTTTTATCGTATAAAGAGATCAATATTCCTAAACATGTTGTTCGAAAAGAAAAAAGAAGAAGAAGAAATTGATGTAAAGGTAAATTGTCCAATCAACATGAAACTCATAAAATAGTCAAATAAAATTAAACAATATAATTCAAAAAGACATGTTCTAATGTATGATTGGTGGAAAGGTTGATTTTGACACCTTACAAAAATAATTGAATAGTTTAAATCTATCAAAATACTAGGGTGTTGTTACTGTTGTAGTTTTAAAAATCGTGATTCTTCATTGTATGGGATTATATGGTTTGCCTTCCGATGGCTATTGAGATTAGGGGCCAACGGGTCAGGCGTTTTAAGTTTTAACGGGTAGGGCCGTTGGGCCAAAATTTTAATTGGGTAGGGCTACAGAGTCTAAACACTAAGAATTGAAGAGGGAAAAAACAAAATAAAAAAATAAAAACCAAAGACCAAAGGGCCGGGAGGGGGGCTATACCAGCCCTCCTTGCATCCGTCTCTGTAGCCGTGAAAATCAAAGTACTTAAATGCACGTGTAGCAATTTTTTATTTTTCATAAAAAAAACAAAGACCTCAATGACTTGACAACTTTTTTACCCGAAAACAAAGACAACTTTTTTACGCAACGTAAGTGTAATTTTGGAAGCTTGTTGTAAAGCAAAAATGTAGGTAAATCTTCTGTTCGAGGCGTTTTGCTTTCTGTAGCGGCGTAGCTTGTAGCCGCTTTAGACAAATATATTGGTTACAGGTGTCCCTGCGAAGAACAAATATCTTCGCCCTTTATATTATTTTAGTTTAAGAATTATTAAACGTACAGAAATCGGTGCATCAAGGACCAAAATGTTCGACACGCTTCTATTAACCGGTCGTTAGGACCTTATAATTATCATTTAGCTCAGAACTTTGTACTTTTTCTAATGCTTTTAGTTTCTTTGTATTATTATTTAGCTCAGAACTTTCTTTCTGCTAATAGAAAAAAGAGCCTACAACAAAAACGCTGGGTTAGAACATAGACTACGTGTCAAGATTGCATTTGTTAATTGAGCCACCTCATAGACCTATTTTTTGGGTGGCTATGGCCTTTGGGTGATTTTACGTGGTCACTGACGAGGTCGACACGCATTCCAGCAGATTTTCCCAGATTTTTCTCGGGTATCGTAGTTGGTTCGCCAAACGCGTTAGTCACATTTCAAGTTGGCGCAGGAAAGAGCTGCTTGGCTAATTGACGTGACTGTGCTAAAGCAGTAAAGCTGTTGATTAAGAGGAATAGCCATCTTACACCTAAAATCTAGCCTTCTATTAATTTAATCACAAGTCTTTTACTTTTACTTTTTTTTTTTTTTTAAAGTACAAAAGTCTTTTACTCTTAAAGTGTACATCGATCCAGAAAAAAAAGAGTGTACATCGTTTTAATTTTATGTTGGATATTAATTTTTTTAAAAAAAAATACACATATTTTTCTAAAATTATAGTCCTATAATCAATGATAATGTCCCCCAAATCACTTATCGAGTAACTTTTTCCCAACCTATTAATTTGTCAATATTCTTCTCATTGGCAAAAAATATCATTCTTATTTTTTTAAAAAAAAAAAATTTCAGAAAATTATTTTAAAAAAAATAAAAACTAAAAAGTTTAAAAACAAAAAACACAATTTTTTTAAATGAAAAAAATAAAAAACCAAAAAAATGACTAGACCACTCTTAAATGGCGAGTAAAAAAAATATTCTCAAATGTCCAAACCAACTCCGAACATATTCAGGGCTTGTTTGGCAAATTTATTTTTTTTTTTCATCCAACTTAATTTTTCTCAATTCTTTTTAAAAGTTAATTTTATTCTACGACTCAAATTTATTCAACCAAACTAAAAAATTTATATTTATATTCTTAAAAAAAAATTTAAAAAAAATAATTGGAGGGGTGGCTCAAACGCTATTTGGAGGTGGTTTGAAACCACCCCAAAACTTTTTTTTTTTTAAAGAATTAAAATATTATTTTTAATTTTATTTCTTTCAAACATATTCACTTATCCTAATATTTTGTTTTTAAACCATTTAAATATAATTTTAATTTTTCTTTCTCTCAATATTCATAAAGTCAACAAATAATTGAATAAAATCAAACATGCTTTATCTAGTTTCATACTTGATAGCGATAAGATCATTTTTTTTTACCTTAATATCCTTAAATGATTATTTTAAAGTGTATATACTCTGATGTAGCAATGAAACCTTGCAGTTAAGAGTAAATAATTAAAAGAATATGTAGCAATACACCTCATTAACATGACAATTTATTTTACCCAAAAACAAAGACAACTTATTTACGCAACGTAAGTGTAAATTTGGAAGCTTTTTTTTAAAGCAAAAATATAGGTAAATCTTCTGTTTCGAGGCGTTTTGCTTTCTGTAGCCGCTTTAGAAAATATATTGGTTACAGGTGTCCCTGCGAAGAACAAATATCTTCGCCCTTTATATATTATTTTAGTCTAAGAATTATTAGACGCACAGAAATTGGTGCATCAAGGTCCAACAATGTTCGACACGCTTCTATTAAACGGTCGTTAGGACGGTCTTTGAAGAAAAAAAAAAAAACCGGTCGTTAGGACGCCTGACCTTTGTACTTTTTCTAATGCTTTTAGTTTCTTTATATTATTATTTAGCTCAGAACTGTCTTTCTGCGTGTTAGAACATGGACTACGTGTCAAGATTGCATTTGTTAATTAAGCCACCTTTATAAACCTATTTTTTGGGTAGCTATAGGTGATTTTACGTGGTCACTGACGAGGTCGACACGCATTCTAGCAGATTTTCCCAGATTTTTCTCGCGTATCGTAGTTGGTTCGCCAAACGCGTTTAGCCACACAATTTCAAGTTGGCGCAGGAAAGAGCTGCTTGGCTACTTGACGTGTGCTTAAATCTTGCCTTCTATTAATTTAATCACTAGTCTTTTTTAAAAAAAAAAAAAAAAAATTAAAATTTTTATTTTTTTATTCGAGTCTTTTACTCTTACAGTGTACACCGTTTTAATTTTATGATGGATATTCCCCTAAAATTACAGTCTTATAATCAATATGCCCCAAATCGCTTATTGAGTAAATGTCCCCCTCTCAAGTGACAAAAAAATACCATTCTTAAAATTATCTCTTAAAAAAAAAAACAACAAAAAACACAACTTTTTTAAATGAAAAAACCAAGAGGATGACAAAACCATTCCAAATGAAAGACATTAACAATGAAGTGACAGTTTAAAGGAATGCATGTGTTTTTTCCTGAAAATTAAGGTTTAAAAACAATTTGAATAATAATGAAAGATGTATTTCAATAACTGATTTTCACCTATACAAATGTAAGAATACACATGTGCATTATATAAATGCACCACCATTACATATAGACACCAGGACAACGCGAATATGGAGTTGTTAATTAGACATCAATTACTAAGATACTTGACATAATTATATGTTTCTATTTGAATTGTGATTTGATTTCCAAGTGGAACTGAGTTTCATTTACTGCGTGTACTGAATGAGGTCTTCTGTAATACTTTCCTTCTCCAAAATCCAAATCTTGACTTGCACCGTAGCTTGCGTCAAATCTCTACTTGTTGTGTTGAGCATTATGGAGGCCCAGGATCATATATTGCTTAGCTGATGCAATACCGCAGTGATAATTTGCTGGCCTGACTATTGCAGGATCATGACTTGTTGTTTTAGAGAATATTTCAGGATCGATCTACATTTGATTGAATTACCATCTTTAACATGTGGGAATGCAACAAAATTAGTTTTTTTTTTTTTCAATTATAAAAAAATCAATTGACATCTAATACGAATAATATTATTTATAATATATAGATAATTATATATTAACGACCGAAGATAAAATATATTCACAAAAATTAATTTGTGATTTAAGGGTGTTGGATAACTCACAGAATTTAGTGCAGTCTCATTTATTTTTTTATTTTTTTATTTTAATTTAGTTTATACGTGTTTTACTTAACCAAATGATAATGCATTGTAGTCTTTTTACGAGAAACATGAATGTCTAATTTTTAAAATAAAAATAAGAGATTAAAATCAATTTTATATCCATAAAAGTATGTAGTTATAAAGAATTGAAATTGATATATATAATATGTAATCTTTTCAGTTAGGAAAAAAAAAGTAAAAAATGTAAAATCAATCTCCGTGACTTATTTGATTTATAATTAGTTCCTTTAATATCAAAATAAACTAAAAAGTTTCTGGTATATGCCAGAAAAATAATTTAGTCATTGTATTTAAATTTCGTCAAAATCTTGACGAATTCCGTTCTTGTGTTATATCAACGTCAATAAAATGATGATACGTGTCACTCTTATAAAAAACAATAAATGTATCAAAATTAAAATTTTAATTTTTTAATTATATATATATATATATATATATATATATATATATAATATATTATATATTTTTATTTATTTAAAAGAAGCAAGAAAAAAGAATAGGGGGTGGCTACCGAGCCATCCCTTAGATGGCCGGGGGTGGCGTGCAACCACCCTATCTTTTTATTTTTTTTATAAATTATTATTATTATTTAAAATTAATTATTTTAAGTTTTTAATTTTTATTTAATATGTCTATTATTATTTTATTAAGAGTAATACGTGTTATCTTTTTATTGACATTGATGTGGCACACTAACGGAATCCGTTAAATAGTTTTGCAAAATTTAACTGTAGAAACTAATTATTTTTTTGATATACTCTAGGGATGTCTTAATTTATTTTGACGCCATATAGAGCTAATAGTAAATTAAGTAAACTATAAAGATTAATTTTGCATTTTTCAAAAAAAGAAAAAGAAAAAGAAAAAAGAAAAAGAAAAAACAACTCTTATCATATTATGTGAAATGGGGTAAAGTTGTAAGTAGTATTACTCCTTTTTTTGTCAAATGACCTCAATTACTTAACACATAAAAAAGTAAACAAACACTTTTAATATGGCAACAATCATCTGCTCAAGGCTCATGAAGCCGACTCAAATCCAATAAATTAAACTATTAAATAACCTGTTTGCTATGATGAAGCATCCGCTGTCCCTACTCCCCAAACAAAAAAAAACGCAATCTAGGAGAACTAGAACCAGTGTTCTGGTTCTTTAACCACCTTGAATTTTTTTTTTTAAAAAAAGGGAATCAAAGTAAAAAAGTAAAAAAGTGAAAAAGAAAAAAGAAAAAGAAAGCAAGAAAACAAGAAAAAAGTGTTAGATCTAGTGGGGGCATCCCCAGCTATTTAAATTCCGTTCCCTCATAAAACGTGTTTGATCTAGTGGGTAATCGCTTTCATCTCATACTCATATTTTGTTTTCTCGTCTCTGTCTCTTTCGCTCAGCTCCCTCTCAGCTACAATTACGTTGCCTTTCCTCGTGAAGTTGATCCACTATTCCCATTCCGCGTTTCGTTTATTCGTTCTCTCTCAGCTACTCTCCGATATTCGGCCTGAGATTGCGATTTTCTTGACCTAGGGTTTGCATCGCTGCTCTTTTTTGAGTATATTTTCGCTTAACGAAGGTTCGCTCGTCGTACTTTGTTTCTTGAAGGTTTTACCAGATCTTAATTTTGCTATAACTTTTCGCATTTCTACATTGCAGCGTATTTTCTCGGTAGCATGATGGCCTTTGAGACGATTTCTTTTTAGGATCCGTTTGACTGCCGAGAAACCATGGGAAAATAACATCAAATAAAACCCTACGAATCTTATCACAGGCACGCTAGTAGCCTTATTTTCTTTCTATTCTTTACATTTCCAGCGGCCAAACGGAGCACTGAAACATGTTCCAGTACTGTGCTGCAAAACGAAGTGACATATTTTCTTTGAGAGTACTAATTGGAAGATCACAAGCAGATTTCGTTTCGAAGCAGATCTGTCTTCAGTCATCAGGTGAGAATTTACGACTTTTTCTCTTTATCTATTATATCTTCTTATGCGGGGTTTGTGTATGGCGGATGGTATAGTTAGCTTTTAACTTTCCGATCATTCTTTTTATGGTTTTAACTTAAATTTAAACTTTACCACAATGGATGCATTCACCTGTATTAATTATTTTTCACGGAGATGTGAACTTTTATGTCACGGGGTATACGTTTTGGTTCTTTACCATTGCGATATTTTATGGCTGTTATTCCCGGAGAATCATCGTACGTAATTGCAACTATCGAGTTCTGTACAAATAGTTCATGGAATCATGGTTCTTTCACTTAATTTTATCAAGGAAGACTCCATAAAATATTGAGAATGCCGCACTTTTTTTTTTTTTAACCTCCCAAATGTTTTAATTGAACACATAAGATACTTGATTTGATTAGTTGCATCATTTTGTAGGTATTTACATTTACTTGATTAGGTGTAAACACACAATAATTGCACAGCTGTGGGACAAATTTCCGTGGTAGTAATTGATAATTTATACTCCTGTATAACATGCTTTTTCCGCTATTCTCATGATTCTAGTACTCCCTGCTATCTTTATCTCCTCTCAATGTTTTAATTTAGGTGAGGTAGGGGAGTGGAGAATTTTTTTTTTTTAATCGGGGTTGGGCAAATTATATGTTTCAAGGTTACTTGGAATGTGGTATGGGTATGGTAATGCGGTGGCTCTTGTGCCCACTACACGGTTCAGTTGGGGTAGGCTTCGCTGGTTTGCTAATTTGGGTTGTTTTGTGACTATACATGTATGTCTATATCTTTTTATGCGTATTTTTACACTTGTAGAGTATATAAACATAGAGTAGATTGAAAGATAACATCGACAGAAAATATTAAAAAGTAGACCAGATCTTTTATTTTGTGTATGAGATCTAATCAATTATTTTATTTGTTCAAAAGTATTAAAGATCAGAGAATATTTTTATTTAGGTATGAGACCAAATCAAATATTCTATTTTTTTGAAAACTAAAAATATATCAAATCACTCTTTTTTATTCTTTAATCGATCAAATCTATTGTTTATTCTTTAAAATTGGGATTGCTGAATGTCGAGAGCTGAAACACGAACATACCATGATTGAGGTCAACAGTTGTGAACTCAGTTCCCTAAGGGGTTGGGGAATCCATTAACTATATGTGTTTTATAGTTTCAACAATTTAAAGTGTCATTGTTGTTGGTGTTGTGGTTGTTATTGATATTTCCGTTTAAATGGAACAAGTTGTAATGAACAAGTAATAGCTCTCCCCCCTACCTCTCTCTTGGATGCCTCGGATTGTGAAGGTATTGTATGAGCATGTGCCGAGTCCTTCATTGGTTATGTACTAGGTGGAATTGGGTTATATAGGTGATTCCAAAGAGATCCAATAGTGATTTGTCCTTTTGGGGCATAGTATAAATATGGTTAGCCTTTCTCTTGGTTGTGACATAATCGTATCAGCGTTAAGTTTGTAATGCCATTTAGGTATTGACAAGGATGTCAAGGATTTGAGTGGCACGATTGTGATAGATCGGAGTTTTGATGCAGTGTGTGAAGTCTTATGTTGGATAAATAAATTGTTAAGGTGTTGCATGAGCATACGCCAAGGACCAAATTGTTGTGTATTAAGTGGGACAAAGCAATGCCAATGAGCTTTTGTATTGACTAGTTATTTTGGATATAGATCATTAGTGATTACTGCATTGTTGGGTTGTGACAAAATGATACCAGAGTGAGGTTAGTAATGCCACTTGACTTTGTTCCGCTGTTGCTCAACATAGGTCCTTATTGGGACATTAAGAATTTGCGTGGGAAGATTATAATATCCCAGATTATGTAGGTATTATGTTAAGTCTCACGTTGGTTAGGTAGGAATTGTGAAAGTGTTGCATAAGTGTATGTCAAGTCTTACATTAGTTGTACACTCAACTTAGTGAAACTAGGCTTGGTTATCGGCCGTTTTGGCGTGGAAATCTACGCTTTCCAAATTCCAACCCAAGGGAGTTAGAAACAAAAAACCCATTAATGACCCCGAGCCGAATTTCGTGTGGTGTTGAAATTCTTGGGTCAGCTTGGAATTGGGTTTAACATCGGAATCTACATTCGACATTCACGAGAACATCTTCGTCATCGCCCTCGGCGCCTCCACCCATGTCGCCCTGTCCTCCCAACTCTTCGCCCTTAGAGGCACTCTCTTCTTCTTCCCTTTGTACATCGAGAACTTCCTTTGGTTGACGACTTTACATTTGACTGAGATTCTGCCGGGTTTACGGAGGTGGGATTGTTTGTGGGGTTAGCGGGAGAGGCTGCGGATGGAGTCTTTGTCGATGGCCATGGATCCTTGACGCATTTTGGAAGCAACGGTAGATCAACACAACGGGGTGGTAGCAAAGAGATCGGCACAAAGGGATCGCCAATTGGCAATTGACTGTATGGGGTGGCAGTAGTGAGTAGCAACAACAAAGAGAGAAGTGTGGGTTAGGGTTTTACGCAGCCTTGGATTCGGGATTCAGCGCAAAGGGGAAGGCTCAAAGAGTTTAGGGTTTTCGAAAAATTTGAATATATATCACATTTTTAATTTTTAATTTATTATAATATCGAAATTGATTATCAAATTCTGCTAATTCGGGCAAAATTTAAAATATGGATATGAAGCCCGAGTCGAGTCCAGTCGGGAACTGCCTAGGTGGCTTGGGTTTGAGCGGGTTTTGTTCAGCCTTAAGTGAAATTGGGTTATAGATGTGACCCTAAAGAGCTTCAATAGTGATTGGTCCTTTTGGAGTATGGCATAGACGTGACAAGCAATTCTATGGGTTGTGACATATTTCTTCATTGAGGTCAAGTATTCCTTTTAGTACTTTAAAACCCTTAATTGTTCAAAAGATAGGGCTATGTTTGTTAATGTTTTTGAAAACACTTTTTTTGTTTTCAAAAACACAAACACATGTTTTCAAAACATTTAACAAACGTCACTTTTCAAAATACAAAACACACTCTTTTTGAAAAATAAAACTTGACAAACTTTTAAGAGAAAATATCACATTCTTATCGGAATATTTTGAGTAAACATGTGCTTATTTTTGTAGAGGGGTTATGAAGAAGAGAGAGCTTTACGTGATGAGATGAGGAATGCTAAAGCTATTATTGAACTGGAGAGGACTACTCTTGTGGAGGAGGTGAGTTGGAGGCAAATGAGAGAGGGTGATATGTGCACGAAGTTTTTGAATTGAGTGGCCAACTTGAATAGAAGAAATAACTCCATTGAATCTTTGATTTTTAATGGTACAATTTTTTTCAATCACTTTGAAATCAAAGAACACATTGTACAATTCTATAGTAGTTTGTATATTGTGCAGTTTAGTTGGTGACCTAAATTGGATGACCTTTCTTTTGACTCCGTTGGTGAGGTTGAAGCTAACTGGTTAGAGAAAGAGAGAGCATTTGAGGAATATGAGGGCTTTTGAAGTGGTGAAAGCTTTGAACAATGATAAGGCCCCGGGCCTTGATGATTATTCTAGGGCATTCTTCCAAGCTTGTTGGGATGTTTTTTTAATGCAACTATCATTGCTCTTATTTCGAAGAAAACAAGGGCTATTGATATTAAGGATTTTCAACGTATTAGTCTTGTGAGTGGAGTTTACTAAATTGTTGTGAAAGTTCTAGCTAATAGGTTGAAAATGGTTTGGGGAAGAGTATTTCCTAGTCTTAAATGCATCAGCGGAGGGCTGTTTCTAGATTCTAGTCTTAGAATGCATTTATCAAGGGAAGGCAGTTTCTAGATTTCGTTCTCATTGCTCGACAATGAAATTAGATTTGTGGAACCGGGTGTGCTATGTAAATTGGATATATAAAAGGCTTATGATCCTGTTAATTGGAGTTTTTTGTTGCATATGCTGAAGAGGTGTGGTTTTAGGGAGAAATGACATAATTGGATAGTTCATTGTATTTCTTGGGTGCTTTTTTTGTTGTTGTTGTTGTACTGGTAAACGACACTCCCATGAGATGTTTTTTTTGATAGGTAAGCAAGCAAATCTCATTAAAAAGCTTAAGACACTCCTTAAGTACACATGAAGTATGCAAAAGGAATTCAATAAAAAAGAAGAAGAAAAAAACAGGAAACAAGCCTCCTAGCCTCCTGCGAAAACCCAAAGGACCGGAACAACAACAAACCACCCACAGAAGACTATAACATCACATTCTAATGAGATGTTTTATTAGTGCTCGTGACTTGAGGCCTCCATAACAATGACAATCCCTTTGCAAATTGTCATTGTTATGAAGGCCTTAAATAAAATGATCTATGGTTCAGTGAATTGTGGGTTTTTACTAGGTTTTTCTGTGGGGTCTAGGAACGTGATAAGTGCACAAAGTTTTTGAACTGAGTGGCCAACTTGAATAGTAGAAATAACTCCATTGAATATTTGATTGTTGATGGTATAATTTCTTTCAATCACTTTGAATCCAAAGGATACATTGTAGTTCTATAGTAGTTTGTATACTACACAATTCAGTTGGTGGCCTAAATTTGGATGACCTTTCTTTTTACTCCATTAGTGAGGTTGAAGTTAGCTAGTTAAAGAGAGCGTTTGAGGAATGTGAGGTTTTTGAGGTGGTGAAAGCTTTGAATGGTGATAAGGCCTCGGGCCTTGATGGTTATTTTATGGCATTCTTCCAAGCTTGTTGCGATGTTTTAAAGGAAGATATAATGAATGTTTTCTAAGACTTCCATGCTAGAGGCAAGTTTGAAAGAAGTCTTAATGCAACTTTCATTACTCTTATTTCGAAGAAAGCAAAGGCTATTGATATTAAGGATTTTCAACATATTAGTCTTTTGAGTGGAGTTTACAAATTATTGCCAAAGTTCTAGCTAATAGGTTGAAAATAGTTTTGGAGAAGATTATTTTCAAGTCTCTGAATGCATTGATCAGGAGAAGGCAGATTCTAGATTCTGTTCTCATTGCTAATGAATGCCTCGACAACATAATTAGATTTGGTGAGCTAGGTTGCTATGTAAATTGGGTATATAAAAGGCTTATGATCCTATTAATTGGGGTTTTTTTTGTTGTTGCATATGTTGTGGAGGTTCAGTGTTAGGAAAAAATTGTGTAACTTGATAGCTTATTGTATTTCTTCGGTGTGTTTTTTTGTATTGGTGAACGACACTCGTACATGATGTTTTAATAGTTCTCCTGACTTAAAACACAGGGACCCTTTGTTTCCTTTGTTGCCTATCATTGTCATGGAGGCGTTAAGTAAGAGATCCTTGAGTGAACTAGGGTGTTTTTATCAAGTTTTTCTATGGGGTCTAGGAATGTTGATGGGCTTAACATCTCTCATTTTTTGCTTGCGGTGACTCTTTGATATTTTGTTAGGCAAACCCTATTGGCAATGTCGATGATGTAGAAGGTTTGGCCTGTATTATTGGTTGTAGAGTTTTTTCTTTGCCTATGAAGTATCTAGGTCTTCCATTTGGACTTTCTTTTAAGGTCAATTCTATTTGGATGACATTATTGAGAAGATGGTGTCATTTGGCTTGTTGGAAGCAAATGTACTTGTCTAAAGGTGATAAGATTACATCGATTAAGAGCACATTGTCTAATTTGCCTACTTATTTCATGTCTCTTTCCCCCTCCCTACTGGCGTTGCCAATCGTATAGAGAAATCACAACGGGATTTCTTGTGGGGTGGTAGTGGTGAAGAGTTTAAATTTCCCTTGGTAAGTTGGTTCAAGATTTGTTCTCCAATTTTCGAGGGGTGCTTGGGTGTTCGAAATTTACTTGTGTTCAACCAAGCTCTTTTCAGGAAATGATTATAGTGCTACGCTTATGAGAGAGAGATTTTGTAGAGATTGGTAGTGGATGAACCCTAAGGGGTTGGCTTAAGTGGTAAGGGCCTTTATTTTGGTGTCATCCCCTTTAGGTCTAAGGTTCAAATTCCCTTGGATATAAACAATTTCTTGGGGTCACGCTCGTTGACGAAGTCGTAGTCTTACACGATCCGTGTGGAGGAGGCGGTTTATGTGAGTCTAGGACTTGCTCGATAGCAATGGGTACATGAAGTGGCCATGCCTTAGAAGAGTTTTCGTTATAAAAATAGAAATAGTAGTGGATATTAAATATGTCAGTTCGTGAGGTTGGTGGTGTTCTAATGATGTTAATGGGTCATATGAGGTTGGTCTTCGAAAAAGTAGTAGGAGGGGTTAGGGGGAAATTTCTAGACTTAATTAGATTTGAGGTGGGCGACGGTTATAAAATAAGATTTTGGCATAATGTGTGGTATATGGATCAAATTCTAAAGGTAGCATTTACAAAGTTATTCAGTATTGCTCGCTTTTAGGATGCTTTCGTGAGAAAAAAATTTACAGCTTTCCAATGAATTTCATCAGTGGAATGTTAAGTTTATCAAAGCAACACATGATTGTGAGGCGGAATTTCTCTACTTTGTTCTTTAATCTATTGTATTTCATCAGATTGAGATGAGGTAGTTAAGATAATTTTTGTGGGCCCCTTTCAAGCTTTCAAGAGATGGTTGTTTGAAGTCGGATCTTTCTATAAGGTCTTACTTACCTATGATAATAGTCATTTTCATTGGAAGAGTAATTGGCGAAATAAGGCTTTCTTGAGAGTGGCTTTCTTTTCTTGGACGACTACTTTAGGGAAGATCCTCACTAGGGATAACTTAAAGAAGCGGCATATCAGTAGTGGTAGACTAGTGTTGCATGTGTAAAAAGAGTGGGAAAAACGTTAATCATCTTTTGCTTCATTGCGAGATAGTCAGTGCCTTAAGGAACTCTATTTTCGGTCTTTTTGGGACATTGTAGTTAATGCCTCAATGAGTGGTGGATCTCTTTACTTGTTGGAGAGTTCAATTTGGTATTCACTAAAGTGTAGCAGTGTGGAAGATGATCTTGTTTTGTTTAATATGGTGTATTTGGAAAGAACAAATTGATTATAATTTTGAATGCCGTGAAAGTTTGGTAGTAGAATTTATTTATTTATTTATTTTTTAAAACCCTTTATCACTGGATGGGTGCCTATGATTGTTTTCATATTTTTAGTTTTCTTGATTGTCTTGATCTTTTCTTTTTTTCCTTGTTACGTGTATTTGTTATATTCTTCTTGTGTTCTTGGATTGCATTTGTTTTAAAAAAAAATAAATTTGATTACTTTTGTTTTTTGTTTTCTTTTGTGTGGAGGTAGAGGTTGATTTATTAATTTTTAAAATTATAAAAAATAAAAAATAAAAAATAGAGAGTAGCCACACAAGTACCCCAATGGGACATAGAGGTGGTTACACGGCCACTCCCTCACCTCCATTGTCGTACGGCCTTCTTTATATATTTTTTTTTAATTTTTTTAATTTATAAATAAGAGGTCACGCTTCACACTTGGAAAAATAAACACATTAGATTTTTTTCTTTATTCTTTTTTTTTTAAAAAAAAAAAATTTTTTTTGGACTACACAAAAGTTACTTTTCAAATTTAACCCCACTAATAAACACTACTCAACCTTCTGTCATAACAAAAACTTTTTATATAAAAAATAAAAAACAGTTTTCAAAACGGTTAACAAACATAGTCAGTCTTGCTGACCTCATCTTTTAGTTATGATTTATTCAGGTCTTTGCACCCCATTGGCTTTGTCTATCTTACTTCCCTTTCTATATCTATACTACAGTACAGGGGGGACTAGCACTAGAGACCGGTAATGTAAGACATTCTCCTTGTGATGTCAGATGTTGTTTTCAGCTTTTTAAAGCTCTTTTTTTTTGTAGTTTATGGAGTATGGTGCTAGGATTTGTCCACGATTTGGTGGCCTCCTCCATGGGGCAAACTGGCTTAGACTATGCTATATGTAATATTCTGCATACTTGAAATAATAATGCGTGCAATAAGAGTTCATTTCCCTCTTTCTATTAGGGACGTTAATATAAGTCAATATTTTGGTTGCCTGATAGTCACTAGATTCTTAAGTCATAGTAGAATGTGCGTATAAGATAAACAGATGCTAAGTTTTAGGTACATTCTTATGCCCTTGGGAGAAGACATGGGCACTAGTGAAAAGATGTATTGAAACAACTATTTCATAATATATCGTCCTTGTATAAGAAATTTACTTCAAGAAAGTTGCTAAAGGAAAGGGGCTCTCTATGTTGCATATGGTGGGTAATATTATAGGCCAGGCTGCAAGCGAGTTGAATCCTTCATTGGTAATTTGGTATGGAACAAAACAGGTGAGGAGCTCATTTAAGCCTATATATGTCTTTAACCTCAGTTTTACATGCTCACATGAGTAAAGTAGAACCATTTACGAGCTTATGATTATGCCTAAACTTGCTGAGCTGTTCATGATTGGCTCATTTATGGAACAAGTTTGAAAATCAGGCTTGAATTTGTTCATTAACCTTCATAAATGAATACAAATAAGATTTTTTCTAGCCGCGGTTTCAGCTATTTTCATAAATGGCTTGACTCGTTTACAGTGCTAAATGTAAGTTTTAAATAAATACTTGGTGCATGTACTTTTGTTAGCTTTTGCTAGCAAGGTTGTGTTTGAACTTCGTTCTGGAGTATGGAATGCATTGCTCTTATTCATTATTCCAATCTATTGCTGATGAATTACAATGGTACTTTTGGTTTGCTAATTACCAAAGTATATTCATCCTAACCATTGTATTTTATAGGCGAATTGATTTTAGGTATTTGGAAAATTATTGTTAAATATTAAAGTCATCATTCAATGGTACCATTATCATTATCAATAATGGTTGTGATGTTGGCTTTCTAAATGGTATTGATTGCTATTCTATGGAACTGGTTGTGACAACATATCATAAGAGGCAGCAACATGGAGGTAATGCTAGTATTTCTAGTGTTGATAGAGGCAATGTTGAAATCTCATATAGGGGAAAGATGCTAATGATGTTTACAATAATCTTCTTCCAAGCAGTTGTCTTCTAATACCTTTCTTCCTTTTTTTATTTTTTTAATTTTTTAATTTTTTATTTTATTCAATATGGGGAAAATGTTATATGGAATCGAACAACTATAATGAGGTGGGCACCCCAACAACAAAGCCCGAACGAAAACAACAGTAAAGAAACAGTAACATAGAATAGGCAATGATTTTGTTAAGGATCTCAGAAAGACCAATAATAAGTCGGGCTTCTCTAGGGGTCGCACAAGGCGATTTCAAATGGAAAAAGGGTACTGAAAGGTGCTTCAAAGGGTGGCAATAGCCATTGTAAAAGTGGTTGTTGAGGGGGCGAAATTGCTGAGAACTGAATAGGAAATGCCACTGAGAAACAAACTCCAGCTTTAAAGTTTCCATTACAATATTAAACCAAATAAGAGTTGGGAGACAGTAACCCTAAAAAAACAAGAAGAGTATAAATAAACAACAAATTTTTTTTTTCAAAAGATAGCAACTGCAAAAGTGGAGGAGAGCGGAGGAGCAGTGATGCGCCGCTGCCACGCGCTGTTGATAGGGGATCACGCGTTGGCGCGTGGTGGCAGGATGGAGAACTGGAAGGGAGCGGTGGCAAGAGGAGAAGACGAGGAGGACAGTGGTGAGGCGCGTCTGCAGGCGGAGCAAATGGAGGTTAACAGATCTGCCCTTGAAAAAATTGGATTTGTGAACTTCTAACGATCCAAGAAATAGTCGGCTAGGGCGAGCAGGGTCGTGGCGGACAGAGACATGGTGGAGGGGTTGCCGGTCCAGAGGGATCGCAATGGTCGGAACTATAACAGTGCCTAAATGGAAGAAAGAAAAACAAAAACAACGGAAAAAACTAACTAGAGAAACAAGGAGAAAAATGAGAAAGAAAACATAGGAGAAAGGGAGAAGAAAGGAGAAGAGATCCATCCCTCCTTACAAAACCATCGGAAGTGACGGAAAGACCTCACTAAGAGGCAAAAGAACCCTTACTCTAGAGAGAAGGGGTGAGGTATTGGTTGATTGTAATATCACCGTTGTCTTCTAATACCTTGATTTCATTGGTAGATTAATTTTTTTTTTTTTACCTCACTAAAAATTTGAAAGCTTGTTGTAAAGCAAAAATATATAGGTAAATCTTCCGTCCGATCTTGGTAACAGGTTTCACTGCAAAGAACAAATATCTTCGCACTTTATATTATTGTAGTGTGAGAATTATTAGACGTACAGAAATTGGTACATTTAAGGACCAAAAGTCCAAATGTTCGACACGCTTCTTAGGACGGATACCTTACTTTTGTACTTTTTCCAAATATTCTTTAGCTCATAACTTTCTTTTTTAGATGACTCTGGATGCGAATAGAAAAAAGAGCCTACAACAAAAAACCCTGGGTTAGAACACCCACTACGTGTCAAGGTCGCATTTATCAATTAGCCACCTTTATAAAACCTTATTTTTGATTGGTTCTGGGTGATTTTACGTGGTCACTCTTAAGGTGGACACGTGCCCCGGCAGAGATGTCCAGCTTTTTCTCGTTATCGTAGTTGGTTCGCCAACCGCAGCCACACAGTTACAAGTCGGCGCAAGTATAGCTGCGGCTCAAGAAAGAGCTGCTTGGCCATTCGACGTGACTGCTGAAGCTTGGGGGATTGTGTTGAAAAATTAAGTTTGTGGGAATGCAACAAAATTAGGTATATTTTATTTTTCAATTTTAACAAAAAAAAAGAAAAAGAAATCAATTGACATCTGATTTGAATAATTTTGTTTATGGATAATTTTACATTATTGACAGAAGATAAGGTATAGTAACAAAAATTAATTTGTGATTTAAGGGTTTTGGATAACTCACAGAATTAGTGCAGTCTCAAATTTAATTTTAGTTTATGTGTTTTATTTAACCAAATTATAATGCATTTTAGTCTTTTAGGAGAACTTGAATTTGCTAATTTTAAAAATAGAAGTAAGATATTAAAAGTCAACTTTATATTCCATTAAAGTATGTAGTTAAAATGAACTGAAATTTATTATATATTATGTAATATTTTAAACACTTAAGTTATGAATAAAAAAATGAAACAACAACTCTACATCATATTATGTGGAATGGGGTAAAGTTGTCATGTAATGTTACTCTTTTTTGTTTAATGTCTTAAATTCCTTAAAACACAAAGAAAACAAAAAATCGAACACTAAATATGGCAACAATCATCTGCGCAAGGCTTATGAAGCCGACTCAAAACCAAATCAATTAAACTATTGAATAACCTGTTTGCTATGATGAAGCATCAGCTGTCCCTACTCCCCAAACATAAAAAAAAAAACGCAATCTAGGACAATAAGACTCACCTCGAATTAAAAAAAAAATTGGAATCAAAGTTAAAAAGAGAAAAGAACACGAAAAAAAAGTGTTAGATATAGTGGGGGCATCCCCGGCTATTTAAATTCCTTTACTTAATGGAATCGCTTTCATCTCATACTCACATATGCTTTTCATGTCTCTTTCTCCTTCTCCTGCGCCCACTTTCTCAGCTCCCTCTCAGCTACAATTTCATTGACTTTCCTTATGAAGTGGATACACTTTTCCCATTCCGCGTTTCGTTTCTTATTTCTCTCTCAGCTACTCCAATATTTCGGCCTGAGATTGCGATTTTCTTGACCTAGGGTATGCATCGCGTCTCTTTCCTGCGTATATTTTCGCTTACCGAGGGTTCGCTCGTCGTACTTTTGTTTCTTGAAGGTTTTACCAGATCTCAATTTTGCTATAACTTTTCGCGTTTCTACATTGCAGCGTATTTTCTCAGGAGCCTGATGACCTTGAGACGGTTTCTTTTTAGGATCCGTTTGGCTGCCGAGAAACCATGGGAAAATAACGGCAAATAAAACCATACGAATTTTATCACAGGCACGTTAATAGCCTTATTTTCTTTCTATTCTTTGCATTTTTAGCGGCCAAACGTAGCATTGAAACATGTTCCAGGACTGCTGCAAAACTCAGTGACATTTTCCTTGAGAGTAACTACGTTTATTTATTTCGTTTTTAGTATTTTCAGATATTAATGGGAAGATCAGAAGCAGATTTGTTTTCGAAGCAGAGATGTCTCTAGCCATCAGGTGAGAATTGACGACTGTTTCTCTCTATATCTTTTGTATCTTCTTTTGCGGGTTTATATATGGTGGATGGTATAGTCAGCTTTCAACTTGCCGGGTCATTCTTTTTATGGTTTTAACTTAAATTTAAACTTTACCTTAATGAATGCATTGTATTCTTTTTTACCGAGATGTGAACGTCTATGTCACGGGATATGTGTTTTGGTCCTAGTTATTATGTTAATAGACTGGTATTTTGTAAGAATTGGGCCATTGCGATATTTTATGGCTGTTATTCCCAGTGAATCATCATAATTGTGACCATCGAGTTCCGTACGAATTTTTCGTTGTTCTTTCACTTAAGTTTATCATGGCAGACAGCATAAAATAATGAGAATGCCTCACTTTTTTGTACTTCCAGATGTTTTAATTGAACACATAAGATAATCGATTTGATTAGTTGCATTATTTTTTAGGCATTTACATTTGCTTGATTAGGTGTGGGAACACACAATTGCACAGCTGTGGGACAATTTTCTGTGGTAGTAATTGATAATTTATAGTCCTGTGTAACATGCTGTTTCTGCTATTCTCATGATTGTAGTACTATTTATCTTGTGTCTTTGTTTAATTTAGGTGAGGTAGCGATTATGGGGAGGTAGAGTTTGCTAATTTGGGTTGTTTTGTGATGATACATATATGACTATATCTATTTTTATGTGGATTTTTACTTTGGTAGAATATATAAACACGAAGATGATTAAAAGATAACATCATCATAAAATATTAATAGGTTGATCAGATCTTTTATTTTGGGTACAAGATCTAATCAATTATTTTATTTGTTCAAAAGAATTAAAGATCAGATAGTATTTTTATTGAGGTATGAGATCAAATCAAATATCGTATTTTAAAAAAAGAAAAACTAAAAAAGATCAAATCATTCGGTTTAATTCTTTAATCAAAATCCGATAAGTTAATTCTTTAAGATTGGGATTGCTGAATGTAGAGAACCGAAACACGAAGAGTTCGGTTCTCTACATTATAAAGAGTGCTCTTTATAAGGGTGTAAAGGTTACCCTTATAAAGAGCACTCTTTTTAATTTATTTTTTTTGATAAGTAAGATCAAATATATTATAAAAAGCGTAAGGCGCCCCTACGTACACAGGAAGTATACACAAGGACCACCAAAAAGAAAAAGAAAAAAATCCCAACATAAGAAGAACCCAAAACACCCGCAAAAGAAACCCAACCACTACAAAGCAACCCTAAACCCGCATACACGTCTTATTTTTTCCCCGGCTAGACCCAATGCTTCCAACATCAAAATTGAGAGAGCATTTCAAATTTTTCAACTCCCTCCACCCCTTCGGTTTCAAAACAGAACCCCCATCCACTCGGTGCTGACCCTCTTCAATTTCATTCATCAGATCCAAAAACCTTTTCTTATTGTCCCCAAAAGAAATCCCTAGAGCTTGAGCGATCTCCAATGAACTAACCACTACCTCAGAGTATCCATTAATCAAATCACTCTTCTCTGAAGAGGGTCGGAGAAAGCCCCTCTTAAGGAGACCCCTCGCCGGAGGAGATTGAGCAGAGGGCTTGACAGTTGGAGAACCCGCCAAGCCAACGGGCTCAAACGCCACAAACAACCTAGATAACCCACCACAGACTGAAGACTGACTACCTACCAATGGGACAGTGGCAGGTGCGACTCTGATCAACTCACTCGCAAGCTGACCCAAATCCAACATTGAAGCCCTCTAGACCTGGTGCTTGCGATTGTAGAAGTACAAGGGCACAGACGACTTCTAGGCAATTACTACTGCCGAAGTTTCCACGGCCTCACAGAAAGACCATCGCCAGCTAGAGAAACAGTCCCCTCATACCTGAAACGATCGTTCTTCACTGACGGCTCTGTCACCTCTGGAGAAACGAGAGCAGGAGAACCCACAGCATCCATCGGTGTGTTTTGGTCAAGCGGCAGGAAGAAAGACTGGTCACCGGCATCCACTGACCTCACCGGAGAAGACTGACCAACTCCAGCATCCATCAGCGTGTTCTGGTCAAGCGGCAGGAAGAAAGACTAGTCGCCGGCATCCATTGACCTCACCGGAGAAGACTGGCCAACTCCAGCATCCATCGGTGTGTTCTGGTCAAGCGGCAGGAGTAAAGATTGGTCACTGGCATCCACTGACCTCGCCGGAGAAAACCCTTGCCTCTCCGGAGAAGTCCCAGCTTGCCGAACGTCAGAAGACCTGGTCACCTGTGCAGATGGAGCTTCAAGAACACCCGCCGACTGGGATGAAGAACCACCGTCATCATCTGAGCACACCGGAAGAAACCCAGTCGACGCCGGAACCAAAACCACCTCCGTCATGGACAACGGCGCAACAAAGCACGGGTTGGAAAAGGGGCGACCTGAACCCGGCTTTGATCCGCAACCCAGAAAGTCTGCAGGCTTGGACAGGGGCTTGGGCTTGAGTAAGAGTTTCCTGGGCATGAGAAACTTATGGGTCTTAAAGGGCTTAGGCGCAGAACCTGAAGGACCCGAAATGGGCTTCAAGCCCAAGCCCAAAACCTGCCACCCTTTCTTCACACGCCCAAAAGCCCAATCAATTTCAAATTTGAATCGATTCAAACATTCCAGATGCTTCCGATAAAATCCAACTCCGGCGTGGACAACGTCATCTTCTGCAGCTCTATCCGTTGAGCACTGCGACCCTCAAAATCTATGGTCACAGAGGTTCTTACCCACCGGTTCTACCCCACACTCCAGGTCGTAGCAATCCATCGCCTACCTCAGCACCGATGAAATCTCAGGCGTTCCCAAAGGACATAGATCTAGCTTTGCCGTAGACCCAACAAATCCCAACAACCCATTCGCGACAACCGCGACTGGACGCTTCGAAACCGAAGAAGGGACCCCCGAGCTAACCACCGCCGCGTACGACGGAGCGGCACCACCCTGTAGTCTTCTTACCTGTAAGAGGAAAAAGAGAGGGTTGCGAACCACCGCTCTCAGGCTTTCCGGAAAAAGAATCAAAAGTGGTCGACACCTTACCCAGTTCCTCGGCAAACCTCTTCCAACCCCGCTTATCGCGACCTTTAGGAACAAGGATGAGACTTTTACGACCACCCACGGCGTACTTCGCCAGCTCCAAGAAGCCACCTACATGATTCACGCCTCTCTGAGCAAAGAAAGCCTTGTTCCCATCCCTTGAAGACTCTGTGAAGGGCTGATCCTCATTCAAGAGCACCATCCGCTCCATCGCTTCCTTTAGCCACTCAACGCAATATTTCCCCACCATCATAACCCTAGAGATCCCATTTCTTCTCTCAACCAGCCTCAAAGTAGAACCCCCTGCCGGTACCGAGAGCTCAAAAGTTTTTGACTCAACGAAGAACTAGCTGATGAAATCCATAAGCCCACTCCGCCGAGACACGAAAACGGCGAAGCCACGTCCAGACTCCTACGAAAACTACATCCCTAACCACCACGTCACAGCGCTCCAATGGGTGGCGACGCACTGTGAAGCAAATGCTAGACGTGCCTGCACGCGCCTCCGTAGAAGACTCTAGAGGCTAGGGTGCAGAGAGTGAGGAGAGAGAAGAGAGCGTTTAAAATAATATCTGTATAATACTTTCTCTCTTTTTAATTTATGTACGTACTTCATGTCTCCTTTGGCTTGCATGGAGAAGTTTCATCGAGATTTCTTATTGGGTGGGATAGGTGAAGAGTTCAAATATCAACTGGTTAGTTGGTCTATGGTTTGCTCTCCAATTTCTGATTGAGGGTTGGGGGTGTGGAACTTAAGGATGTTCAATCGTGTTTTATTAGAGAAATGGTTGTAGCGCTATGTGCATAAGAGAAAGGCATGGTGGAGAGTTGTTTTGGATTCTAAATTTGGTAGTTCTTGGGCTGGGTGGTGTTCTATTGATCCCCCAGGGCCGTATGGGGTGGGGCTATGGAAGAAATTAGGATGGGGTTGAGGATGTTTTCTTGTCATATCAGATTTGAACTAGGAGATGGATCAAGATTAGATTCTGGGATAATGTGTAGTGTAGAGAGATGGCCCTTAAGAAGCTTTACTGGATTTATGTAGCATGGCTTGTGTGATGGATGTTTCTGTTGCAGTTCATTTGGATCTTTGAGTGGTATTGTACAGCGGAATGTATGTTTTAGTAGAGTGGCTCAGGATTGGGAGGTTGCTGTCTTGGCTTCATTCTTCACTTTGTTGTATTCCTATAGGGGAAGACAAGCTTTGGTGGACCCCACAAATTAAGGGATGTTTGATGTTAGCTCATTTAAAAGGGTCCTTGCATGTAATGATGGCATTCATTTTTCTTGGAAGAGTATTTGGCAAACCAAGGTTTCTTTGAGAGAGGCTTGTTTTTTGCTTGGTTGGCAACCCTAGGAAAAATCTTTAACATGGATAATCTTAGGAAGTGGCATGTCATTGTCTTTAATAGGTGCCGCATGTGCAAGAGGAATGAGGAGTACGTGGAGTCGTGAACTATCTTCTTTTTCATTGTGAGGTTCCTTGTGCCTTATGGAATGCTTTTATCCGTTTCTTTGGGCCGTCGTGGGTTATGCCTAGCCCAGTGGTTATTTTTTGCTAGTTGGTGGACAAGTGGTAGCTCTCATAGTGTTATCGTGTGGAAGATGGTGCCATCTTGCCTGCCTTTGGAGGGAAAGAAGCGATGGAAACTTCAAGGACCAAGGAGGGACGATGGAGGAGCTTAAGTCTTTTTTTTCCTTTTTTTTTCTCTTTATACTTGGACAGCTGCGTTTTTAGCTCATTTGGTGATTAGTTTTAATGATTTTCTTATTGTTTTTTCTCTTTCTAGATAGACATTTCTTTGAAAACTTCTTGTATTTAATTATATTTCAATTACTGATCAAAAAATAATTAAAAAAAAAATTGATCACAAAGAAGGTTGTAGCCAACCTCTTTCTGTGGGGGGGGGGGGCGGGGGGGGGGGGGGGGAGGGCATATAAATGATTGCATACTTGATGAAGATTTTGAAGTTGTCTATCCACATTATCTGGTAGACATTGTCCAGAAGCTGAACTTGTGGTCCTTGTACTCTCTTTATATAATATTGCTTGGGCAGAATTTAAAGGGCCACCAAATGTGTGAAAATCCTCATAAATTGGTAAGATTTCAAGGCTGAAACAACTTGAAAGTTGTGTAGATAATGTTTTGTAGTGATTACGAGTCTTCATTTGTTTAAAGTTTGGTAAAACCTTATTTGTGTTAGGCACAATAGCATCTTTTCGTTATTTTGCTGGTCAATGGTATCTTATTGCATGTGGATAGTTAGTTGAATTATGCTTATCCCTAATGGGTGTACTTATTGGCATTGGTGAAGTTTAGTATGTCTTGGTTGAGCCAAAACTTGGCTTGTCTAACTAGTTTGCTTTGTTTCAAGTTTATATAATGTAACACCATGATCCCATATTGGAAAGATGAGAAGTAGCCTACATAGAGGGAATGGTTTATAAAAATAGTCTTGAGTGTTAAGTCCCGCATTGTCTAGTAGTTAGGTGAAACTAAGCTTTAGAATTCTAAGAAAGTTCAAAATTGATTAGTCCTTTTAGGGTGATAGCGCAGATGTAGTTAGCGCTTTGATATGTTGGTCTATCTTTAGTGTTGTCATTGCAAGAAGTGACATGAACCAGAAACCTTCTGAGATTTTGAGTCTGATTGAAAGCATTCATTGAAAAGTAGGACATGATCTATAAGTAAATTGATCATTGCTGTTAAGATTTGAATTTTGCCTCTCTTCTCCATATGCGCAACTAGGATGATGCCTAGTTGCATTAGATAGCTTGCATTCTTCTGAATGCTTAGATTCTTGTGGGATGTATATATACCATTATGGGGCCTTAATACACACTGTTAAATCAAGTTATGATCTTCACATCCTTCCTTCTAGCTTAATGAGCGAGTCTTATTGGTTCCTTAAATTGTATCAACATGACAAATCGCTAACACTTGCATTATACTCTTATCAAAAAAAGAAAAAAGAAAGAAAATTAAAGGATGCATATATCTGTTCTTAAGAATTTTCTACGACTGCCTAATGGGCTAAAGCACCCATTTTACTCCAGTCAGGCAACCTTACAGAAATCTGCTTTAGTACAAATGTGTTCATCCAATTTCCTTTTAGGCTACTACCATTGGTGCATATTTGTGGGGCTCCTGCACTATGATGAGGATTCCTTTAAAAATCCTATTGTGAAATCTCATAGATAATCTTATTTTTGATGAATAATAATTTATTAGAAGAATGGCACAGTCCTCGTACATGAAAACTATACAAGAGATGCAACCAAAACTATATAAGAGATGCAACCACCTTAATGGTGTCTAGAATCTAAAAAGTTAACAAGATCTACAAGATTCGAGGAGGAAAAATTAGGAGCATAAGTTGCAGCCCAATCTCTCTTGTAGATAATCTTGGAACATGTTGCTGAGTTGAAATTATTTGCAGCTCTGATAGTAGACTCTTAATCGATTCAAAGAAATTTGCGATTACTTATAAAAAAAATTGTTTGCAAGGAATTGGCATGACGGCATATCCCTTGGCCAAGTACTCTACTTTTATAAGCAATTGTTTCTTGGAAAATTGAATGTGTGGCTTGTAACTAATTTTTTTCTTTTTATTTATTTTTCTTTTTTATTTATTAAATTTAGTTTCCTTTTCCTGCTTTACATAATTCATCTAGGGATATGTTCAGAGTTCTTGCCAAATTTGCATATTGTTTTTTGAAGTGTCTCAACCATTGCAAATAGATATGCTTATAGGGATTTGACCCAACACATGTTAAGTCTTCACGTTGGAGATTATCAATGAGGACACTTGTGTAAACGATTTTTTTGACCCCTGAACTGATGACTCTTACCTTTCATTGGTTGTATAATTATTTTAAATGAATAAACTTCTTTTTTAAAGGAATCAAGTATTTCTTTGAAACTAGTGTTTCAAATGGTTTAAAAGCACTCTACTTTATATTTATGCATGTATTCTTTGCTGAGAGCTGGTGGGACCCTTTATTTGTAAGCTATGTTTATGGAGCCTCAGTAACTAAACTTTTGTCACGGATTTACAATAATACCCTTTTTTCCTGTTCCCAAATAAGTCCTGCGTCCCAAAAGTGATTTTGCTTGACCTTGCCTTTGTTGAAAGGGAAAACTCTTTTCTATTTTGCAAGAGAATTATGATACTGGATTGTATGCCTTAGTCTTCATCCTGGATGAATAGGTGCATTCATACTAACCATGGATCTTTTCTTGTAACTTAATCTTTTTTGTGCAGTTTTTTGTTTGGTGCAAAAAGCTGATTTTGAACAAGTGTCTCAGGATGATCAATAAAGCTGTCTTGTTTTAAGTAAACCAGCAGCGACGACTGTTGCACCAATTAAAGCTCCAGATCTTCTCTGCTGATTTCTGGATTGCAGTTACATTGAACTTCTGCCAGTTAAGTTAAATATTATATTCATAAAAGATGATATGCATCTTGATAAAAACTGGTCCATGCTCATTGCTTTTGATGGTAATTAAATTGAATATTGCCAAGTTTATGTTTAGCAAACTCTATGGTGTCTTCTTCCTGGTAGCTTAATAAATTTTCAGTGGGATTATTGGTTCGGTCATGTTCTAGAGCTGTGCATTTGTATCATTAGATTGAGCTTGAGCAGTGGTGCATATTGTCAGTTCTCTTATTCTTAATGTATTTCAATATTTGTTTTGTTTGGATCCTTTGTGTTCTGATTGTCCCAGCTTTATGTGCAAATGACAGGTTCTCTTTTTTTTTTTTTTTTCGTTTTGCCCTTTGTTTTTGTTATATCAGTTATTCTTTATACTGAAGTATTTTTTTTGTCTTTTTTATGTGAAGAATGGCATCTTTATGATTAAATGACGATTGGTTGGTGTTCTATGATGTTTTTATTGCAATAAAGATAATGAAATCCTTTTTGAAGTTATTTGTATAACATGGGGTAAGGAGAAGAAGGTAGGTGCGACTTTACTTGGTCTTTGAACTTCTTAATTGAGTTGAAACATACAATTCTGTTTCAACAATATTTTGTTTGAGATGCTTTTATAGTTATGCCTACTTGTGTATAAGTTACAGTCTTGCATGTATTACATGTTGGTGTTGGTTCTTTTTGTTCATGCAGATGGTTATGTGCATTTGTTCCCCATATCCTCTTTACCAAAAGATAACTAGTATCAACCTCTTGGAGCATCCACATCTGGTCCTTCAAACTCTCTTTTTAAGCCTAATAAAAAACTTTTCCTACTCTCATCTCTCTCCAAAAGCTGTAAAAAAATAATGAAGTAGAGAAAAAAAAAAAAGGCTGGGATGTAGAGTTTTTCAAAAGTTATTTTTAAAAATAGAAAAAGTGGGCTTCTTCAAAATTTTCTTCAAATTTTGAAGAACCGGATGTGAATGCTCATAGCCAGTTTGTCCATTTCAATGATATTGACTTTAGAGACTGCTGAAAAAATGCGCCTTACGTGCAGTGCAGTGCATTTTCAATTAGAGTCGTATTACAGTTAATCTTATCATTACAGAGGTAGCTGGTTTCATTGCTGAGTCACACACATGCTAAATTTGGTTTTTGATCATTTCAAATGAGTGCCTTTTTACTGAATTGTCTGTGGCTCTTATATAATACGTCACTGGTTCTGAATTATGCCACTGATAAAAGCATAAATCTATAACCATAGGCCATTTTATTTATAGAGACCAAGCGGCATCCATCACCAGTTGCATCTTCTGTGCTATTGCAGTTGTAGTCTGCTGCAGTCATCAAGGAAACATGTTTTGGATCAAGATTTTGGCAAAGTAAATTGGTATTCATGATTGAGATATTTAGTGCTGGAGTATAATGTACCCCAATTTTGTAGCTCTTGTTGGCGTCTCGTAGTTTTGTTGCTGTGGTTGGCTAAGCTGGAGATGGATCGGTGCATGCGAGTCCTCTCCAATGCCAAGACCATCTAAGAGAAGGGAAGTTCGGTTTGCTCCATTCACATCCCTTGTTCCATAGACCTAGGATCAAAAACTTTTCTGTTGAAGGTGATTATAGAACATCTCAAATTTGGTTTAAGTTCAAGGATTGAATTATATTACTCTTATAATCGATGATTGTTGTATTAGTTTTCTAAGTTAGTACCTTCTTACATAATTCCTTGTTTTCTTGACGAATTAGGTTTACCTTCTTATACAGTTCCACATTTTCTTGGTGAATTTCCTGCCCCTGCAACAAGGACAATGAAATTTAGCTATGTGTTCAGTAACAGATTAAAATAAAGATCAGCGAAGCTGCCATTGTTTCCAGGGTTAACCTTTCGGTTTAATTCTTCTATTTCATCCATTAAAATTTGGTCCTACACAAGTAAAAAAGTATTGTAAGTATTGTGCATGTGCTTCATATTCAAGTATTTGGAATTTTACAGAATGAGCTTTGTATATGGGAAGAAGCTTTCAAACCTTTTTCATTCGAACACCCCGTAGACTCATTTCCAATTGGTTCTCCAAATTCTGCAAATCTTTGACACTCAAACCAGAGAGCTCTTCACCCATCATTTGCCTGTTACGTTAATAGATGCTTTTTGAGCCTTTAAATTTGCATCTTGAACATTTATGAGATACAAAGGGCTATATCTTCTAACTGCTACTCTTTACTTTTGGTTATTGCTATACTTTGAGAATGATCCAAGTGGTGAGACAAGGTGTAACACTGTCTGGTGTTATCTATGATTCACCTTTTGCTCATACTCGTCTTGTTATTAATAGCTTTTATTTACAAACACAGTTTATCTTTTGTTGTTCTCTGGAATGCAAGTTCTCTAGCTAGCACGTATGATCTGCATTCTTTCTTTACTTTGTATCATGATGTCATGTCAAATCGATTTCCAACATTCTCCATAGGTTTTCTTTGCTGTATAGCATGGTATAGTGGATCTCCATTTTTAACACGTTATATCTAAGGTGGTTGTAGCTTGAGATCGAGGAATATGTCCACTAGGCCCAGCATAATGTATACACTGGAGAGTAATGACTGCCTACATGCTTTATTTGTCAATCTAGATAATATAACTGCTTATTATAATCCTCTTTCTAAAATTACTAGAGGCATTAGTTGAGGTGTCAATGGTGTAACCATGATCTGCGAAAAGTCTTTTTGGCTTTTGTTTTTAGCAAGCCTCAAGGCAAGACAAAATGATAGTGCCTTTTCAAGCAGCTTTGGATGCTACAACCCTGCGAAACTTATTGTTCCGAAAATAGGAATCTTTCTACAAACAATTCTAGGTAGGAGTGAATTCAAGTTGCTTTGAAAATCATAATTTATTTCCTCATTTTCCTTCTTCTCCTTGTTTGTAGTAGTTCTTAATATGTGACAAATATTTGGTCATAGGCCTGCTTATTTTGGAGGCGTTCTCATGCTGGATTCCCAAGTTCCTTTGCCCAATGTTGTGCCAACAAACATGGCAGATTTCTAGTGGTGGAGAATTATGGTGAGGGAAGGCGCAGAAGTTTTATTTTAGTCCTGGAAGGCAGGAAAGGAGAAGGATGGAAATCTTTCCGGTCGGAGTTAAGTTTTGTGGTGATGTTTATGGGGACCGGGAAAGGTGGCGATAGGCCTCCGGCTCCTCTGTCGCTGAAGCCGTCAAGCACCGGAAAACTACTAGAACCTCCTAGGCAGCGTTCGTATGCAGAGACGATAATGTCTCCGTCTGGTGTGTCGGAACCGTTGTTGATGAGGACCAGGCCCAATGTGGAGAAGGAGACGAAGAGACCGGTGAAGACGAAGAGAACGGAGAAGGAAAAGGTTTAGAAGTCGAGGTAGCCGGTGACGTCTGCCCAGCCTGTCGCGCCGAAGTCTGCAGCTGTGATTCCTGCGATGGGACGTCCCGTCTTTTCATCTTCGATTGCTTCCTTTCTTGAGGGAGATCAGCTCTCTGATCTCAAAGTCACGTTAGTTCGTATCGAGGGGGATGTGGAGAGTTGATTAATTGGCTGGATTCGGGTCGGAGCCCACCCTCTTGTGGGCTCCTAGGTGCTGCTCCTAAGCCCAACTCCTTGATCCACTGTGGTTCTTCTAGTGCTGGAGGCCCTGCTAAGAAAAAACATAAGATTGGGCTTGTGGTTTCTTGGCCCAAAGTCTTCAAACTTGTTGTGGGTAAACGAGGCCCGGTTCAGTTGAATTTTCTGGTTTGTAAGCCAGCCTTTTAGCCTAATCGCGTGGATAAAGGGAAGGCAGTTTTTGTTGAGGGCCCGAAGCCCATTTTGTCCAAGACCACGAAAAAGAAATGGGTTTCAGTGCAGCCCACTTTATCTGGTGCTTCCCACGTAAGGGCTTCAGTTACGAACCCAGGTCCGGCCACGGGTATGGATCTTTCCGATGGGCTTTTGGTGTCGTCCTCTTTCAGTGCTCCGATCGTCATCACCCCTCCTCGAAAGCCCTTGTCATCTCCTTTATGCATTCCTGAAGCTCCGGCAGTGCTTGCTGTGGAGTCAAAGATGCCGGTTATGGCTGTGGGTCGCAGCCTAAAGAAGGCTTTGGTACTGGAGGCAGGGCTGGGTTCAGCTGTGTTGATTTCCGATGTGGTAGGTTCAGTTGTTGATTCTTCCCTGGGTTCCTAGTCCTCAACCGTGATGTTTGGGTCAGAGCTGGCTTTGGTCCTGGAGCTGTCTAACGCTGTTGAAGCTGTTGAGGTTGACGCTGAAGCTGCCGAAGGTGGGTTGGCTTCCGTGTTGGTTGGGTCAGAGTTGGCTTTGGTCCCGGAGCTGTCTGTTACTGCCGAAGCTGCCGGGGTTGCTGTTGAAGCTGCTGGGGTTGGGTTGATTCCCGTGTTGGCCTCCCACATTGGGCTTTTGGATCCTCTTTTCAGACAGCTCTCTGTCCCTAATAGTCCGGGTGATGTGACGCTCTCCTTCACTGTGGTTTCGCGTAACACTGGGGATTCGGACTAGGATGGTTTTGTGGAGCGTCCTTCCCCTTTCCGTTGCCGTCCAGCATTTAAGGCTAGGGGTTAGACTGGTGCACAGTCTTCTGATTGGGTTTTGCAGCTAGTCATGGTGTTTAGCCACATTGTGGGTCTCTCTTGCGACGGGTTTGAAGGGAAACTCTCAGCTTTAATTGAAGATGTCATTGCAAGCAACAGCAGGAAGGCCTCGGGGTCAAGCTCGCGTGCGAGCAAAAAAAGGTACGAGGGAATTGAATAATTTATTTAGCTCCATTAATTATGATGCGTGTAGTGGTGGCTCTTCCCGTGGTAGGAATAAGGTGAGGGTTCATAGAGGTTTTTTATGAAGCCATCTTTGATTTCGTGGAATGTCCGTGGGCTTAATGAGATTGGCAAGCGGATGAAAGTTAGAAATCTCCTTAGACAATGGAAGGTAGACATTATTTGTTTGCAGGAAACAAAGTTGGATGTTGTTTCTAGTAGTACTGTGAGAAGTTTGTGGGGCTGTTTGTTTGCTGATTGGTGTTACCTAGCTTCTAGTGGAGCTGCTGGGGGTATTTTTACTTATGTAGGATAGGAGGGTTGTGGAGAAAGTAGAGTCGTATGTAGGGGAGTTTGTCGTTGCATGCTCTTTCAAGAATGTGGTTGATGATTTCTCTTGGGCTTTCGCGGGGGTCTACGGTCCTCACATTATCAGTTTTAGAAGACTTCTTTGGGATGAACTAGCTGGTCTTATGCGTTGGTGGGATCTGCCTTGGTGTATTGGGGGTGATTTCAATGTTACTCGCTTTCCGAATAAGAGATCGGGGGAAGCTCGCTTTTGCCTTGCTATGATGGAGTTCTCGGATTTTATTTCTGAACAACACCTCATGGACCTTCCGCTTGCTAAGGGGACACTTACGTGGTCCAACTCTATCTCTTGGTCCCGTATTGATAGGTTTCTTGTTTCTTCGGATTGGGAAGCCTAGTTTCCTGGCCTTTTCCAGAAGAGGATGCATAGATTTTGTTCTGATCATTTCTCCATTCTTTTTGATTGTGGAGGTATTAAAGGGGGTGTTAGACCGTTCAAGTTCGAGAATATGTGATTAAAAGCTGATGGATTCGTGGACAAGGTGAGACTTTGGTGGTCATCTTATTCCTTCCAGGGTTCTCCTAGTTTCATTTTTGCTCATAAACTCAAAGTTTTGAAGGCCGACCTTAAAAGATGGAATGAACAGGCTTTTGGCAATGTGGAATTCCGTAAAAAAGCCCTCTTGGAAGAATTGAATGCTCTTGATTGCTTGGCAGAAGAGAGTGGTTTGGCTCCTATTGAAAAGGTGCGTAAAAGTGCGGTTATCAGTGAGCTGGAGCATGTTACTCTTCTGGAGGAGATTAGCCGGAGACAAAAGTCAAGGGTTCTTTGGCTTAAAAAGGGAGACAAGTGCACTAAATTCTTTCATTGGGTGGCCAATTTGAATAAGAGATATAATTCCATTGAATCTCTTTTTGTGAATGGCTCGGTTTCTTCAGACCAACCAACTATTAGAGCTTCTGTGGTTCAGTTCTACGAGTCTTTATTTACTGAACCTTGTAGTTGGCGGCCTAGGTTGGATGATTTGGACTTCAACTCTTTAGGTGAAGTAGAGGCTTCTTCTTTGGAGACTCCTTTTGAGGAAAGGGAGGTTTTGGAGGTGGTGAAGGGTATGAACAGAGATAAGGCCCTAGGTCCTGATGGTTTTTCCATGGCTTTCTTCCAAGATTGCTGGGATGTGCTTAAATCTGATATCATGGGGGTTTTCCATGATTTCCTTGCTCATAGTAAGTTTGTTAAAAGTCTTAATGCTACGTTTATTGCCTTAATCCCAAAGTTCCCTGGGGCGATTGATCTTAAGGATTTTCGGCCTATCAGTCTTATGAGTGGTGTCTACAAAATCATTGCCAAAGTCCTTGCCAATAGACTTAAAATGGTTTTGGAAAAGATTGTTTCGGAACCTCAGAATGCTTTTGTTAAAGGTAGGCAAATCCTTGACTCAGTTCTCCTTGCTAATGAATGTGTTGATAGCCGCATCAATTCGGGCAATCCAGGGGTGATTTGTAAGCTGGATATTGAGAAGGCCTATGATCATGTGAATTGGAGATTCTTTTGTACATGTTGAGAAGATGTGGTTTTGGGGAGAAATGGTGTTCTTGGATTGATTATTGCATCTCTTCGGCGTGCTTCTCTATTTTGGTTAATGGTTCTCCGGCTGGTTTCTTTAGTAGCTCCCGTGATTTGCGGCAAGGCAATCCTTTGTCTCCTCTCCTGTTTGTGGTTGTTATGAAGGCGCTTAGTAAAATGCTCTCTGTCTCGGTTAACAGAGGTCTTTTCTCATGCTTCTCTGTTGGTTCTAGAAATTCAGCAGCGGTGCACATTTCTCATTTACTTTTTGCAGATGATACTCTGGTTTTCTGTGGGGCCAACCCTGATCACTTGCGCTATTTGCGTGTGTGTTTCCTTGCCTTTGAAGGGGTCTCTGGTTTAAAGGTTAATCTGTCTAAATCAGAGTTGGTTCCTATGGGAAATGTGGTTGATGTGGAAGGTTTGGCTGGCATCTTGGGTTGCAGGGTCTCCTCTTTGCCTTTGAAATACCTTGGTCTTCCGCTTGGGGCAAGTTTTAAGGCCAAGCCTATTTGGAATGGAGTCATTGAGAAGATTGAATGTCGGTTGGTTAGTTGGAAACGAATGTACTTATCGAAGGGGGGTAAGGTTACCCTTATAAAGAGCACTCTTTCTAATTTACCTACGTATTTGCTGTCTCTGTTCCTTATCCCTACTAGTGTGGCTAACCGTATTGAGAAGCTCTACCGTGACTTTTTATAGGGTGGTTTAGGCGATGAATTCGAATTTCACCTGGTTAAGTGGTCCAAGGTTTGCTCTCGTATTTCTGAGGAAGGTTTGGGGATTCGGAACTTTAGGACCTTTAATAGGGCCTTGTGAGGGAAATCGTTATGGCGTTATGAGTATGAGAGAGGGGCTTGGTGGAGAATCGCTGTGAACGCTAAATTTGGTAGTGTGGGGGGAGGGTGGTGTTCTCTTGTTCCCTCTGGGCCGCATGGTGTGGGGCTATGGAAGAATATTAGGAAGGGTTGGAGCTTGTTCTGTAGCCACGCTAGATTTGAGTTGGGAGATGGGTTCAAGATCAGATTTTGGGATGATGTGTGGTGTTGAGAGTTATCCCTTATTTGTCATAGCTCGTGAGAAGAATGCTTTCGTGGTTGATCATCTGGACTATTCTAGCGGCTCCCTTCAATGGGATATCAGTTTTATTCAAGCGGCGCACGATTGAGAGCTGGATACTATGGTATCCTTTTTCACCATGTTATATTCCTTTTGTGGGAGAAGGGTTGGGGAAGACAAGCTTTGGTGGATCCCCTCCCGCAAGAGAAAGTTCGATGTTAGATCCTTTTACAGGGTCCTTGTGTGTAATAATGTTCATCCCTTTCCTTGGAAGAGCATTTGGAAAACAAAGGCCCCTTTGAAAGTGGCTTTTTTTTGTTTCGTCGGCAACTCTAGGAAAGATCCTTACTTTGGACAATCTTAGAAAAAGACATGTGATAGTGATTAACAGATGTTGTATGTGCAAAAAGCATGGAGAAACTGTGGATCATCTTCTTCTTCATTGTGAGGCTGCCTGTGTCTTATGGAACATCATCTTCAGCCGCTTTGGGTTATGCCTCTTTGAGTGGTTGATTTGTTTGCCTGTTGGTGAACTAGCGGTCGCTCCCGGAGTGCTGTTGTGTGGAAGATGGTGTCCTCTTGTCTCATGTGGTACTTGTGGAGAGAGCGAAATGATCGTAACTTTGAAGACAAAGAGAGATCAAATGAGGAGCTCAAGTCCTTTTTTCACTCTCTGTATTCTTGGACTTTTGCTTATTTAGCTCCTGTCGTATTAAGTTTTAATGATTTTCTCGTACATTTATCTTTCCCTTCTTAGGTGGTCCTTTGTATACTTCCTATGTACCAGGGCTGCGCTCTTTTTGCGCTTTTAATATATTTTCTCTTACTTATCAAAAAAAAATTGGTCATTCATAACCAAAAACGTTGAACAAATAATATAACATGGCTCTTCTTTTTGAGCTAGTGCATGGCTTTCTCCCTTTTTTGAACAAACTCATATGGCTTTATAAAGATAATTTAGAAAGTACATATCTTACATCCAATTTAATGACAAATAAAATAACATGGCTCTTCTTTTTGAGCTAGTGCATGGCTTTCTCCCTTTTTTGAACAAACTCATATGGCTTTATAAAGATAATTTAGAAAGTACATATCTTACATCCAATTTAATGACAAAAAGATCATTTAGAAAGTAAATAACAGCTCAGGAGATAGAACTAATGTTTATAGCCTTTCTAACTTTATATTGGCGTTGACTTTATTTTCGTTTTTCTGCTAATTCTGCAACTTGGCTTGGAAAGAAATTTTATCTAGCTAGATTACGAATTGATGTTTGGAGCAATGTAAATTACGTTTAGTAATTGATTTTTTGTGTCATGGTGTTCTACCAAAAGCTAGAGAAGGGTACATGAGAAAAAATGTGTCCTTTGCCTTTACGCTATAAGGAAGATATACATTTATATGGATATGCTTGTATACATGCATGTATATCTGTATGAATATTAATGTGTAGAAGCCTGTGCTCGTGAAGACAAGTGGAGAATTGTATGTTTTCATATAACTTGTCTCCTTGAGCATAAAAAAGTTATGAATCATAAGATTACGAAAGGAAAACCTTTATGATAGGTCTCGCACCAAAAATGTTGATGCAAATGTTCTTCACGTGTTTGTTCAATTGAAAGTGGTGGACTTGTTTGTTATAAATGGTGTCAAACACATGGATACTGGCACCATGTTCACAAGTGTCTGACCAATTAAGCTTCAGTTACACAAAATTTCCTACTTGGAAAGGACTTTTTAATTATGCATTTCTCTTATGTCGTTGTTTCTTGCTTAATATGTATTATAATAGATTCAATTTTACAGGGAAAGGATATTACCGATGGTTTTCTTGCAAGTTTTGCAATTGATGCCTTAACATTGCTGCCTCCCTTTGCCAAAACTAGCAAGCAAAAAAAGCAGAATTGATTAATGTGACTATAGGAGAAAATGAAATAAATAATTATTTGTTCAAATATTATCATGAACAGATCTGAAAAGAATAGAAATAAATAAATCTTCATAATAACCCGGGAAGCATATTGTTGATGATTTACTTGTCAGAGGTTTAGAAGTAGCATATGCAATACAATGAGAATGAATTTAATAAACATGTTAAATTATCAATAAGTATATATTTCTAACAACTTTATTAACTTCAATGGGTTGGCTCAAGTGGTAACGCCTTTGATCTTAGTGGCATCCCCATCAAGTCTAAGGTTTAAATCCCCTTGGGTGCAAACAATTTTTTGGAGCTACTTTCACTCCTGCCAGCGAAACCGAAGTCTTACCCATTCTGTGTAGAGGGGACAATTTGCATGGGTCCAACCGACTATAGAGTGGATACATGAAATAGTCCTACCTTGTAGGGCTTTCTCGCCATCAAAAAAATTCTAGCAACTTTATTATGTACTATACATATATGTGTCTTTGCGTGTTTATTTGTTTGTATATATATATATATTTATTTGTGTATTATCTATGTGTATGAATATGCATAGGCACTATTTGTTGCATGTATCTGTATTATTCTTCTTGAACTTTTGGTGTTTTCCGCTTTAAAGTGATAGGTTTGTTAAGGGTGATTGAATTTGGGGGGATTATAGGGATGATAGCATACATCATTAGTGGATGGTGGGCTCTGCCAAAGCACTCAAGAATGCTCAGATTTATCCCTTTGTGCATTGAGATGGTCTCTGTTAATAACTTCGCTCACACTCAAACAGGAAAAAAAACTTAGCTCACATTGAAATAGTTCTGGTTGGGCTCATTCGAGATATATTAGAACTAGATTCACTATTTGTTTTGCAGTGAGTGCCCACTTTTTTGGTGTTTGTGTGTCCATTGCATGTCATATCATCTGTGTGTGTATGTTTCAACACTCATCGTTATGTCATACTAGTAGCCTTGTAAGTAAGTAGTTTTGAGAGCTAGGGGTGAAGGGGATACTAGTTCTGGATGAGATTTCCACTGTTTATCATATAATTAATTTGTTGATAATACCTAATAATGCATATGTTAGTGTGAAGTAGAATTAGCTGATCATTGGTTGTGTGTGTGTTACATAATTACGTAAAGTTTCTATTTGAGAGGCATTGGGTACAACTTGAGTTTGGGTTTTTTTTTTTAGTCTTTTTTTTTTTTTTTTTTTTTTCGAGGGGGGAGAGTAATGCTAGAGAGAAGACCTAAGAAGGACCCAAGTCCTTCCAAAATTAATGTGGGTTTTAAAATCATCATTGAATCAAAATCTAATAGTCAACTATCACAAATTTAATGATGAGTTTAAACACCACATCAATTTTGGAAGGACCTGAGTCCTGCTTGGGTCTTCCCTTTATCATTACTCTGGGGGAACGCGGGTGAGTTTTTTACTTCCAAGGCTGGACCAAAATATTAAGTTTTAACAATATATAACTCACTATATCTAATTAAAATATTGCACAGGTCATGGACTCCATGGGCTAGGAGGTTCCCGGCTGGTTGTCTTTTTGAACTTTAGAAATATCCATCTTCTTATTCAGGTAGAGAGGTCTTGTTTATGTTATGGTCCTTTTGAAAACTATTTTAGTTTCTTCCTATTTTGAGCAAAGCACATACTGTGCAGACTTTACTTCTTTCTTCTTTATTTAAAATTTGGCTCATAAATGAGCAGTATAGCTCAAATACAATTTCAGGAATTTTCTATTCCGTTGTTAACCTCAACCAGATTCAATGTAGATAGTAAGAACCTCCAAACCCATAGTCTATATCATTCTCAACTTTTTTGTATATGGTATGATAAATTGGTTGAAACTATGGAACCCATTTCTTCTAGTTGGAATTATCTTATGCTTATATCAGGTTCTTTTGTGTAGCTTCTTAATTCTAATTAGATGCTAATTTTTGGAAAACTCTGATGGCATGATGATTTGTTGTGGAAATCCAAAAAAGTATTTATGTTGGAGGCATATTATTAGTGAAGGGAATCCAGATACAGGTGTTAGGAGGAAATGACTGCTCGCACCACAAAATAAAGAACAGAAATAATGAAGCATCCTAGGACATACGTAATTGGATCTTTGATAGGCAATGATGGAAGAGTTTAGCGATTCATGTTCTTGCCAAGCCAACCCCTAGACCCACTTCTTTCTGGAGTTCAATTTTCCTTATATGCATCGCTTAAAATGGAAGGAAAAATATAATGGTGATCCCTCCAGGAAGTTTTAATACTGGTTTTAGGACGAGTCTTACCAGTGACTGTGGTATGAGCCTTGTTCAGAGCTCCATGCTTCCACTGAAACACCTCTTTTGCTCCTTTTCTTCATCAAGAGGGAACTCAGTTTGGGAAGCAATTGAAACGGGAAGCACCTTTCAACATTTGGAATTAACTTTTGTACGTATGGGCAACTGAAATATTTGACTCTTTATTTTGAGCATTGTATTCTGATTCCTTAGTTATTGAACTTGGGAGGAAACCCATATGTCTTCCCACTTCACTTCCATAATTCTTATTTGAATTTTATGCCTGTAATTGTGATATTCTTGCTCTACTCTGTCAAGGCAAACAAACTATCTTTTAATGGAATTATTTTGAAACAATGGTGCAGCAATCGGGAGCTTTTTGTTCATATCATATGCAGTGATCTTTGGCTGCTTTCCTTCTGCAATTGTAACGCAAGCACCATAGATCACGTCTTTGGCCGATCAGACTATACTCTGACCTAGGTTGCAAAAGCTATACTTTGCTTGGCAGAATACTCATGTCCATTACCTTTCTTTTATCCTAAATGGTTCTTACATGTTTATATATGAAGAAAAGTGAGTCAAGAACCAAAAAAAAAGAGGAGATAAGTTCTAAACTATTTCTGCCTGTACAGAGAGCAACTCAATTTGGTGTGATTGCTCCACAACTAAGATGGACGCACATGCACTTAGAATTTTGAAAGGAATTATTTTGCTACTCATGATAACCTACATGTGCATCCCACCTTTAGAATTCTTGGTTAACAAGTCTTGTAGGATTACAAAGTTTGTACTTTACGGAGCAAAAGCTGTTCAGTACTTTGATCTATATATTTTCTTCTTCCTTTTTCAAGAGATTTTGTTTCCTCACATGCTTTTTGTGTTATTTTTTGACAACATAAGCATACTTCAGTAAAGCAGTAACTCTATGTTTTAGATATTGCCATAGTTATCATATAGGTGGGTAGAGCAATTAAAGTGTCTTGGTTTTTTCTTTTGTTGAGTGACTAGCAGCATATGAGTTAAGACTTCTGATTGGTCATGTGTATTTGGGGCAAATATTTAGACATAGAGGCCTTGGTGTTTCACCTCATACTTGTTTTTTACATCAAGCTGGACTTTCCATTATTATAGTTTATTTTCACAGTTAAGTATTGAAGCTTGTCCTTCTCTCTACAACATTCTTCAGTGATCCGGCTAATTATGCAACCTTTCATAGATTTGGATGATGTGTTTCATGTAGCACTTCTCCTTTTGTTTAGAATTTATTCCATCAATCAAGTATGTTTGATTTGCACTTCTATATTTTGTTAATTATTTATGGCTAAGGAGTTGGCCAAAGACCATCTAGTAAATAATTAACATACGTGATTGAAAAAGATCATCCATCTCCCAGTGCAAAGACCATCTAGTGAGTTGGCTGAAGGTTTGTATGCTGATTTTTGAGAGAGGGTTGGGAATTAGGAACCTTTTGAGGTTGAATCATGCTCTCTTGTGTAAATGGCTTTGGCGATATGAGTTAGAGAGAGAAAGGGATGGTGGAGAGTGGTGGTGGACTCTAAATATGGAAGTTCTTGGGAAGGGTGGTGTTCTAGTGAGCCTGTTGGGGCATATGAAATGGGTTTATTGAAAAATATTAGGAAGGGTTGGGGAAGTTTTGTATTCACACCAGATTTGAAGTGGGTCAGGGTTCCAAGGTTAGGCTCTGGCATGATTTATGGTGTGGGGATATGGCCCTTACGGATGCCTTTTTGGTTTTATTTGGCATTGCTCACGCAAAGGATGCTCTTGTTGAGGCTCACATGGAAATTATTGGAGGTGCCATTTAGTGAGCTTTGCTAGAGGTGCTCAAGATTGGGAGGTGCATGTCTTTGGCTCATTCTACATGTTATATTTAGTAGAAGAGACGAGAAGAGGAAGACAAGTTGTGGTGGACCCCTTCTGAAAGAGGATTTTTGGTGTTAAATCCTTCTGAAGTGTCATGGGTTGTCATGATGGTTTCCGTTTCCCTTGAAAAAGTGTTTGGAGGACTAAGGTTCTATTGTGGACCGCCTCTTTTGTGTGGTCAGCATTCCTTGGAAAGATCTTGACGATAGACAATCTCCAAAAGTGGCACGTCATTATGGTTGATTGGTATGTTATGTGCAAAAAGAATAGTGAGTCTGTGGACCATCGTCTTTTTCATTGTGAGGTTGCTTGTGCCATTAGGAATGTCTTTTTCAAACGTTTCGGGTTGTCTTAGGCTATGCCTAGACGAGTAGTTGATTTGTTTGCTTCTTGGTGGATTGCCGGCAGTACTCGGAGTTCTGCTGTATGGAAGATGGTGCTTTTGTGTCTTTTGTAGTGTCTTTAGTGGAAAAGGAATGATAGGTGTTTTGAAGATCGCAAGAGGATATTGGAGGAGTTGAAATTTTTTTTCATTGACACTTTGTATCTTTGAACAGCTAGTTGTGTTTCTTCTTTAGTGATTATTATTATGATTTTTTTGCTCTTTTTGCCCTTACTTCCTAGTTGGCTTCTCTTATATACTTACTGTGTACATGGATGCTTTACGCTTTTAATGATATTTCGATTAGTTATAAAAGTAAAAAGATAAAGATAGGGTGCAGAATGTAAACCCCAATGTGCCTAAACAAAGAACTATTATTACAATGACTGAATTGAGAGCGAAATCCATGAAGATGGTCCATATAAGAACACCAAATGGGACAACATGAACAGTATATTGGGGCCTCGCTTTATCGAAATACACTCGAGTTCTCTCATCCCAGCTTGACCTTAAGTTTGCAATGAATAGAGATGGAGGAGCTATACTAACAAAGCAGTGGGATCTATATTATTTTTTTAATTTTTAAATCTAGATTTCTGTCTTCTTTGTGGGCATCCTAGAGTCTGAACTTGGGGATTAGGTGGCCTCGGAATTTGTAGCCGAAAAGAAGCCATCACTCAATTAAGAAGCGGCTGAAACTACTATAGATCAATATCTATGCAACTTTGCTAGTTGAATTCTATTACTAGAACGTAATGCTGGTAGTCTCGAGGCAACTTTGCTAATGATAGATCAATATTATTTATTTTATATTGTCTAGATTTATCTAGTAGTCATCCATTGTGGCAATGTGTTCTTGTTAATGCTGTATGAATTGTCCTGTGGTTGAGTTCAGTATAGTTTCCATTTCTTTCCAGTACAATGGGACATATTTCTAAAAGCCATATGTTTGTTGCCTGGTCCAAAATTGAATTTTATGAATTTTTTTATGTAAAAAATTTATGGTTGTCTATATGCTTTGTGGTAACTCTGCATGTGTCTGATGTCTTATCCTTGCACAGCCGGTTCCATGCCCGGATCAAGGAGAGTTATGGTAGGTAGAATGTCAACAGTTGTTGGTTGATTATACGTGCTTCTAGCATTATGTTGGCAAGATGTGTGGGTAGCCACGGTCGTTGGTATTCAGGTGCTTGGTCTGAGGCTGTTTGTTGAACAGTAGTACAGGTAGATTTTGAAGTTTTGTGCAGTTGACTCTTAAATGCTGCTAGATTGAAATTGATGCAATATATTCTTAAGACTACTTGGACAGTGGGTTCTTGATGTTAATAACAATAAAAGCAGGTTAGCAAGCTTCCCAGTCAACATATTAGAAGCTAATTTTTTTTGCACTTAGATATGTCTTTCAATACGTTTATTTGGACTGGTTTCTTTCTTTTTTTCTTTTTCAAGCTGTGTTAGAGTTCAACTGTAGTAAGCTCGACAACATTTTTTTTTTCCCCCTTTTTCTGAAAGATATCACAAACATCTTCTTTTATATAAATAATAATTTTTAATGCTAAATCTGTGTCATAAGTTGATGTGGTCCACATTTTTGTTATTTACATAATTTATTTATTTTCTTTGAGAATAAATCTTGTGTTTATGTAGTATATAGATTCTTCATGAGGTTAACATCTGTGTCTTGCATTTTTTGCTTTCTTTCGGTTAACCTCACCAGGAAAGGATGAAATTAGTTTAAAATGGTTTCACTGATTCCATGCTTTGGATACCAAGAAACGTGTTGTCGTAAGTTTAATGACAGTACTAATGCAGATTATATCAGGCCTGAACTCTTCACTTCACCACTTTGATTTGCTTCAAGCCTCTGTTACCTAAAACCCTTTTCTGCAGTTGCATGTTATTTTTGGCATACAAATGTTTTTTTAACAATTTTGCGATCAGAAGTGGCTTAGCTTATTAATGAAAATAACATCGTTATATTACAGGTTGCCAGGCCAGGTTGTTGCTTTCAATTTCTAGGCTTAGATGTTCTTATTTTCTTTTTCTAGGATGTTAATATAACATTTTGAAGAAAACTATCTGAACAGAAAATTGTGTTGTCTATCAGCTGTTTTATGGTGTATTTTATGTTTCGAATTTTTTATGCTGTCATGAGTTGTCGACCAGTATGCATTCATATAAAATGCTTGTGCTGTTACCATCTGTAATTTTTACAGTTTTGATAAACAGAGTGCCTTGTCACTACCACTTCAAAACTAAAGAGATGATGGCCTCTTCTAGCAACATATTTTGCCTTTGCCTTTTGCTTTCTACCAAAAAAGCAAAAGCATTAACTAACAACTTCAAACACAAAACACTCACAAAAAACTCAAAACTACTTAACACTTTTTCAACCAAAAAACAAAAAGCACTCTTTGAAAAGCATTATTAAACAAGCCCAATGTCTCTATTGCTGCTATTGGTGGTAATTTTATTTGAAGTTAAAATTAAAGACATCCCCATTATCAAAAAAAAGGTTGACCTGGCTGATCCTTGCATGATATATCTACAGACTGCAGCAATGGTTTTAGAGAACCTAGCAATGCTTGGAAGTATTTTAGTAGAGTATTATCCAGATCTCATATATGCCATGAATGTAAATTCACAGAAAAAAATTGAGGACTGGGTACTGAAGAATACCTTGACTTCTGAGGCTGGGTTCCCAAGTTGGTGATGCTCCTCTTTTGATTTGTTGTACCGTTCAATTACTGATTTCATGCTGGTAAAAGCAGATTCAAATTTTGTCAGAGGCACTCTTTGCTTTTTGTAACAACTTCTACAAAAAGGTTATTATATATTTTCAAGAATCACCAAGTGGAGATCATTTATTGATAGAAAACATATATAGTCTAAGAAGTTTATCATGTAGTAGTTTTTCTTCTAGCTTTCCATTTTCCAAGATGAAATTTAACTGTACTTGCTCTCAAGTGTGACATGACAACATCTTATAGGGAACTTTGGCTGCAAGTCGACATATAATTGTGGCAGAAACCTGAAGATAAGTTTCTTTTCTCTATGTCAACCTTATTTTTTGTTATTCTTTTGGCACTGAATTGAATCTTGATGTGCCTGATGTTGGCTTTTTTATTCATTTAGCTTTTTATATTTTGGCCTATAATTTAGATGGGATTCATTTTTGCAGAAATTAAATATTAAGAGTAGTATGTTTCATCACATTTTTAGTTTTTCATCCCCTCCCTCCTCCTGTATCTTAAATTAGATGCCCTATGATTTTATAATTGCTTTCTGAATTGAAGAAAACAAATCAAAGTGGCTAAAGTCAAGTGATGCTTAAATTGACTCATTTGTATTACTTTATGTATTAGATATAAAAGCTTTTTTTGTGCGACTTAATGATAATTTTCGATTCCAAGATTGATAAAAAGTAATGCAGATAAAGTCTTGCATCTAGGTAAAATTTTCCACTCTTGTGCTATATGAAGGCAAATTCCAGCATATATTTTCCATATTAGATTGTATTGCTCCTCTTTATATACTCATGTAATTGTATCAGCAAAACAAAAAACAAAATGCTGTTTTGTGCTTGTTTACGATGTTTGAATTCTAGTTTTTTGTTTTATTGCTCTTTAATCTCTTTTGAACTAGAGTGTCATGTATTGGAGCTATTTAGTTGGATGCTAAATTAAGATGTCGACAACACTTCAGACTTTCACAAAAAGGGGATAAAGAGTCGGGTGACCTCCCATAGTGAGAATCCAACTCCATACCCAAGGCTCAAAATGTCAAGAGACTTGTTGGAGATTTTGTGGCTATCCTACAAAAGGCCGATGGGATGGGGTCGTTAAAGAGTGGGAATCAAGCCTCAGGTCAATCATATTACTATGGTAGAGAAGATATTTCTACACTAGATTCTATTTCTACTTTTGTCAATGCATGTGTTTTAAGGTAGGCACACTTCATCCGAGTTCATCAACTTATATCTCGACTTAGAAACATTTATTGGTGTTTTTAGCAAGAGGTAGACACTCTTCGTCGGCTTATGTTTTGACTGGAAACATTGGCTATTGCATCCTCCTTTGCCCATACTAGTAATTTGACCATGGCTATGAATGTATCAGCTACTCTATTTGATAATTCTTGGATCATTTACCAAGGGGCCTCTAACCATATGACTAGTATATCTGCCTTGTTTACTTCTTATAATCCTTGTTCCAGTAGGGAAAAGGTTGGAATAGCTGATGGTTGTTTATTGTAAATGCTCCATTTTTGTCACACCTTTCATGTCATTGTCATTTATCCTTCATATGCCAAATTTTGCTACCAATTTATTGTTCATTGCCTAGTGGGAAAAAGTTGGTTGGTTGCAAATGGATGTTTAGAGTGAAGCACAAGGTTGATGTGTCGGTGGAAAGATATGAGGCGCGATTGGTGGCAAAAGGCTTTACTCAAATCTTATTGGATAGACTATGAGGAGACGTTTGCCTTGGTAGCCAAGATGGATTCTATCCGAGTTCTACTTTCTTTGGCAGCAATCTTAGATTGGCCACTTCATCAGCTTGATATGAAGAATGGATTCCTTTATGTAGATCTAGGGGAAGAAGTATACATGAAACTTCCTCATCGTCCTCAATTCTCCTTAGTGTTAAGGGTAAAGTGTGTAAATTGAAAAAGCTCTACATGGACTTAAAACAATCTCTGAGGGTGTCGTTTGAAAGATTCTCCCAAGCTATACAAAATTTTGGTTACAAACATAGTCAGGTGGATCATACATTGTTCATCAAACATTTGTCACATGGAAAGGTAACTACTTCAATTGTTTATGTAGGCGATATCGTGTTGACCGGAACTTTTTTTTTTTGATAAGTAATGTATATTAAAACAAAGCGCAGAGGGGCGCAACCCTAGTACATGGGAAGTATACAAGAGAACTTCTATCTCAAAGGAAAAGAAGAACAGAAATTTAGAAATTCAGAAAAAGTAGAAACATGATAATGCAAGAATACATAAACAAAGATTTGTTTAATGAATTTGAATAAAAGACTTGAGTCATTTAAAATATTTTTTAGGTATTGAAGTAGTAAGATCGACCTATGGTTTATCCTCTCCTAGTGGAAACATGTTCTCAATCTACTTAAGGAAACATGGATGCTCAGTTGTGTAGTTGTTGACAATCCAGTAGAGCAGAATATAAAGTTAGAAGAAAATGGTGAGAGTTCTTTGGTGGATAAAGGTAGGTAACAGCAATTGGTTGGCAAGTTAACATATTTGTCGCACATTTGTCCACATATTCCCTATGTTGTCGCTTTATGCATTTACCTCAGGTGCTTCATATGGAAGAAGTTGTTTATAGAATACTTTCATATTCGAAGTCTTCACTAGGGAAAGGACCGTTGTTTGTTCAACATGATCACCAGAATGTTGAAGTTGGGATATTGCAATCTTGTGGGTGGAAATCTTGTTACTTGGTATAGTAAGAAACAATTAATGGTTGATAGATTTAGTGCAGAAGTTGACTTTTGAGCCATGGCCCTTTGGTTATGTGAGATATTATGGTTGAATATTGAGCTGAAAAAACTTGGATATAATTGTAAGGAGCCTATGAGATTATTTTGCAACAACTTGGCCGCGATTAATAGTACTCATAATTTACTTTAGCATGATCGAGGTAAACACATTAAAATTCATAGATTATCAAGGAAAAGTTGTGCACGCCTTATGTGAAGAAAGGGGACCAACTTGCAGATATTTCGACGAAGGGAGTGTTGAGTAGTGTTCACCATTTAGCCTTGAGCAAGTTGGATATGTGAGACATCTTCGTCTCGGCTTGATGATTAGTGTTGATGATATGCTATTGATATGATTTCCATATATGTCCCATTTATTATATTTTCCATATTAGTTGTATTTTTCATATTAGATGGTATTGCTCCTCTTTACAAACTCATGTAATTGTATCATTATGATCATCAAGGGAGAATAAGTTTGTTTCTTTCCCTACTTTATTTTTATTTTTTACTTTTCTTGTTTATTTTTCCTACCCATTCAATTCCTACTTGGTGTCAGAGAACCATAATATGAAAGGCATTTCTTCTAGATGGAGCCAATACCCTTTCGAGTAAGGCTTGTTCTTTGTTGGAGCATCCTAGTGTTGCTCAATAAAATGCAATAGCAAGGGTAATAAAACTTTGTTATGTAGAATCTAGTAAAATCTAAGTCATATGGATATAATTATGTGAAGCTCATACCCTTAGGACATTTGCCTTGGGTGTGGCTTGGTCTGTCATCCATTCTTGGATTGCTCGAAGCAATGAAGTAATAGAACAACTTATTATTCAATCCATGTAAAATTTGGTGTTCATGTTGTTTTGTGGTGGTAAGTAACAATAATGCTACATGTCACCTCGTCTCTCCAAAATTAATGTGGCTTTTAAAATTACCGTTGAATTTGTGATAAATTACTATTGAATTTTGATCCATAATGATTTTAAATGACACATCAGTTTTGAGGCGACTCATGAGGGACTTGGGGTAACTTTTAGCATTACTCGTTAAGAATAACTTCTATAAGGTTGTGGCTATTAAATCTACCAACCATCCACCAAAAAAAACTCTCCACTTACCTTTGCGTTCTATCTTCTCTCACCTCTGTTTAATTCTTGGTCAATTTTTACTCATGAAAATTTAGAGTTGCTAGTGCTTGGTAATTTCTAATTCTTGATATTAAAAAAAATAAAATCTTATTCTATCAAGCTGATCTGTTTCTTGCTTGATGCGTCTTGTTTCCACTAGTGCGATAGGAGAATCGCATGATCCGGCCTCTTGGAAACAAGCCAAATATCTCTCTGAAAGAACCATGACGGTATGCCCTCATCGGATACTCAGTTTTGGGATCTTTGGTGAAGATGCCATCATGATTTGCTTCCATGGGCTTGTTCACGAGGGAACTTTGTGAAAAATATCCCAAAATTGGTAATGGCCAATTGAAAAATGGACAAAATAGTCTCTTGGAAACAAAACAGTCCAGCAATCCCATATCATAGCTTTGGCTCTTTATAACATTGTTTGGAATTTTAGAAATTACTAGGCACTAACACAAATACGAGTGAAAGTTGAGGAATAAAGGCTCTCAAAGAGAGAGGGAGGTGAGAGATAACAAAACACAGGTAAATGAAGAGTTTTTTTAGTGGATGAGTGGTAGATTTGGTATGATCCGTCGTTTGGTAACATTTGATTTTCATGTTCCAGACCAATGTGTCAACTCCTTATTGGAAAGCCCAAAAAGGCTTGGTTTGTGCCAAGGCTTTATAGAAATTCTTTTACTCATTTAGTAAACTTCATCTCTTCAAAACAATCTTTCTTGCTTTTTGCTAAATATGGTGTTTCATAGGTAGAAAGTATGGATCTCATGGTGTATTTGTTGCTTTTCGCTGCTAATTATATACCTCTAGACTTTAAAAAAAGTCAATCTTTTATTATTAGTTTGCCTTCTTTTTTTCCCTATTTAAGAATTTAGGAAAATAATATTGAGATTCTGCATCACTCCATTTAGGGCTATAAACGAGTCGAGTGAGTTGAGCTTTAAGATTAGATTTTCAACTGGGCTCGTTTAAGAAAATATTTAAACGAGCTCGAGGCAAGCTTAGAAACCCCAGCTCAAACTCAACTCGTTAGACAATACTTGAGTTCGAGCTCAAGCTCGAGAGTTCTCGAGTTCGATTAAAAGGCTTTGACGAGTTGAGCCTGAGTTTGATAAAAAGGCTTTTCGAGCCTTAAGTGGGCCAATTATGCCCATTTATGGCTTTAAATGGGCAGTTCAGCTTATTTAAGGTTTTTCGAGCCTTAAATGGGTAACTCGACTCATTTAAGTTCATTTAGTTGATTTGAGTAGTTTTTAAAAATGTGATTAAAAAAAACTTTAAAAAAAAAAAAAAACACACTGATTAACATGATTGACTAAAGATATAAACTTTTAAGTATTTACAAGCATATTTGAGAAATTAATATTATACTTAAATAAAAAAAATACAAAGACAGACTTAAACAGAGATCAACAAAAACTAAAGTCTTAAAGAGAGTTCAAATTTAAGTAGAAGCACAAATTTGCCTGAATTATAGTACGGTTGGTAAGTCATATGATGATTTAAAATTTAAATAGAAGCACAATATTAAATAACTTAAATCATATGATAATGATAATGATAAGTATATAATATAATGATAATGAATTAATGATAATAATCATAAGTCATAAATATGATAAAGTATCTAATAATAAATTATATAAATTGTAATGATTAAAAATTTAAATATAACAAAGTTTTATCTTATTTGTATTATCATTTGATCTAATGTTTATATAATTATAAGGTATAAGTACAATGTTAAATAACTTAAATTATATAATGATAATGATAAGTTCATAATATAATGATAATGAATCAATGATAATAATCATAAGTCATAAGTATGATAAAGTATCTAACAATAAATTATATAAATTATAATAATTAGACGTAACAAAGTTTTATCTTATTCGTATTGTCATTTAATCTAGTGTTTATATAATTATATGACATAAGTACAGTGTTAAATAACTTAAATTATATAATAATGATAAGTACATAATATAATTATAATGAATCAATGAAAATAATCGTAAGTCATTATATACTTAGCATGATTTGTGATCATGTAATAATTTATGATCATTATATACTTAGAAATTTAGCATGATTTGTGAGCTCATTATATACTTATCATGTCATTTAAATTATATAATGATTTGTGATCACATAATATTATTATTATTATATGATCATAAATTGATTGAGCTTGTGAGCCTTAAACGAGTCAGCCTCACGAGCCCTAAACAAGGCGGGCGAGCTGGTCCTATCGAGCCTTAAACGAACTATGATCGGGAGCTCCTATCAAGTTTAGTTGGGTATGTATCATTAACTAATCGAGCGGGTTTGTGCAGTACCAAGCTTGAGCTTGGGTCGAGTTTAACTGAGTGTGTATTGAGCGCGCTCGCGAATAGGCATGCTCATTTACAGCCTTATGACTCCATCTTATCTAACATCTAAGAGTAATGATAAATGTCAACTTCATATCTATTTTGTGTCCACCAAAAATTGATATGTCTTTTAAAATTGTTATTGGATTTGTGATTAATCATTGTTAACTTTTGATACAATGACAATTTTAAAAGTCACATCAATTTTGGGTGGACGCAAGATGAACATTAGGTTGACATGTATCATTCTTCAAATCTAATAGCATTTCTATTGAGCTTTTCAAATAAAAGTTCAATTTGAAGAGAAAAACTCACTTTTTCTAATTTAGAGAGCAACTTTTAAAATGAATCAATTATCAAAGTATTGACATCTTTTACTGCTGTAGTTTTTTATTTTTTTATTTTTAGTAAATAAGAGAGATAAGAGAAATGAATATACAAGCTTAAGAAAAATAACTTTCATTTTTTGACCCTTGATATTTAGAGAGCTTTATTGACAAAGTTTAAATTTGAAACCAAGTATAGAGCTTGTTAAATGGCCATTTTGGTTAGTTTTTTCATATCTTTAGAGAAAAGCTAAATTTAATGAGCTCAATAGAAATGCCCTAAGCCTTCTCCAAACAGGAATCCTTTTAACGTGACAATATAATTAGAAAAGTGACTATTTTACTCTTGACCTTAAGAATTATCCAAATGGAGCAAGTCTATTGTTGGGCAATAGCTAGCCTATGAATTTTTTTCTCAGACAAATTCTCTAATTTTCAATATAATTGTATATAAAGTCGACAATTTTACCTTAAAACTTGCTTCAAAAATATGCAGATATGAGGTTTTATTTGATTGAAAGCTGCTTTATTTTCTTTCTTTTATAATGTCTTTTTTCAAAAAAATTGCTTCCCTATTTTGATAGTTTGTTTTCTATTTATTTCTTATGTGATCTACATGTGACAAATAGCCAGAAATGCTCGAGAGTTATAGTGTTGTTCTTTCAAGCTAAAAAGCAAATTATTGACATTAAAGCAAAAATTTTTAAAAAATAAAATGAATTGCAAGAATAATATCACAGCCAATCACTTGAAGGTGTCTTTAACAAATTTGTTGAGTGTTGTAGCATTTTGTAAAAGCTGAAAAAATAATTTTTTTATTTTTTTTATTTTTCTTCTCTCTGTCTCTCATTTCCATCATAATGGTATGGGTGAAAGATGAGCAACAAGCCGTAGGAGCGACTACGGTGAGCTTCACCATTTGGAAGGCGGTGGAGCTTCACGATGCGGAGCTGCTGAGCTACACGAAGGCAGAGAGAGAGAGAGAGAATAATATTATTAAAGATTATTTCAATAAAATAGGGAAAGTTTTGGGGAGTTGAATGTATGGGGTTTGGAAGAGTGGGTAGTTATAATACAAAAAATGGGGTTTAAACTAAAATTTGCAAAAAATTTGCCTGTAATGTGATTTGAATGCTCTAAGAATACAGAAAAAAATATATGAAGGTACTGAGGCGATTTTATCAGCAAATGAAACTCTGTAACGACCTATGTCTTAGACAGTGTTGAGCCGAATGTTTTGGGGCGAGATGTGTGTGCCTATTTTGTTGGGCCTAAGCTAGAAAGCTAATGGATCATAACATAAAAATCTTTATGATTTTTTTTTTATTTAGAAAAATATTTTAATTTTGTTTAATAAATTAAGTCTAGTTTAATGATTGGGGACTTGGTTTGGCATGTGGGAGGCCTAGGGAGGGTAGGAATCCGCACAGGGCCGGCCACCCCTAAAATTTATTTTGAAGTTGATTTTACAACAAAATATATATATATTTTGAAGGCAAGAAATTTTGACTGGACTTTTAAAATAAGTATGGATTAAATGTGAGATCCAACTGTCCTTCATAATTGTCTTGATTTTTATTTTTGTCATAATGGAAATCTCAAACAAATCTTGTAGGAAACTAAACCCTATTAGAAAATTCTGCACACCTTTCTTAAATGAGAAACGTTACTTAGCATTTTCTGATGATGATCCTTTAACATTTTCATCTTATGTGGCACGCTCACATTTACTTGTATTTTTTAGAAAAATAAAAAATAAAAAGTCAATTAGAAAATACGTTCTTGAAATCCAATATTACCTTGCTTGGTTGGAAACCCAATATTAGCTTCTTGAAATTCAATTTTTGCCTAAAGTAAGAATGGTAGAAGCAGTTCAACAATACACCCTGTCCAATGTGCATGGTATTGCCTAACCATGCAACCTTCTTGAAATTCAATTTTTGCCTAAGCTATTTATTTTCTTGATGGTATACTCATTCCACGTATCAAACAAGGCTTTACTTTCTAAAAGAGTTATTGGTTTATAAAAATTGTTAAGATAAAATGTTTCTTTTGAAAGTAAGATAAGGAAGATGATTACTTTTGCGCATACAAGGGTGTGAGAAGAAAAGAATTTGAACCTAATAAAATATGTTTTAGGATGTGTTTAAGCAATTAATATTTTAAGATAGTCGGCCTAAAAGATCATAGATAGCATGATGCCGAGGCTTAGAGGATGGAGTATAAACACTACTTGTAGTCCATTACCCTAGATATTTGGCATGCTGAGTTAATCTGGTGGCCCTACAGGCACAACCCGCGAACACAGGTTGAAACGAAATCTTCCAGGTCAAGGAGAAAATTTTACTTACGAAATTATTTCTTTCTTGAAAAGTGTGTTTTGACACAACCGTTTTCAATCGATTGGGTGTATTCACTCATGGTTTTTGTTTTCCTCCCTACAGATTTTTTTAGAACAATTTATGAGGCCAGATCGACTAGTGTTAGGAGGAGAGACTTCTCAACATTTACTTTATTTTATTTAAGAAGTGCTTGTACAGGTTGACCTGATTAAATATAATTAATAAACGGGTCAAATTCTTGTTAACCCACTTAACCTATAATTAACATACATAACTTGTACAATTAAATAACATGTCGGCCTTTAAAAACTCAAAGTATATAACCATTTTTGAAACTTTCTAATTTCTTGCCGCTTTCAGTTCTCTCTCTCTCTCTCTCTCTCTCCTTTGACTTCGACCTCAATCTCACTCGCTAAGCCCCCCAAATGGACCTTCTCACTGAGTTAGTGGCTCCAAAGAGCATTTGCAAGTTTGTGTAAGATTAGTCTTTTTTTTTTTTTTAATAGAATATACTTATGCTACTCTTACAACTTCAAGCACATTTGTTATATATAAAAAAAATGATGATAAAGTTGTTTGTGAAACCTAATTCAAATCTTTTAGTAAGAAAACTAGAAGTGATTAATGTAAAATAATGTTTTTATTTAGTGAATTATGTGAATTGTGTTTATATATATTTTTATTTAACATTGAAACTGTTGTTGTTTTTCATGTATGAGTTTGATCCATTTGAGATGGATGATTGCCTGTTAAAAAAGAAAAGGCAATTGGAACCCTATTTGAATGAACTTAGGTGGATAGGAATCCTAAGTTGGACTTTCTCACATTTTGAAAAGGAAATCAATTTTGTTATCTTGAACTAGCTTCTAGGGCCCTATATATTTTGAGTACTCATGTTTCTACGCTTGCCTCATATTCCACTTTCAGTGTTAGTAAGTATTCCATTGATTAATTTAGGAATGCATTCAAGCCTGATATTGTCGAGTAGCTAGTTTACACTAGAGATTGGTTGTATGGCGAGCAAATAAATCTTAGTTTTATTATTAGTTATTTGCATATTTATTTCCTTCATTACCTTGATGAAAGGTGTTGCTTTCATATTTTCTTTATTACGGTCTCTATGCATGTGATAAGTTTTGTTCACTATATATGTCAAGTAAGACTTGTATAATTTTGTGACTACGTTCAATAGTGACACTAATGCCTATATATTTTTGATATAGAGCTCACAAATGAAATTGGATGAGCTCGTTGAGATATTACGACTATGGATGCTAACAAGAATTCCAAGGATGACACTCTAACTCCATCTACTTTCAATTATGTTAATAACTAATGTTGTACTTTGTGAAGAGACTTCATCATGTTATTTGTTGGAATGTAATCTTTTTTTCTTTTTTTGTTGCCATGTGTTTGTTTATTTAGATCTACTTCATTGGATCGTACCTTATTTTGATTGGATATATATACTTAGAAGTTGGGTTATGTTTGATGTCGAACATGTTTGGTTTCATCGGATCACTAACCCATAACAGACAACCAACCTAAAGATGTCAATTAAGCATCATTTGAAATTGTCCTAACGTTATTGGACTATCAAAACTTACCAATATCAATTAGTTTTGAGTAAACAATGTTAGAGTAATCAGGATATGTTTGATAATAGTTTTGAAAAGCATTTTTTGGCCTTGCTTTAAAAAAGTGTTTTGATGTGATATAAATGTGTAAAATGGTTTTTATATTTTATTTTGTGGGATTCATATTCGAAAAGTGTTTTGTGTTTTGAATTGTCTATTAATGGTTTTGAGAAAAATGTGTTTTTGATTTTTGTTAGGTTATATCTCCAACATGTGTTGTGGTCACATATTGGTTTAATGTATATGCAACTAGATTAGTTGAACTCTATATATGCCCCTCCTTTACGGTTTTATGGGTGATTCAATGTACAGTAGTCCTATTCTCTTTATGGTATTACATCCTAGATTCTTAATCACATGCTCCAACATATCTTTTTGGCATTCTCCTTAGCGTCGTTAGTCTTTCTAGTGATTCTATTAGCTCTACCTTCTTCAAAGTTTTGTCTTCCCGGCATTGTTTCGATCCAGTGACTACACCAATCGAAACCTTGGAATACGATCTATCTAAAGTCGTCGAGACCAGTCTCATCGAATTTGCCACATGCCCACCCACTCTACTTGAAGGTTTTACTCTTGTAGCCCCGCGTTACCATGATCGTGCCATCGAGTTGGTGACCATGCTGATTGAAAGATACGACACCGATCAATCCAGAGTTGCCAAGACCAGTCCCATCAGAGTTGCCACACACCCACATGTGCCAATCAAAGTTTTCATTGCTCTAGCCACGTACCCATGTCTTGTTGCTTGTGATTCACATGTAATCCACGTGCCGACACGCTTTTTGCTCACATTGTGTATCACATGTCCTCCAAATAGCCTGCATGTCAGACCTATTGCCACACCAGCAACAACAATCAATTTAGTGTCACACCAACATCTGACACGATGTTAATCCATGTCACTTAACATGTCATCTATCATGTCAGCACTCCTGCCACATCTTCAATACATGTCACGATTGATTGTTTGTTGACTTTGACCATTGACCAAGTGTTTCCTACTCACTTTTTCTCACTGATTTCATATGTTTTTTTGTCTATTTTGCATTTGAAATCTATGAATGCTGTAAAACAAACTTTTCCCATCCTATTTAGGTTACATTGGATGACGCAAACTACACTATATGGGCCCAACCCATACACAATCTTCTTAAAGGTGGCTTTATGTGACTGAGGATCTCAAAAAGCCTACTAAAGGCCCTATTGGATCAGATGCAGTTGTTTGCACTCGTCTCATTGATTGGGATAACAATTATCATCAAATCTTTGTATGGTTCCGTGACACCACCATTCCATCTATCTCAACGTTGTTTGGCAATTTTGATGATTGTAAGTCTACATGGGATATGCTTACATACCGCTACTTATTTGTTGGTGGTTCTCAAGAGTACAAACTTATTCTTGATATCTATCATCTAAAGCAGAAATCAGGCTAGACTATAAATGACTTCTTTACTTGCATGCAATTCTTATGGGATTAGCTTTCTCTTTCAAACTCAGCAGGAATGAATATTTTCAACTATATGTTGTATGAAAGGATTAGCATCAACTCTATCAATTTCTAATGGCCTTACATGATGATTTTGAGTCTATCTGTGGGCAACTTATGCATTGCACTCCTCTTCCTTCTTTAGATAAGGCTATTTTTTAATGTACTCGAGTAGAGACTCAACCACAGACAATGTGCTCTCAGCATAGTCATACAGTACAGGCTGCCTCATCCTCTACTTCTTAATCTTATCAGCCATAGCACTATGACAAGTCAAGTCAACATTGGTCTCCTTCTAAGTCTACTTGTAGGCATTGTCCCAAATCTAATGCGCCCATTGCAGCAATTGCCAATACTGAGAGTGCTCGATCTCTGGGTGGACCCCATGATCGACTCTCACCTTATCTACAGCCAATAATCAATCAAATTTTGTAGCATTCCAATAATGCATCTTCCTTTGTCCTTTCAATCTTGCCATGTAAATCTTATTTTTAGCTATTTTATTCCACCTGCTTCAATCACATGACACCCTACCCAGCCCCATTAACCACATATGCACGTCCACCACATTCATCTGTAATTCACACAGCTGATGGCTCCATTATGACTATTTAAACTATAGGCACCGTCAATACACCTAAACTTTCTATTTATGAAGTTTTTCATGTGCTAGAACTTTCCTTTAACATCATCTCAGTTGGCCAATTGTGTGAACTTAGTTATAGACTTTTCTTTTTGACTACTCTTGTGTGAATGTACAGGATCCTCGGCCAAGGCAGACACTTGGACCTGGCGAAGAGTTAAGCGAATGTTCAAGCTTTCATCCTTTGCTGTCTCTTCAAAGCCACCATCCATTGCTCTTTGTCACTCGTGTCTTGGTCTTGCATTTGCGTCTTGAATACAATTATTAGTTTCGAAGAGTTTGTTAGGTTCAATGTCCTCTACTTCTAGCTCTTTTGATTATGTTTTCTTCTTACTTTGGAAACAACCGGCATTGCCTTTAATAATAGTGACTTTGTTCCACCTGCTCTTGAATTAATCTATTCTGATGTTTGGGGACCTTCCCTTGTTTCTAGAATGAGTTGCTTGTTATTTTGTAATTTTTGTTGATGATTTTTCATGTTACACCTAGGTTTTCTTAATGAAATCGTGTTCTAATTGTTAGATATTTATCACAAAATTTTCAAAATAATTGAGAATTAATTTTCAGAATGCATCAAACTTTTTAGCTCCAATAAGAATTTAGAACATACTCAATAGGCATTTCAAGACAATACTCAAAAACTATAACAATGTTCATCGCTTGTCTTGTCCGGGTACCTCACAATAAAATGGGAGAGCTAAACATAAACCACCTTCGGAACTTTCTTATCCTCCAAACAAGGTTTCTTTTCTCCGTCGAGCTCTATATGGACTTAAGCAATCTTTAGAGCTTGGTTTGCTAAATTTAGCACTATTATCTCTAGAATGGATACTCCATCAACTCCTATGATTCAACCTTGTTTCTTTGTCGCACAAACTTAGGCACCATTCTCCTTCTGTTGTATGTTGATGACATAATTATCAATGGACATGACATCACTAGTATTCATGAGCTAAAAGAATTTCTCAGTCAAGAGTTTGAGATGAAGGATCTCGGCCCTCTCAATTACCTTGTTAGTCTTGAGATTTTCTCTTCTTTTGATTGTTATTATTTGATACATGCCAAGTATACCTTTGATCTGCTATTGCGTGCCAATCTCACAGAGAGTAAGATTGCCGACATATCAATTGTATTTAATGTTTGCCTCAATCCTCAAGATGGAGAACCTTTTTATGATCATACTCTGTATCGACATTAGGTTGGCAGTCTTGTATATCTTATTGTAACTTAGTCTAATATCTCATATGTTGTCAATTAGATGAGTCACTTCATGGCTACTCTACACTCCACTCATTTTACTGTTGTGCTTCACATTCTTTGCCACCTAAAGGGGACACTATTTCATGGTTTGCACGTATATTGATGCTGATGGGGTAGGTGATCCTACAAATTGTCGTTCTAGTATTGGTTACTATTTTATATTTGGCACCTCTCTTATCTCGTGGCGAAGTAAGAAATATACTGTTGTTTCTTGATCTAACATTGAGGCATAATATCGTACTCTAGCTGATACCACCCCATAGATTCTTTGGTTGCTATGGCTATTACAAAATATGGGTGTCTTTCTCCTCTGCTACTCCCGTATACTGCGACAATAGAAGTATTATTCATATTGCCCATAATGATGTTTTCTATTAACGGATCAAACATATTGAGATTGATTATCACGTTGTCCACCACCATCTTCTTAAGGACTCACTGCAACTTCATTTCATTGCGTCTAATGATCAGCTCGCAAACCTCTTCACAAAGGAACATCCTTTTGGGCGTTTTCGTGATCTTGTGTTTGAACTCAAGTTGGTTTCAAGTTGGTCTCTTGCACTTTACTTTGAGTTTGAGTGGGCTAATTAGGTTATATGTCCCACATTGTACTTTTGTCCCATATTTGTTTATTGTATATGCGACTAGAATTTATATATTTTAAATATATATATATATATAAATCAAATTGGGAAAGGGTACATTAGATCAAAAGGCCGAAAAAAGAGTGGACTCCCCAACAACAGACAAAAAATAAAAAATAAAAGGTGCAAAAATGCAAACAAATAGTAAGAAATAAAACAAACAAGTGACTTAGTCCTCTTTGTAGGGTTGCATTAAGCGGTTGCTGAAGCATAAAGGGCATAGATAGGAGTAAACCTATTTGAACCCCCTGCTTTGAAACTGCAAAACCACCAAAAGGAAGTTGAAGTGGGAAATGCACTGTTAATATCTAGAACATGAATCGATGAAGAGGCAAGCACCAACACAGTGTCTGGAGCAAAAGTCTCCACAACTAGATCAATCCAATTAAAAATAGGGAGACAAAAACCCAAAACTAACAACAACATAAATACGAAAGAAAATAAAGAAAATAACCAAAAATCTAGCAAGCAGGAGCAATGGTGAGGGCGTGGCGGCTAGAGCACACTGGCCGACTCATGAGATATACACGCCTAAGAGTGGGATCCATGTGCCAATGCGTAGTGGTTAGAATGGAGTGCAGAGGGCAGTGGTGGGAAGTTGGGGGGTTGGAGAACATGATGGACTGGTGCGTTGGATGACAAAACTGACGGAGGAGAATAGATCTAGTTTTGAGAAAACCTTGTCTAAAAACCCAACCAATTTTGGGGAGGAGGCGAGCGGTGTGGCAAGGTGTTGGGCTGTGAGAGACGGAGCGCATGCTAGGCGTGGAGAATGGATGAGGCATAGGTTGTTGATCTGGACAGAAAAACACCACCAACAACAAAGAATAGAAAAAAATGAAGAGAGAGTGAAGGAGATCAGAGAGGGTAGGGGAAGGGAGGAGGAAAGGAAAATGGTACTCCATCGATCCCTCCTCCTTTAAAAAGCGTCACGAGGAGGAAGAAGCTTCTACTCTTAAAGAGATGGGAGAGCTTATAGGTGCGTTTGTTAACCCTCCCCACTCCCTTTACATTTTCTTGTGCAGTGTGCCCTGCACACTTTGGACATAAATTTCAAATTGTGTATATTTTAGTTCCAATAATACCCCAAGACCATTTTTCTCACAAAACCGAACTCTCAGCTTTTCCTTCGTTTTTTTCCTTCTTTTTCCCTGTATCTCCTTCTACCTTCAATAGAAAAAAAAAAAAAAAAAAAAAAAGCTCTCCGCATAGGCAATGTCACCGTCCGAATCTTCAGTCAATTTTCACCCAGATTTCGTGCAAATCTTTCAAAGCTTTCAACACCAGCATCCATTGAAATCAGCTCCACAGCTTTCAACACCTTCCAATCCTCAGGCCCGCACTCACGCCTCATCGCAAACCCGCATTTCTTATCGTTGCTGTAAGTCCTCCACAGCGGCTCCTCCAACAACCTCTTACCCTTTTTGTCTGTTTTCTTTTCGCACTCCGTCGGGGCTGTACGGTTGGAAGAGATGGAGATGAGTTGTCGGTGGGTGGCTGTGGTTAGCTGGTGGTCGACGATGCTTGTGGGTAGCCGGTGGGTGGCTATCGGAGGGGGGAGGGAGGAGATGGAGGGAGGAGGGAAAGATTTGGGGGAAAAATTTTTTGGGGGAGAAATGGACATACCCGAATTCCTGTTTCATGCCCCTTACGTTTTATTGGCTGAAAGTGTAGTGGCAGTGGGTAGGGGCATTTTTTAAAGTTTATTTTTAACAATTTCAAAAATAAGGCTATTTTAACGTGCAGTGTGCAAGGAACACTGCACGATAAAACGCAAGGGGCGTTGGGTGCGTTAACAAACGCACCCTATCTCTCTAGATAAAGAGATGAGCCTTAGATAATTTAGTAGTATATGCTACTAGATTAGTTTGCCTCTATATATAAACCCTTTCTAATTCAATATACAATCATATTCCCTCCAATTTTAAAAATAGAAAAGTGTTTTCAAAACTGTTACCAGATACGGCATGGATTTGGTTTTCTTGTTAACCCCGTCATCAGTTTAGTTTATATGCCATTGGAGAACAAAATCACTATATCATTAAGAGTTTAGAAACTGAATATAGTGATAAGTGCCTTGATAATGACAAGCGAATTTTCAAGTACTCCAAATTAAATATCCACCACAGCTACATGTATATATTATCATTGCCCCAACCTCGGTAGCCGGCCACCAATGTCTTACCACTTGCCAAATGATAAATCGCCAATTAAATGCCACCGAATCTCTCACAAAACTGAACCGCCAAACGTACGTAACATTGTTTTAAATTTTCTATCTTTAATTGTTCAAACTGTTTCTTCACATATCATCTTCCCGCGCGTTTTTTAGGTAAAAGGTATATTTACATTGGTTTGACAACTACGGCCATAGAACGTTAGTTAACCCATGCGAACTCCTGATAAATTAAAATAAATTTTGCGTTAAATTAATTGATCATTTAAGGCTTTTAAAAATGGAATTGTAGTCACTATATATAAATGTTTCAGAACAACGCCATTAATTGCTGCATAATTTTGGAAATAAAAAACCCAAAATTTTCGGCCACTTGGATACATATATATATAATACTTTCCAATTAATATTTTCTAGAAAGTTTTATGCAATATTCAAGTACACGGGTTAATTAATTGATAGCTATATATATATATATATATATATATATATATATATATGTGTGTGTGTGTGTGTGTGTGTGTGTGTGTGTGTGTGTGTGGTGTATTCCTACAGATAATAATTAGACGTTGCATTCAGCCATAAGCGTTCTAATACTAGACACAGGACAGTACTCCCAATGAAGCTGCTTGTCAATCGTTTTATCATGAGATTCCAAGTGTAAATCACCAAATCTATATTATCACTCAATTAGCTTATTTATATTACCAAAATCCAAATCTATGGCTGTTTATTGCTCTAACCAACACCTGACATAGATCAAAGTAGAAGAGCTTAATTAAATTTTGCAAGCTTTTCACGTGGGGACATAGCTTTTTTACTTTCTCCACATTACTGTACACTAACAATAAATCTATCACTTTAGTTATACGTGAACAAATATATAAATGAAATTACGTACATCTCAGCCAACAAACGACCAAATCATATATATATATTGTCGTATTAATTACACCAAAAATAATAATATAAGGCATTTTAGTACATGCATGATCATGCGCCAATTCTCAAACACTAAGTTAATTAGTTCATTGCAAATCAATTTTCTCGTTATTTTAACATAAATTATTGTGATTATCAGTTATCAAAAAAGCACTGTCGCATTGGAGGAACAACCTATAGTAGTGCACAAATCTCAAGCTACGGATCGAGTCATCGACCATATAATGCCATTATCAACAATAACAATTAATAGCATCAATTCAAACATATTATTAAGGAGTAATAATTAAACCGAGTGTTTTTTTTTTTTTTCTAAGCGATCGAGCAATAAACTGAGATTAAGCAGGAAGAAGAAGAAGATCTTAGAGAGGTAGGAGTGGGACCTGGTGCTAGCGAAATCGTAGAGCTTGCTGGTGCTAGAGAAGATCATGACTCCGACCTCCGCGTCGCAGAGGATCGCCAGCTCCTTCGCCTTCTTCAGTAACCCGTTTCTCCGCTTCGAGAAGGTCACTTGCCTGCTCGTCGAATTGTCGATCCTCCGTATCACAATCTTCCCCCTACCCATCAGTTCCTAAACCCTTGATTTCTGTTATTTTAATTTCTAGAGAGAAAGAAAACAAACGGAAAATAAATCAATCAATCTATAAGAGAGAAATCGTAGTGAGTAGTAACTGCGATTCTAGATCGGATGGCCGATTGAAAACAAAAAGAATCAAAAGAAGAAATTCTCCGAGAAAGTGTGAGAATGAATCTGGAGGAAAGCGAGAAATTTTCCGAGAAAAAGACAGAAGAAAAATAAAAAGCAACTACCTTACTTGGTGAAGGTTTGAACCAGTGAAGACAAACCGAGGTTTCAAATCGTTGGCTGTGGCCCGTACTGATTGGAAGCTACCATATAAGGAAAGTGTATGCGGGGGAGAGAAACCAGCGGTTTTGACGCGTAGAAAACCGCTATGGTTTTCTCTTTTATCCACGTGGACCAATCAGATGCTTGGAGATGAGAATTGTTTATGTGTTTCTGGGCAGTGGACCGTCCTCCTAATAGATCGCTGACGCGTGGGTCTCTGGATACGTAGACCGTAATTACCTATTTTGGGAATTCTGCTTTTCGTGGGAAAAGAATTGGGAGACAAGACTACCCTTTGTGTTTTCGGAATGGCCGATGTGTCCAGGAAGCCGCTTAGTGGTGGGAAGTGGGGCTAAAGTGACAGCAGGCTGTCGTTGTCAGGAAGGACGACCAAATCAATTCCTGATTCGGGCAGTATTTGGAAATTGATATCTCGGAAATGATGGATTTGTGGTCCATTTATTATATGGTTCACATGTGAACACCCGAGACCAATAATCGGTCTTAAGGTAGAAAATGGGAAAGTCTAATGCAACTTTTGTATACTTATATAAAATAAAATAATTTTTTTAAAAAAAAAATGCAACTTTTGTAGTTTGCAAGTTCGATTCGCTACCTCGTGGAGGCGCCATTAAACACTTTATTTAAATTCCAAAATGCTTTGATTTTGGTTTATGAAAGGTTAGGTCTAATATATAAGATAGATAAATGCCATTTTGTATTTTTTTCAACATTTTTTTTGTTGGTGCAGTATGCTTAATTTACTTTTGATTTTTTTTATTAATATTGATTTAAAGGTGGATTAAACATGTCATGTAAGCAGAAGAATGAAAAATAATATTTCTTTGCAAAATAGCATTTCTCTATAAGATAACATGATTTTAGTTCAACAAGGTCTTTTGATGGTTATTGCAAGACCATTTGTTTCTCAACTATTATATTAAGAGTAATGCTATATATTACATTATTATCTTACCATTATCTCCATAGAAGGAATTAGGGCCTCCCACCAGCCCGCACCTCTAAAATAAATTATTTAAATTTTTTTTGTGAATATATATATAGGAAAAGGATAGAGACCTCAAAAGAGACCTGGGGGATTCCTTCCCACTAACAATAGGGATAGAAGAGAGCGGTGAAAATGTTGCCAAATATCACATATGGTTAAATTATTGTGATTTTTTTTTTTTTGTTTTTGTGGTGTATATTGTTATGATTACATCAACATCCTAGTCACTTATGGCTAATGGTGGTTTCAAGAGATCACATATCTTATAGTGCTTTTTATATCAGCATAATATACTCACCCAATTTAATATTTTTCCTTGTTTTAAAACATGAACGTGTAGGATTGGATCAATTATAAACTAATGTAATAGGATTTGAGATTATATATAAATTTAAAAAATAATAATGAAAAGCTTTTTTGTGATATTACGAAGATATTAAGTCTTACATTATATAGGTAGATTGTAAAAACGTTATTTAAGTGTTAAATATCATATTAGTTATATATATGCTAGGTAAAACCCAATTTTATTAATAATTTCTTTGAAATTTAATTATTAGTAGGTGAATTGTAATTTTGATTATTCCTTTTAGTATTATTTCAATTCTCACAAAATGTTAACATCAAGTGTGAACACTCAATAATGGATGAAGATGAATATTTCTCGACATGTCATGTGGTCGGCATACGAGGGAAATTTTATAATATAAATTGAACAGGTTTCTAGAATGTTTTTATGACTAGCTTGCAATGTGAACGCTATTAAATATTTTTGTCCTTATTTCGTGTTTGAAAACAAAAGATAAAAGGATATTTTAAGCCTTCGAAATAGTCTATTTCTTACCTAATAAAGAAAGAAAAGATTCACCGGTAAAAGACTCGAGGAAATCGTTAGTTATAAACAAATGCAAGTGGCTATCATTAACCTTAATTAATGCCGCTGTCACATCCAACTATGATTCAAAACAAAATAGCATAGTTGATGAGGATAATCCAGTCATTTTGTAATAAGTGAAGGGCAATATTGGATACTTTAATCGGAGAGAGGGCACGTGCGTCACTGGACCACGGTACTTTGCTGACAATCCTACTAAACAGTACGAGAGTACCACGTGTCACTGCAAACGTGGGAGAATGGAAAATGGATGCCTTTTTCGTTTCCCAAAGGTTTCCAAATTAGGAAATTGGTGAGCGTGCCAGCAACACTGTGCACCATGCATAGCTGTCCGCTGATCTTCTTTTATTTTTTGGAGAGAACTATGAAGCATCTGATTCTCTGCTACTTTTGACCATCCTCTGACGTAACAGGTTAAGTTGGAGGATTGGATTCCTTATTAAGGATCCGAATTTCATGGAAATTTGTTCAATATAAGATAGGGGGTTATGGGGATGTACCTGTCCCTAATAAGTTGGTTTAGCATCTTAAGATGCTAAACTCTACAATTTTAATTTAATTAATTAATTTTTATTTTTTAAAGTTATTCGAATTTTACAAAAATTTAAACATTATAATAAGAAGGAATTATTTGTTTGGAATTGTAATTTTGTAGACAATGAATGCGATTTTAAACCAAATTGCAAAAACTGAATTGTTTGGAAATTGCGTTTTTAAAAAATTCAAATTACAGGTAAGAGGATATTTTTTTGAAAATACAGGATTTTAAATGCTAAACTGTGATTTTGCCAAACGCTTAACTGCGTTTTTAAAAATCACGTTTTCAAATCGCACTTTTTGAAATCGCAATTTCAAACGGATCATAAGTTAATACTATCAAATGAATTTGGATCTAGTGTAATTAACTCCATATTGTAATATGAATAGCTAATTGAGCGCAATCCTAATCCCCATCAAACAATAACCCCATCTCAATTATCTAACTCCTGGCCTTGAATAAGCAGCTATATATGCATATATTGGATGAAAATTATCATGTGTCCCTCCTCTCCCTAAAAATAGATGTGGAGTCTCAACATCACTTTCAAATTTCTACATCAAATGCCCTAAACTTAATTTGGTAGATAAGAAATATGGTTGTACCAATCGCTCTCCAACTTGCTTTGAAAGTCAATGAGATCAACAATGAGCACCTCAATACATGAAAATCCATTATTCACTCATCAGCCCCTCTATTGTCTCCCCTATGAGAGGCAGTGTAACACTCCAGTCTCATATTGGGAAGAAGAGAAATAACCCACATAGAGTGGGTGATTTATAAAGAGAGTTATGAGTATTGAGTCTCACATCGCCTAGTTACTAGGTAAAACTGGGCTTTATAAGTGATTCTAGAAAAATTCCAAAAATTGACTAGTCCTTTTGGGATGATAGCGCAAATGTGGCTAGCGCTTTTCCTTGGGTCGTTACAGGCGGCCTCTTCTCAATGCTCCTACTCACCTTGATGTAGGACAGACCGGTAGGCATGAGGTGAAAGGAAAATTATCGTTGGATCCTCTCGATAACGACAAGATTAATTAGTTGATTTCTGATAAATTGAATGCCAACATGATTGATTCTTTTAGATTCACATATATCATATTAATGAATCAAATAAAAAAGATCAAGAAAGGAAAGAGTCAACTACAAGATGTCGTCCAAGAAGAAAAAATTCGACTGATTAGTTATGAAAATCTCTAACATAATTCATAAAATAATTCTCTTAATTTTCTTTAGAAAATTTTCTTCTTTAGGTTTGCGTAGCTATCAAGTATTCTCATAATTATTATATTTTATTTCTTTTACATTCTTAGAAGATTTTACCCTTTCTTAACTTTATGGTTTTATTATAAATTTAGATCAATTGTAATTCAATGATCAATTTTTGTCATCAATAAAAATATCAGTTTTCTTGTCAACGTGTGTATTGATTTTATGTATTGAGAACACAATTTTTTTTTTTTTCACATTTATCACTTCCGCTACATCACACATTTATTTTATTTTCATTTTTTATTTGGAATAGATTTTTAATTTAGAGTAAATTTGCTACGTAGAACATATAGCTGGCACATGGTGTGTTAGATGTGAGCCACGTGTTATCAACTTAATGATTGGACATGGCACATCATCAATTGATTGGACAACAGGTTGACGGGAGGATTTATTTGAAAAGGAAATTTAAGGATTATATTGTCAAAATTACCAAAAATAAATAAATTACAATTTCTAAGAAAACCTAAGAACTAGTTTTAATTTTGATTTTTCCCTCTATGTAAACACATAAAACAACCATAAACTTCGACAAGTCTTGTGCTGTCGTTTTCGCAATCTTATATAATGACGGAAACGGGTTCTGGCCTCTTTTGAAATTTGGGATGCTATCGTCACTTCTCAATGATGATGCGTGATGGCGGGTAATACTTTTTAGTTTAGTAATTAATATATTTATAAATAAATTAGATGAATTAAGGAAGTGGAGTTTGGCAAGAGCAGCATTGGCTCGTGCTATTCGACCAACTAGTGCTGTTATATGTATGGCTGTACTTGAGCTGTGCCTGTTTGTATCTATTGATGGACTCTTTTTTATTTATTTTTTATTTTTCTTTGGGTAGCCTACTGGGTAGGTATTAATGCCGCTTCATTTTATAACTATATATAATCGCTCTAATTTCCTGGTGGAAAAGTTGCACATAACGACAAAATAGGTGACCCATCGCAAGCTACTTACCATATACCAACCTGTTGAAAAGCCAATAATAGTTTATAATCATAATTAATTCGTTTTTTTTTTAATTTTTTTTTTGAGTACGTACATGATATAAGAACTTTAAACAACGGACAACAAAAAAGGGTTTGGCAATCCAATAATGAATCCATATCAAATATTAGAGTAATTATATATGTCATCCTCTATGTTTATCTTGTGTCAACTAAAAGTGATGTGGTTTTTAAAATCACCATTAAATTTTTTATTGATCATTATTGACTTTTGATCTAATGGTGATTTTAAAAGTCACTTCACTTTTGGTTGATACAAGGTAGACATGTAAGATGACTTGTATCATTACTCCAAACATTAATTAAAAGAATGTATCAAATGAATGATGCAGTTTTATTAATTATTGGCGGGGCAGAGGAAAGCAGCATGGATACGGTTGAGGGCTGGCACGTGGTTTTCATGCGTCGGGAGACAGGAGACCACCCCAGGAGACTGGTAGCGACGGCATAAGGCAGTCCAAATGTTGGCGCGTGCGGGACACACACATGTGAAATAAGATCTACTTGCAGATATGTGTTAGAAGAACGATGGCGTGGGTGGTGGCGGCTAAAAGTGAAGAGACCAGGAAGGTGGAGTGACGTGTTTGAGGGTGGAACTTCGTAAAATTCACATATCTGGTTTTGAAAAAAAAAAAAAAAGGCCAAAAACTTCAAAAAGAGCCGAATCCGTGACTGGAGACAGCTAGAGGAGGCAGACGCCGAACAATCTGCAGTGGAGTAAAAGTCAACGAAGCTTTTAAATCGAGATATATCTCCATAGGCGATGGATAAGTCCTCAAAAGAGGTGTATAGAGCCTCTAAAAAAGCGAGTAGAGTCTCAAAAAAGGTAGAAAAGGGTGAGAGAAGGATGAGGATGGGAATAGAGGGAAAGAGGGAGGTGTAACTCCCTCCTCCCATGGCAGCGAAGACTCAGAAAGAGGAATGGGGTTTTTTTTTTTTTTTTTCTTGGAGAGAGAAGAGAGCATTTTTGGGGTTTTTTTTTTTTTTTATTTATAAATTAATCAATTCGTTTAATTAACTCATTTTTTAAGTCCATCAAAATGATAATCGACTTTAACGATATTTTAAACGTATTGAGATCTTGTGTAATACTAGTAGGTCGTTCAATTTAAATGAACGATCCAAATTGTGATTACATATATATTTTTTTTTTAAATGATTGTAGGGTGGCCTAACTATCCTATTAGCCAATAGGAATAATTCGGTTGTCCTCAATGACGAGGTTGGGGTGGAGCACGCTTTGATGGTAGAATCCGTCTGGATGAGGCAACTTTGCTCTCCAACAGATAAAAGGGGTGATTCAATCATCCAAATTTAATTAATCAAGTCGTTTAATTAACTCGTTTTTTAAGTCCATCATAATGATACTCGACTTTAACGATATTTTAAACGGATTGAGATCCCGTATAATACTAGTTTGTCGTTCAATTTAAATGAACAATTCAAATTGTGATTACAATTTTTTTTCTTTTCTTAAATGATTGTAGGGTGGCCAAACCATCCTGTTAGCCAATAAGAATAATTTGGCCATCCTTGATGATGAGTTTGAGGTGGAGCACGCTTTGATGGTAGAACCCTTCGGGATGAGGCAACTTTGCTCTCAAACATATAAAGGGGATGATTCAATCATCCAAAACTTTTTATTTTGTCGTACTTGTTGTCACTATCTCTGGATGATTCATTTAAAATGAATGATCCAAACAAAATGTGTTATATTGGGTGCACGATCTCAACCCCTTTTAAACCATACTTTGCAGGATTAATAACTCACTTAATGACGGACTATATATTGGGGTAGATCGCCAATATTGCGAATGTTGAAAATGATTACTAAATTATCAGTTTGAAATTAAATAAAAAAGGGACCAGTAAAAGAACTCAAAAAATATATATACTTCTTTCATCCGTCCAATCTTATAAACAATTTTATCTGTTCTTTTAATATGCAAATAAATCTGCACGGGCATACCTGCATGCATGTACCAGGTATTTACTAACAAAAATATAAGATATGAATTTGCTCTATTTCTTAATGCTTTTTAGATGGTGGTTTTGTTTTTTTGTTTGAAATAGTGTTTTGATGTGACATAAAAATAAAAATAATTTTAATTATTTTGTGAGTGTACATGCATTTTGTGTTTTAGTGTTTGTTAATGCATGTTTTTGTTTTGAAAAGGAAAAGCTAAAGAAAAAAGTGATTAAAGTCAAAATGAAACCTTGTTAGTGATAATAGAGTCACAATTTGATGAAATTTTCACTGGATAAAGTAATATATATACAGTATCTGTGACTAATTTATCTAATAGGATAAACTACGCTGTATCCCTTAAACTATCACCTAATCTCACATGCTGCTCTAAATTATAACTCATTGTAACACTGGCTTCAACCTCGCTCCTCTGCTGTGTGATTTTTATTTTTTGTTATTTTATTTTATTTTTTTTAGATAAGGATTTTGTAAAAGGGTACAACTCAAAAGTAATTTGGTAGTTTATAAGTTCGAGTTATAGTGACATATAATTTAGAAGTGCAAGTGAGCTTAGGGTGGTTGTTTGAGATGGTAAAATATAATTTACCCTATAAAAAACTTCAACCAATTTACCAATTAGCTCAAAACTTGTATCCAAGATAAAGAGAGAGGAAAAAAAAAAAAAAAAGTCACTCTTTTATGGATGCTTAAATAGATTAGATAGTTAATTAATTAAGATGGAAATAGCTAGGGTCCCTACTCCCAGAATCAGTCAACAGCCAGGCGCACTATGCCATGAAAGGTGACGTGTATTGCGGGGATCACGTGAATGACATCATTGAAATTTAAGTTAATTAATACCTAATACGTTATGGTGAAGGAAGCTAGCTGGGCTTCATTTGAGGAGCATTATTGTGGAAAAATTGCTGACAATTAATATTATCATATCATATTATCCACATTTGAAACATGCGTTTTCCTCGCTTAACATAATTTAATATATACAATATTCTAATTTATGTCTAAGATGTGTGGATGATGAACTAATTAATATCCTATATATATCTTTTTCTTTTTCAATGAAGAACTTTTCTTTTATTGACGTCCTTTTCAAAGTCAAACTAAATCAACAAGTAAACCATTAAGCCGGATGAGAAAAAGAAGGGAGAGAAGGGTTAAAATTTGAAACCATATTTCAATAGTCAAGTACTGCAATTTTACGAGTTCCAATTAAAATTTCAATCCATATTTCAATAGTCAATTAAGTGCAATTTACGAGTTCCAAGCTAATGGAATACTCTATATATTTTATCCTCAGACAAACCAGCATATATAAATTAATTATAGTCAATGAAGTACCTATGCGACATATTACACCTTTATTTTATTAGGTTAATGAATAGTATTTATTATCTTTTAGATCAGCTCTTGTTAAAAAAAAAATTTTAAAAAAAAAAATCAAAGGCTTATAAGTACTACAATATCAGCCCAATAGGATGTGAATGTGTAGAATTTATGCCATTCTTAAAAAGAATAAATAAATAAAGAACTGATCATGGGCATTATTACCATATTAGCCGAGTAGAATGAGGGTAAGATTTTTTATTTTTAAAGCACTTTATGATTATACAAAGGGATTACATACACGCTAATGATACAAAGTTAAGCCTTTTTTTTTTATTCTAATAGGGAAAAACGGAAAAGAGATTATAACGGAAGGTCTTTGCCACTCTTAAAACGAATAGTAGAAATAAATGGAAAACAAGTAAAAATGCTACTAAGCACATGATTGGTAGCTGCCCATCTAGCAATTTAATGTGTTTCAAAATTGGCACATCTTGAAATTTTAAAAGCCTTGTTAAGCCTATAAATTGATAACATTCCATCGTACAAATCATATGTGAGCCTATATATATATATATATATATATATATATATATATGCAAGCATTCTAGGTTGGAATATTATGTTAAATTTTTCTGCGAGAAACAGATATAATGATATATCTGTGGCATTCAAAAATCAACTAGTAGACTTACAAAAAGAAAAGAAAAAAAATCATTAACTAGCTAGTAAGAAAGTCAGGTTTAAGCCACGCCAAATAGGGCGGGAATGGAAGTGGGGACCTTACCGCCCGTCTCAATCTCCGGAAATGGAAGTGGGGACTGCTCTACCGCGCGCCGTCCCAATCTCCTGTCAAGTTCTGCATATGCTTCGGAGAATGAGCAGCAAGGTGACCGGTTTTAGTGTTTCAAATATACTTTTGAGGAATAAACCGACAATTATCAACTTCAACATCTTTTTTATACCATGATACAGAACTTAAATTTGTGATACACTGTATGTGATGACATTGTGACCATTCTGTATAGATAGATACTAGGTTTCCGAGTTTTTTTTTCCAAAAATTGGTTCCCAAGTGATTGTCATCATTACATCACTTATTTTCTTTTTACTAAAATAATAGATCACATAGATGGTGACCATCCAAAATATAATGGTGATTTTAAGTTAATCTGAGACATATGCTTTCATCATTTTTCATCACTTATGAGGAACACTCAAAGTTCCAAACTTCTACTAACTCAGCCAAAGTGCATTTGAGTAGCATTTCTCATAGTATATATAATATATATATATATATATATATAATATAATATATATATATATATAAAAATATACCTGACTTATAAAATCATATAAAGTGTTTTGAGGGTGTTTTTTCATTTTTAGTTTGATATTTTTTTTATGTGACATAAGGTAAAAAAATTATTTTTGTGTTTTGAACAGTTTTGTATTTGAATAAATTGTAATATTTTTATTTGGAAAAAAAAAAAACCCTAGAGATTTTAAAAAACATAGCACAATTCTAAAAATTATCTCAACAAGAAATCCAGTAGGCAATCTTTTTTAAAATTACTGTACGTACGTAATTGCCCGAGGTTGATGTTCAACCCGCTCCGAACGCATGGGAGCACAACGGTTACATGTCAGGATTTGATTGCCTGTCATGCACGTGAGCAGCGTCACAGTTAGTCGATCGAGGGTGCCATTCGCACGCCTATTTTTTAGGTTTAGCCTCTGGACACGTGTGGACAACACCAAATAGCGCTTGGATTAATTATAATAATATGATTCAGTTCTATTTTAGCAGTGGACCTTTCTTGTTTTAGGAAAATAATTCTAATTATATTTCTCGGCACTCGCAACTTTACCTTAACATCTCTTGTTATTCCATTACTGCTCAGTTTAAGAATTTCATGCATTCTAGTGCTTTGAAGGGCCTGGGTCAACACAAAACACATTATCTAGGGTTTGGGTACTGTTCATGAGAACGGCTTCCCATTGGCTGAGCCCACGTGATCTATATAGACTGGGACCAATAAGATTGGATCCTATTGGAGAATCAACCTGGGTGAAACCTTCGAGATTAAGAAGCCGAAAATCAAGGGCACAGATTAATATAAAATATGGTGTTCCAGGTTTCCAACTCAAAAGGCCTGGACAAGTGTCAATCATCAGCCAAATGATATGAGTACTTAGACCAAGAAAAAGGAAAAAAAGAAAAAGGTGGCCAGTTTTCCATTATAAGTACTTCCATTACTTAATTAGTATCCAAAATAGTGGAACCGTCTTTTCACTGATCGTCTTTGCGCAGTATTGACAAGTTTACTTCTTTGTGGGGATTCTTGTGTTTATGCGTTTATGGAATGGAATAATCTAGAAGCAATTGGCCTTTACCTCTTTTGAAAATACTTGTTTGTTTTGGTGGTGGTGGACCGGTGGTGGTAGTGGTGGGCCGAGCCGGGCCAGGTTGGTGTTGGTTGTTGCAAAGACGAGATTATGATCTTTTTGGTGGCTAGGTCCAACTACATGAGCTTTTCATGAACCAAGTTGTTACTTTTATGGGACAAGAAATCCGACCCTCCTAATTGATTGTGCATGGATAAGTTTAACAACAACGATAATTAACTATCAATTACCCATTGTCAAACTGCAGCTGAACCACCGTTTTTATATAATTAAGATGTGTCGAGGGTAAAAAGTTTAAGTTTCATGTTGAAAATATATTATATGTGTTAGTGATTGTTATAACATAATTAGGTTTAAACTTAGAGATTTAAGTTTCTTGGTTGAGTGGACCAGTATCTCAACATGTTATATTATATACCCGTTAAAATATTCTCCATATATCAATCTTCCTAACCAGTAATATCAGAGCTGATGATGGTGTGTAATGTAGAGTAGTGCAAGGTACGGGTGAAGGGTGCGTTTGGGATTGCGATTTTATAGACAATAAGTGCGATTTTAAACTAAATCGCAAAAATTGAGTTGTTTGGGAACTGCGATTTTAAAAAATTGCGATTTGAAAACGCAGAAAATCTGCGATTTTAAATCGTAGATAAGGGAATGCTTTTTTTAAAACGTAGAATTTTAAAAGGTTAAATTGCGATTTAAAAAGCTAAACTGCGATTTTGTCAAACGCTTAATTGCGTTTTTAAAAATCATGTTTTCAAATCGCATTTTTTAAAATCGCTATTTTTAAAATCGCACTTTTTGAAATTGCAATCCTAAACAGGCCCGAAATAAGGGGCAAAGATTCATAACATGAACACAACGAGAGTAACACTTGTATCATTTTCATTGCATTCCATCCTCGACCTCCATTACGCAACTAATACATATGCATCAAAATTAATAAGTAAAAAGTATGTCTGCAGACGTGATCAGCAACAGTTTGAAGATATATTAGTTGAGAATTATGATGGAGTACCTCAGTAGGCATATGCATGTGAAAGCTAGTGATGAGAATGAAACTCAACTTGAATCTTGTGCATCTGGTGGCCCCTTACTTGAATCTTTGTGCATCTGGTTGCCGCTTAATTTGTGAAATGTTGTACACCCAACGTGACAAGGTCCCCCCCGCTCGCCCCGCCGTGCCCACTCGATCTTGAAGCACCCAATTACATGTCTCTTTGAGACTCTGATGGTCAATGAATTTGAACAGGAAAGTGGGTTGGTTCATCACATAGCTTAAAGCAATATTATTATCAGTACAATGGTATTGTTATTTCTTGCAAACATCTGTAGCTTTTAATTGGAAGCTCAGATCAATTTTAGCGATACAGGACAAATTAATACTTGGTAACCCCATTAACCAAAACATATAACTAAATTAAGCATTCGAAATTGTCAGGACTCCAGGGGTACAAAGAGAAACGACCTGAATTGACGTTTAAGGATCCACTATAGCGGACACTTCCCAAATGACGCCTGGGAAGGTGGCGTTGGAATAATTTTTATTCCGACAACTCTTTATAACTTATAATTGACATATGTCAACATGTTATTGAAACCACATTAGCCAAAAGAGAAGAAAAAGAATTAACCTTGTCTAATCATATTGACACATATCAACAAATTATAAAGGAGTTGTAGGTCTAGTATATTTCTTTGGTTAGGTTGATTACAAAACTAGTCCATATATATATATATATATATATATATATATATATATATATATATATATTGTGGTAATTAGGGTTTGTAATTTTTGACACAATCTGCAAATCCGACATGAATCTAACACGAATTTGTGTTAGGATTGAGAAGTCTGACCCGTTTAATTAAATTGGTCAAGTTAAAGTTAACTTATATAAGCCTTATGTTCATGTCTTGACATGACTCGAACTCGACACATGATATTAAGACTAATAATATGAACCCGACACATGACATTAGGGTTAGCAATTTTTTACATAACCCACAAACTCAAATACATCCAACACGAAATTGGAGATTTGAGTTGAAGGGTTTGACTTGTTAGATTAAATGAGTCGAGTTATAATTAGCTTATATAGTATTATACCCATGCTTCAACACAATTCAAATCCGACATGTAAACATGAATACCCCTAATGATAAGTAGGACCCTCATGTCATGCCCGAATATTTGGCATTTCCTCTCGCAGAATAATTAATTCTTTGACACGAATTTGTGATGAGTTTCATAGTTCTTATGAAAAGAGAAAGTACTGCTCCGAAAACATTGAACTGTTTGCTAAACGGATCAGCCCAAATTCAACATTACCCAAGGCCCCAACCGGACCTCAGTTGAACGACAAAGTTCGACCAAGGTTCAACGTTAAACGGCTCATTTCAGATGTCTCATTCAGACACATATCGCAATCCGGCCCATAAAGAAAAAATTGAGCCCAAGTCCCTGACCATGATTTGCCCCAGCCCAACCTAACATCTTGCAGCCCATGTCTGCGGCGAAGCGAGCGTGGCCCCATCGCCTCAATGGCGCGTGGGGGCAACCCCTCTGCTAATTAATCAACATGTTCTCCGAGGACCCCGAAAGTCTTTCACCTAATAAAAGTCGTTGAACCAAAGAAATCAATGGCTGAGCCTCTTGGATTGGAAATATCGTAAGGCATCCAATTGACGGAGAGAGTCCTAAATTCAAGGCTGCTTCTTCAATTTCAGTATAACATCGATCCTAGGTATCATTATCTTGTCTTATTGATCACTAATTCTTTTGCAAATTTTGCGGATTTTTTTTTTTTTCCCTTAAAATTCATTTCTGGGTTTTGACAGAATTTTTGATCGGGAAACGACGTCGTGGGCTTTCCTTCTCTGCATCGCTATGGCAATTGCGTCAGATGAATCCTCGAGAATATGCAGTCACTGGTAGATTATTTTGGCTCTCATGGACATTTATGAATCGTATACAAATTTTGAAAGATATACGGATTATTTCAATTTCATCTTATTTTTCGTGGAATCTGTGTTGGGTCTAATTGAATTTCTTCATTATTGATGTTGTGAGTCTGACTCAGTCACCAATTTAATGTGGAGTGTTACGTGCCTTAATTTGGTTCTCACATCGACGATTTATGTTCCTTTCGGTCTGCGCCTTGCTCTTTCTGGTTTGGTAATGCAAGAGTGTGGTTGTTAGGTCGATAGCTAGCTTTTGTTTAAAGTGAAGATTGTAAGTGAAAATTTTGGAAATCGAGTGTCTAACTGTTGTTATTATATTCAGGCTTAATATTTTTACATGTAAGTTCTTAATGAATTTTATCACCATATGCTTAATCATTTCTGCAAACTTCACTCAAAGAAAATGCTAAATGGAGAGGGGGAGGGGATTGTATATCTAATATCATTTTTGAATGTTTTCTATGTTGACATTTTTTCTTGGTCGCGCTAGCTTCAAAGCTTTTTTTTCTCTCTCTCTCTCTCTCTCTCTCTCCCCTTGATAGCTGGAAGTTTCCATGAACTTAGGCTGTGCTGAGTAAGACCCTTGTGGTACCCCTTTTGTCTGTTAAGTTTCGAAGGTTTGAATTCCATGGCATTCGAGTTCATAGACTCAAAAGTATTGGGTTCAATTATGTGAAATTATCACTTGTCCCAAAAACTTAAGCTGATACAAAATAATAGACTTAATCATTTAAATTAATGTTTTAACACTTCTCCTTACGTGTGGGCTCAAACTCTCCCTCAACAAATGATCCCCAATACGTAGAATATTTAATTAAAATAGGGGTGAATGATGCATACAAGGTTCGAACTTAAAACCTTTACTCTGATAGCATATAAAATATCTACTTGTTTCAAAAGCTTAAACTGATAGGAAATAATAAATTTAATCATTTAAATTAATATTATAACAAATTTCATCATAATTTTTATCCAATGGGCAATTGGGCAGTAAGTGGGGACTTGATGTCACTTTAGATTTATCACTTTTTTCTACTAAGCAAAATATATGTATGTGGTGGGATGATCTATCAAGTTATACTCACAAATCAAACTACTTTTTTTGGGGGGTAATTTCACTTAACCTCCTGAACTTCCATCACTTTTGCAATAAACCTCCCAAAGTTAAAAAACTCTCAATTTAGTGTATCAAACTTTCAATTTTTTGCAATTGCACCCATATCGTTATAGTTTAGGGTTAAATCAGACAATCAAAGGGTAAGATGACCTTTATACATCTATAAAATATATAAAATTACCTTAATTAAATTATTATTTTTTAAAAAGTAGAAGTATTTTAGGAATTTCTAAGGCCTCCATTAGGATTTAACGAAAAATCCCAATGGAAGGTGACATTGCAAATTTTTTAAAGTTAGATACACTCAATTAAGAATTTTTTACTTAGGGAGGTGATTGCAAAAACGATAAAAGTTAGTTTCCCCCTCCCCCTTTTCTTGTTCTGGTAGGTGAAGTTTTTCCCGAAATTATATCTTAAATGTAAATTTCTTTTAGTTAGACTGAACATCTTAGCTTGGTTCATATTTCAATCCCTTGTGGTGGCCAGGGTATCACTCATCATAATTCATTGAATCACTATTCTTTTTTACCATAAATTTGAACTTGATTCTTAATTGACACTCACGAGTGACATGCTTGAGTAATGAATTCTGTCACTTGAATGTGAACTTTCTGTTTTCCACTTTGACTAGATCAGTTTAGATGTTCCCGAATGTTTTATATAAAATTTCTTAATGTCCACACGTTATTGTTTACTTCTCAAACACAAGTCCTAATGTCTATGTTGCTGCTATTCTGTTGAGTAATATCATTTTATGTTTCCAGTGACAGAGCTATCCCTTCTTCCAATATTGATTTGCATTATGCTCATTGCTCCCGCAATCTAGAAAGATGTAAAATTTGTGGTGATATGGTTCCAAGAAAATATTCAGACGAACACTTCTTAAGCACCCATGCCCCGGTATGTGACTTTATTCAAGAAGCTTCTTTAACCTACCCATGAATATGCTGGCAGGTGTTCTTTCGTGTTCCGTACTGATGAAAGAGTTATCTTACTTCTCTAAACGTGTTGTGTAGGCTTTTTTCAATCCTTTGAGCATGATATTTCTCTGAAAAAAAAATGAATTATGTCTACTTATGATTGTGATATGTGTGGTTAGATGCAATCCTGTGGGTGTACTTTTTTTGTATAGGTCTGTATCTTACTTGATAGATCAGATTTTGTTCAAGGAAGGCTTATATCAAACAATGAATGGTTATACTGATGCCTTGGACATATGGTGGAATAGAGCCAATCAGAGAGAGTATGGGAAAGTAATGGGATTCTTATCCTTGTGCTCTCAATAAGAGTGATTCCCAGGTGGCACTATGTAGCTGACTTGGTACAAGCAAGAACCTATATAAGCAAAAATGTGCTCAGTAGGGGCAGTTCTGGTGAGGATTCATATAATAGATTCAAATTAGTTGAAATTTAGGCTTTGTTGAGTTGATTTAAGTTTTTCTTTTCTAGAATGGTGGCTGTTGATATTAAAAGCAGAGATACCAAGACTAGGAAATGGTTGACTGTTTGGTTATATCTTATTGAGATGCTGTAGGCCATTAATTTAGTATCTTAAATTTATTTTTGGCTTGCTTCTTTTTGATTGACTGATTAAAATATATCATGATCAAGAAGGCAACAATGATATGCAGTTTTATTTCCTCTTTTATCTGATAGCTGGATTGGTACTTTGATTGATGGATGGTTAAAACTAAATTTTCTAGTTAGAATGATTATGTTCACTTTATTTACTAGGTCTCCTTGTGAAATGTATATTTGGTCTATCTGTTGGCTGTACGATGCTTAAGCTCAAGATTCTTTCGAACTTGCATATGTTATCAGAACAAAGAGTAAAGCAACATATCATGTGTGTGCAGTTTATTGTGAAAGGTTCTTCAGATTTAAAAGACCCAAAAAAGTCCTGAATGATTATTGATTGGCAAGAAAAAACTGGTGAAGCCAACCTGATTTGTTTGGTTAGGTTTTTCTTGAATGAGTATGGATGTGTAATGTATTTGTATATAATTGCCATGTTATTGACATATATGTGCCAGAGCAGGTATCTTGTTCACTTTGCAGTGAGACAATGGAACGTGAAGTTTTACCAATCCACAAAGGTGAAAACTGCCCACAGAGGATTGTCACCTGTGAGTTCTGTGAGTTTCCATTGCCTGCAATTGATCTAGCAGAACATCAGGTACTAACTGCCCATTATTTTTACATTGAATGTAACATCCAGTGATATGCTTTAGCACCAATTCGAATATGACATCTCTATGCTTGGTACTTCTAGGAAGTATGTGGAAATCGGACAGAGCTTTGTCTTCTATGTAACAGATACATTAGGCTGCGAGAAAGTTATAACCATGAAATTAGGTGCACTGGCAACATAGATAATGTTGTGGCCAGGTAAATATACTATCATTTATTTTGATAATTTTTGAATAAATGCATTGTAGTCACTTTTTTTATTCTGAAATTTCAGTATGTTCATCTTTTTTGAATTTTCTTATTGAGTATTTTTTTTTTCCTATTAATGATTTCTATTTCCAAGGATGTTACATTATCCAGGAAACCTTAATATCACATTTTTGGAAGATGTTCGATATAAAATATACTGAAATTTATGCTTTTCAATCTCATTGAACCTTAAGGCATTGTATGGGCTTTAAAATTAAAGGGTACACTGAACCTTTAAGTGCTTTCAATTTCAATAGCAGGAAGCATAAACCTTAGTTTCTCTGGTCTTGGATTAATAAAGATAATTCAATTTAAATCCTGGTATGTGTTCTCCTTGGATTGACAGAAATTTGCATTGCCTTTTTTTTTTTTTTGATGTCGCTGCCAAGAGTCCTTAGTCTTGTTGAGGTTCAAAAAAAACACATTTGGTTCTTGATCAAATTTTCTTTACTTCTGTTTTTCTCTTGGATTATATATAGAACCGTGTTTAGAGAAGGTGGGCAAAGATTCTTAGTCTAATGGTCTATATTTCTCTGCTTTTGATCAAATTCCGTGTGATTTATATCTGCATTATTATGTTGTATGGTGTGTTATGCTGTGTGGAAAGAGTTATCAAGTGTTTGATAATTGAATCTGCCCTAACATTTTTTTTTCTATACCTTAGAGGACAATTAAAAATAAAAAACTCACATTCAAAAGATAGCTATTTAATAAGAGAGAATAAGGGAGGACTTTTTGGGCATGCCTTTTTTTCTTTTTGTTTTCTGTTAAAAAAAAATTAAAAAAAAAAAGTAAGAAAGAAAAAGGACCTTCGATGTTTGACTGTTCTTAGATCTTCATGTGTATGAATTTGATCGTCTTTGCTATTCAACCACTATTCCAACCTAAGAAGTTGGCTGCATGAATCTTTCTCGTCAGTCAGCTTTACCAAGAGCCATATCATTTACTAGAGGTCTTACGCCCTGCTACCCAAATAATTTGGCATTTTCAATTTACAATTTTTTTTTTCTTTTCTGAAATAGACAAATAAAGGGGGAAAAAGCGAAAGCAATGTCTAGCTCTTAGGATTTGTATTCTTGCGTTGGAGATGTAATAGCTGAATTTTGTAGCTACTAACTAGATCATAGTTAGCTATCAATGTAAGTCTAACTAGATCACATTTGGGGGGGTGGTTTGGCCACCCCCTTCAGCCATATTTGGGGGTGGCCAAACCACCCCGGCTGAAGGGGGTGGCCAAACCACCCTAATGGCTATTGGGGTTTGTTCGGCCACACTCTCAATTTTTTTTTTTTTTTTTTGAGCCAAATGAAGGTAGCCGAACCACCCTTGTCCATTTGAAGGTTGTTTGACCCCACCCAAGCCTGCCAGAGGGGGTGGTTGAACCGTCCCCATGGCCTTGAGGGCGGTTTGGCCAAGGGAGTGGCTCAACGTTGACAATTTTTTATAATTTGGGAGGGACATTGTTAATTGGGTGATAATTTGAGGAAATAGGCAGAATTTTTTCTATATTATATTTTTTTTTAATTTTGAATGATCCACCTTTGAGGAAATTTCTCATGGACACCATGACTGTAGATCTGTGCTCGTATTCTCATGTGCTAACCATGAGCTTTCCTTCATTCTGTAAGATAAGCATGGTAGCTTTAGCACATACCAGATCAATTGGTGAGAGCATGCATGGGTTGACAATTGTAGTTCCACACGCAATTGCATTAGCTGCTTGCACGATTTAACAGTTTTTATTGGTATTGGTATTGGTATAGAATAAAGATCAGAATTTCATCAGTGTGTTCATCATTATTTCTTTAACATTTTTGGCTGGAAGTGTATTGGTAGTGGATCCCCAGAAGTTCCAGGCTTATGGCTTGATAGATGTAAACATATTTGCAAATTGAGTGAGCACTCATGGGAAGCCTGTTAGGCAGCTTCTTTATACATTTTTGTTATTAATACGTATGTTGAGCATGTTCTATTGCTATGCACTTACACCTGTTTGATCACAAATATTTGGAACAGGGCACTTTTCCATGTACCTTTCTTGGTTATTCTCTGCCTCATTTGGAAAAGCTATTTTAATTGCACCTTTCTAGACTGTCCTGGTTCATAACTTCAGGACTTCTGCATTATGTTTTTCAGCCTTGCTCTATAGAATACTATAAATATTTTAGAATCGTGAATTTTCCAATTTTCATGGGGAGTAATTCTTATGGAATTCATCTGAAGGGATGTGAGGGAACCTGAAAGAGAGCAAGGCGCTCAAAGAAGGCCGCCACAGGACTTTTCACGGAAAAGACTTCTATTCACAATAGCAATAACAGGCATTGCCGTTCTATTAGGGTCTCTTTTCTTCCAGAGAAAGACGGAGAGCAGTCAAGTCCATTAGCAGCAGAGAGGATACACATTGAGTTATGTAAATCTCCGAGAGAGCTACCTGTTCCATGTGTCTGTACCTCAAACCATCCGGGAGCATTACTGTTATAACTTTATAATTTAAGCTCATAGGGATATTTGTGATTATTATATACTGACGGGTTATGCAATACTGGTCATTTGTGACTATTTTATTATGTATTTTGTCATTTCTTTAGTATTCTTATGGACATACATGCACATGTAAAATGGGAATAAAAGAAGCATGTGGAGTAGGGAATGACAAGGAAACATACCCAAACATAGAAGAATAAAAAGCAGAGTAAATAACAGTAAATTCTTTTATCTAAAGTAGGGGGATGATGATATTATTTGCATCATCGTTTATACACAAGAGACATGCTACTCTTTTATCTCTTATTTATTTTTTATCCAGTCTACATATCCAATGGTGGATTTCAAAAAAATATGTATGAAGATGGATCAAAAATGAACGGGTGATGAAAAAAGAGCATTTCTCTTGTGGATAAACTTAATGGCAAGCTAATCCACAAGGCTCCCACAAACGGAATTAATCACAAGTGACACGTTGTATTGAAAATTAGTAAAAATCAACAATAATTTTCAAAGAGCATTTCTCTTATGGATAAACTTAATGGCAAGCTAATCCACAAGGCTCCCACAAACGGAATTAATCACAAGTGACACGTTGTATTGAAAATTAGTAAAAATCAACAATAGTTTTCAATGCTAAATCATATAGCAAACACTTAAAGTTACACGTTGCATTTCTGCCGTCTCTTTCTTTCTTTCCACATGTCTCCACCTCCGCGGCAATGACCGGTAGTTTTTGAAGTGGTGGAAATATCAACAACAGAATTGCCACTGCCAGAACCACCTGCGGCCTCTCCTACTAATCTCTCTACCGTAGATATCTGCGCGAAAGGGATTTCCAATCGATGAAAGCAAGAGGAAGAGGAAGAGGAAGAGTCAGAGGGACGCCGATGTAATTTCGCAAACGTGATCACTCTAATCTTCAAAAACAACTTCGAGGTTAGTTAGTGTATTCATTTTTTTTTTTAAAAAAAAAAAAATCTATCCCGATGGCCTTTAGAATTGATGAGGTGGTTTGGAGGATTGTATTTTTGTTTTTTGTTTTTTGTTTTTTTGTAAAAAACGTGAGATAAAGGTGAAAAATATTTTTATATATTTAGAAGTGTTTTGCTTTTGAATTATTTGTTAATATTTTTATTTTGGGAAGAAAAAACAAAACAAAACAAAATTAACAAACGTAACCTGCTGTCATCTTTCTCTTCAGTCTTTTGGTCCCTTGTCCTTTATTTATTTATTTTTTTTTCCGAATCCATGGCTGTCTTTAATAATTCGTGAAAGAGACCACTACACATATGTTTCCATGCATGATTCAGTGACATGTGAAAAAGAATTGCTGTCAGATCAACCAAAATTAATTCAATCGCTGGTTTAGGTTTAATGATTATTGTGATATAATAATATCCCCTTTTCAATCACACGTGACAAGGACAATTTTCTACCACATCAGCGACCTTTGTATTTCTCATAATTAAGCTGCAACGTTGTTTGTTTTTTTTTTCTTCGTGGTTAAGGAAATTTGATCTTTAATTCTGGTTGTAGAGAACACCAATCTGCTCATTAACTCAGCCTCATTGTCAGGCTTATCATTCATTTATTTCTCACTTTTTTTTTTTTCCACAATTTCGTTATCTGTGGTTTGGCTTCTCCAGCAAGCAACTCTCTTTATTTAGTTTGTGATACAGCTGCTTTTTATATACTTTGAGCTTTTCATTGTGCTCAACAAGTTCCAGAAGGCAACAATTGGAGCTTCACCATGTCGACTCCAGGGGTGCAATTGCATGTTCAAGATCGTTATGTAAGTCAGGTTTCATATTTTTGTTATTTTCTTTTGGCATTTACAATGTTTGATTTCATATACTCGGATATATAGATATTGAGGTTGGCTCAAGGACTTAGAGTTTGGGGCCAAACAACATCTTTATAGGAATTAATGAATTTTGGGTTGAGATTATATGTTTCTTGTTCCAGTTTTAACTTCCATGCTACGTGCAGGTGGTGATGGATAATGGCGTAGTGCAAGTCACATTATCAAACCCAGATGGAATTGTTACTGGAATACGATATAATGGCGTCGACAATTTGCTTGAAATTCTTAATAAGGAATCTAACAGAGGGTACATGGTTACAATTGCTTTAGCTTTTTCTTTCCCTTTTGTCTACAATGGTTTCCTTGGCAAAGATTTGCTCTTTTTTTTTCTTTTTCTTTTTTTTTTTATTATTATTGGTTTGACCTGACTTGACGGGTGTCTATAAACCTAGCAGTATTTATTTGTTTATATATATATATAGTGTCACTCCCTTATATAGAAATTTTTTTATGAATACTAACACAAAATATTGTTCTCTGTTTTTTTTTTTTTTTAATTCTTTAAGTAGACAAAGAGGCATTTTCTTTGGCTTATTTTTTGAAAAATGACAATATATTTTGTTTTTCAATTGAATATGTAGGTATTGGGACCTTGTCTGGAGTGCACCAGGAAGCAAGGGAATATTTGATGTGTATGCCGCTCCTCACTTTCTCTCTCTCAGTAACCACCGTGTAACTTATAAAATATTTTCATCCAAACATTTTCTCACAAAAGAAACATCGTTCTTGGGGGGCAAACGAGCCCCTGACCCGCCTAAAAATTTAGGGGCAAACGTTTCCAGCAATACTCATATGTTCAAACTTTAAAACTAGACCTTCCTACTAACAAACGGTGGAAGGCTGTGCTTCATGTCAGCTTCCACAGCTGCTGCAGTGGCAGATGCTGCAATAAACTCATATTTTCATCAACAAATTTCCACAAATCCTTATACCCAGATACAACCACCACCAGAATCTCATTTTTCTCAAAAGTTGGAGCCCAAAGTTTGCATCTCTTGGCTGCTAAAGTGTAGAAACATATTTCAGATGCCCAAGTGGCTGTGAATGGGATTCTCCGAAAACTCCTTGTTGCTAACAATTTCCTTTACATGTATGCACAACATAAGGCTCTGGGTGATGCTTACACCTTATTTGGTGGGATGAGAAAGATAGACCCGGTTAGTTATAGTGTAATGGTTGGTGGGTTTGCTAAAGTTGGTGATTATACATAAAATGGGATATAGGGGACCTCCAAATGGGTATACTGATTCATGAAATTGCTTTGAAATATGATTTGGAGTTTGAGCATTTTGTTTGTGCTGCGCTTGTGGACATGTATGCAAAATGCAGGGCAATTCATGATGCTCGGTGATTGTTTGTTAAAATAAAAAAGAGGGACCTTGTGATGTGGACGGTGATGCTTGGCGTGTATGCTGACTGTGGCAATGCAAATAAGTCGCTGATTTTGTTTGATTGGATAAGAGAGGAAGGCGTTGTCCTAGTTAAGGTTGCCATGGTGACCGTTGTTTACTTGTTTATGCTTGTGCAAAATTGGGGACCATGCATAAGGCTATACTTATTCATGATTATATAAGTAGGAATAAGTTTTCCTTGGATGTCATCTTGGGCATTGCGATGATTGACATGTATGCGAAGTGTGGAAATGTTGATTATGGGAGGGATATCTTTGATAGAATGCAAAGATATATAGGAGTTAGTTATAATTTTTAATATTTTAATCAATTTTTGTTCGACTCTATCTCTTGCTCCTCGTGAATCAAAATCCTAGTTCTGCCACTTCATGGAGTGAATCTCAAACCCTCTCCCAATTTTATACTATCAGTTTCAATGTTATTCTTAGGCCAATATGTGAATCATGAACATGTTACCATGCAGGATTAAGGGAACAAGTTTTAGGGTTATAGTGAACAACGAGGACCAGGTTGAGCTTTCATTTACAAGAATGTGGGATCCCACACTGGAGGGCAAGTTTGTTCCCCTGAATATAGACAAAAGGTCATTGCCCAAATTATGAATGATGTTTATTTCTATAAGATTTTTCTATACAAGAATGCTTATGTCTATTCTCTTCCAGGTTTATACTGCTTCGTGGTTCCTCGGGGTTTTATTCTTATGCCATTTATGAGCACTTGAAGGATTGGCCTGATTTTGACATTGGTGAAACCAGGATCACTTTCAAGCTCAGAAAAGACAAGTATTCATGTTATATTACATACTCTTTCATATAAAATTGTCTGTCATATATTCATTAAATTATTTCAAAGACATAATCTCAACTTGCAATTTGAAAACCCTGGCCTTTAGCCTCTACGAAGAAATTGTTTAAGAACGTTTATTAGAATGATAATTCTATAGAACAGAAGTGGGGTCTTCTTGAACCTTAATTTTTTGATTCTGTTGATTGACTGAACTATATTGTGAGCTTCATTGAAAATCCAGATGACAAGTACTCAAAATTCGGTTTTAGAAATTATGTGTTCATCCTCCTTAGTTCTAGTTTGATAATAATTTTATAGTTCTAAGAAAAATCAAGAAAATCTATTGGCAAAATTTTGGATTACTAGGTACTGGTGAGGATGTAACTAGAAATTCTGCAAAATATGAAAAATTGAAATTTAATGTAAGCTGATGACACAATTAGTTAATCTTGTATTGCCAATCTTTTCTCAACAAAAATGTACCAAAAGCATGTAGAGGTGGCTATAGCAGGCAATAGGCAACTTTTCTCATTTGCAAGATAAATGATTAACTATTTAACGATGGGGTATTTAGGTTTCGCTACATGGCCATAGCAGATGATAGGCAAAGATACATGCCTCAGCCTGATGACCGGTCATCAGGAAGATGCCAAATCCTGGCCTACCCAGAAGCTGTCCTTCTCGTCAATCCCACAATGCCAGAACACACGGGAGAGGTACTTCTTTCATTTTGATCTCTTCTTTTTCTCTTTTTTAATTATTATTCATTATTTTTTGGTAGATTATTTCCTTTATTTAGCAGCAGAGACCTAGCATTCCTTGGGTCCTGTGATTTCTCAAGTGTACTTCGGAAAGTTTGAGTGCCTTGTGGCTCCTAAGCATATAGTTAGGTGTATATGAGAGCATACTTTGTGTTTTTATATGATTTCTTGATGTGCAGGTGGATGACAAATACCAGTACTCCTGTGACAACAAAGATATTAGGGTACATGGGTGGATATCTAGTAGTCCATCCGTCGGATTCTGGCAAATCACACCTAGCGACGAGTTCCGATCTGGTGGGCCCCTCAAACAAAGCCTAACCTCACATGTTGGCCCCACCACCCTTGCGGTAATGGTTGACAGTCATTATAAACACTTTTCCATATGGGTGGCTTGCTATGTTAAATAGTAACATAAATTTTTTATATTGGGTTTCATTACAGTCTCTAATTAGACTATAAATTGGCATGGCCAGATGTTTCTTAGCGCTCATTATGCCGGACAAGACCTAGTGCCGAAATTCAGAGCTGGTGAACCATGGAAGAAGGTTTTTGGCCCAGTATTTATCTATCTTAATTCTGCACCTATAGGAGATGATCCGTTTTGGCTATGGGAGGATGCTAAAATACAGGTCTGACTTAGAAAACCTGAATCCTCTTCTTGTGGTAAATTAATAGTATAATTGGACTGTGATCTTTTGGTGGAGAAAGCCTGATGCAAATTAATATTCAGATGATGACCGAAGTCCAAAGCTGGCCTTATAATTTTCCAGCTTCTGAGGATTTCCAAAAGGCTGATCAACGTGGTAATGTTAATGGTAGACTACTTGTCTTAGATAGGTAGGCATACAAGACAACTTAGCCTTATGTTAGACTAGTTGTTCAGGTTTCTCATTGTGCCAGTGCTTATTATATTTAAATTTATTCTATTGTTTTTCTCCTGGTTGATCTTCTAGCTTTCATGTATGTCCCATGGTTGTGGTTTAATTTTGATATCCTAATCTGCTTACTTCTCAGATATTTGTAGCATTTTTCAGGATTAAACTTAAAATATCAAGGTCTTAATAAATCTTTTTTTTTTCATAAGTGAATGTAGTATGTTCATCAATTGACAAGTTATAATGCCCCATTACAAGTCAGTTTGGAGTGTTGAAATAAAAGCTGCTTCACAACTTTTCTTTTGTATTTCTCTGAGCATGGGTAAATTTCATAGAAGTTTTTGCAATTATAATGTCTAGGTATACTAGCAAAGATCATATACTAGCAAATGGTGCTTATGTCGGCTTGGCCCCACCAGGAGACAATGGATCGTGGCAAAGAGAATGCAAGGTGATTTGCCTAACCTTTCTTTTCTAATATCTTTGTGGGCTACCTGACAGGCTGACTGATAATCTGTCATATGGCTCCAAAAATGTAATCCTTTTTTTTTTTCATCCATTTTTCAGAATATAAGTCGTCTTACTGTTTGTTAGTATAGATTACTTTCAGATGCTTGTGAAAAATGACTATGCTAGTGTCATGTAAATGTCATCTTGACCAGCTATATAATTTACTGTTCTTTTGAAGGATAAAAGGCTACACATCATATTGGTACTTATGTTGAATATGAACAAAATAACCTTTTAAGACCATTTATGTTACCACTATAAAAGATTTAAATGCTTTGTTGTAGTTCATTGATTTCGATTAATTTCCAAGAGAATGGAGAACACCAATGACTAACAGTGGTGCCAAAGTGCAAACTTTGAAATTTCACATCAAGGGTTTTTATTTTTTATTTTTGGCCTGAAAGCATTAAGATTCAGATAAATATGGAACTTTACACTATCTCGCACTGGTATAAGATATAACAGAGAATATTGGTAGATGCAAGTTTTCTTATTTTTCTCCAGGCCTTTGTCTTTTTAGGCAACAAAAATGGTGCATAACAGAAAACTGGTGAAAGTCAATAGTGCTCAGACATCAGTAAAATAACACTCCTAAAAGGATACTATGATACTGATGAAAAATAATTAATGGAAAGACAATAATTAAGATGTATGATCTCCTGAATGCTCAAAATTTAACAATTGTGAAGTTGAATCCTCAGCAACATCTTGAAGAGATCACTACTGCTAGTTAGCATGCTCTCAAGATACATCCTTAACACAATTCTTTATAGTGAAATTGTTTGACAGAATTAAACTAGATGGCAATGACATAATTCTAGCTATATGCCTCAACGAAGGCAGTGTCATTGAACACATGACCATACACATCCTAACCAGTATTTCTTTTTGTTTGTTATTAGGACTATCAGTTTTGGGTGAGAGCAGATGAGGGAGGCTATTTTTCCATCACCAATATTCGTACTGGTGACTATAACCTCTACGCGTGGGTCCCCGGCTTTATAGGAGATTACCGATGTGATATTACCATTACCATAACCTCAGGTATTACTTAACTTCTATGAATATGTAGATTTGTACTGTAAGGAATCTATAGTTTCAAGAACTTTTTTTTTCTTATCTAGTTTCAATAACTTGATATGCAGGTTCTTATATTGAAATGGGTGATCTTGTATATGAACCTCCTAGAGATGGACCCACATTGTGGGAAATAGGCATCCCTGATCGTTCTGCTGCAGAGTTCTTTGTTCCCGATCCCGACCGAAAATACATTAATAGACTTTATGTCAATCATCCTGACAGGTTAGCTCACTTTTTATTACAATTCTTTTTCCCAAAGGAGTCGGTTGTGTGCTACCCTAAAATTAGGGGAGAGCGATATGGAAACCGCCCCCAAAATACTCTATATACAATTTCTTTGCATTATCACATTAATGCTGCTGAATATACTTACATTTAAAGTGGTTACTTTTATCATTTTATCTGTGCAATCTTGATTGATCATATTCTTTGTTTGGCAGGTTCAGGCATTACGGACTGTGGGGTAGGTATGCGGAACTATATCCTGATACAGATTTAGTATACACAGTCGGTGTTAGTGATTATAGTAAAGATTGGTTCTTTGCTCAGGTTCCCAGGTGTGATTCTTTTAGCATTGACTTTATTCCACCTCTTAGATTTGGTTAATGGTTTTTCCCACTAACCTATTAAGCCTCATGCCTTAATAATTCTCAGCAGTCAAGCTCTCTTACATTGCAGGAAGAAAGAAGATGACACTCATCAAGGAACAACCTGGCAAATCAAGTTCAAACTTAATAATGTCGATCGGAGAAATCCATACAAACTGCGAGTGGCAATTGCATCTGCAACTCTGGCTGAATTGCAGGTATAATATGTCCAGATAAACAAATTTACTGAATTCTAATAACCCAGATAGACAATGAATGATTTTTTTTTTTTTTTTAAAGGTGCGGATTAACGATCCGCATGCGAAGCGCCCTCTGTTTACAAGTGGATTAATAGGGAGGGACAATTCAATTGCTAGACATGGAATTCACGGACTCTACTGGCTATTCAACGTGAATGTACCAGGTACTCAGCTTGTTGAAGGCGATAATACAATCTATTTGACACAACCAAGAAACACCAGCCCCTTCCAGGGAATTATGTACGACTATATTCGTTTAGAAGGTCCGCCATCTTCTTCTGTCAAAGATGAACTTTGAGTTCATCTTACTAGAAAATGCACTAGTATCTACCACATCTTCAAATGCTGATTTGTATTAAATAAATAAAAAAATTTGCTTATTGTATGGTAGCATTTCTTTTCCCCCCTGTCAATTTGTATATCACCAAAGAACTCGACAGAGAATGATATATGTATGATGATGCATTTCCTCTTTAAAAAGAGTAGTCCCCTTCATCTTTCCCCCTTAATCTTAGGATTGATATATACTCCCAATTAGTTTGCAAACACAAACATGTTTTATTTGAAACAAGCATCACCAACAATTCTATTAGCCAAACAGTATCTTTCCCACCTTTCTAGAGAAGATGTTTTGTGCTCGAGTCATTAGGTGGGCCTTAAAATAATGGATTTCTTCTCCGTTCTTAGGAAATATTTCTTTTTTCTTTTTTTTTCTTTTTCTTTTTAAAGACTAATTGATTAAGGACCAATCTCAACGGCAAACGCTAGGATTACTTATTATTTATGATTTCACTTGTCTTAGTTCCAACTTGGTTTGAAACCTTGCTAACCAAGTATCTCTGGTACCACATCGAACTAATTGTAAATCAGGTAAGTCACATTAACTAATTTTATATTTTTTTCAAAAAATTATAATAAAAACTGTTGTTCCCCGGCAATAAAAAGAGATATCTTTAAAGTATAAATTGTTAAAGCAATTTTCAAACTTAGATTGCAATCAAACCGTAAGGTCTGAATTGAAACGGCGGCCCGTCCAACGCTTTCGGTTGCTTTGCAATTTAAAGCCTCTTCCACTAACGAGTCCATATCGTGGTAATCAATGTGGAATCGGAGGGGTTTCATCAAAAGCCATCCCGTGGGCCTTCAAATAAAAAATTTTTATCAAAGAAATATATATATATATATATATATATATATATATAAAATAAAAAAACTATCGGTGTCATCACTGTCATGCATTCTACAGGAATGATGATTGTGGTTTGGCTGGCTGGCGGCTTCACATAGCGACTCTTGCACGCTTTTATCAAATGTGCCAGACAGTGGTGCCGACTAAGTAAAGAGATTAAGACATGAAAAAAATGTGAAAAAAAAGAATGCTTTCTCTCTCGTTTTAAGGAAACCGAGCCAAACATGTTTATATATAAGACTCCAAGTTTCCAAACTTTTCTCTGCAGATATCGGAAAGGTAAGAAGAAGTAAACAGAATTTTCTTCAAAAAATCGTAATGGGGTTTTTTTTTTTTATATAGTAAATTAATAATCTTTTGTTGATGCCATTCCATATATTTTTCAGAAAACATAGCTTCCTCTCAGACTAGATTGATATCTTCATTTTACTCGAAGTTCCAGGGGCCAGCGAGAGGATCACCATGTCGCCTCCGGGGGTGAATTTACATGTTGGAGATCGTCATGTAAATCCTATTTGTACCTTTTTTTTTTTCTTTTAATTTTCCCGTTAGTTCTTCATCCGGAATAAATATAGTAAGAGTGATGTTATTTAGTAAATACATATACAATTATCATAAAACTGGATGTTATGGTGATAAAAATTCATCATTGGATCATCACCGTAAAAATAAAAAATAAAAAAAACTGCTATTGACTTTAACTGTCACGTCATCTCAATTCTATGACAGTCGTACAATAATTTACTAAATTGAATTACTGATATCATATGAGCTAATTTAAATATGTTTGTGGTGCTTTTTTTTTTTCTTTCACAAGAGACAAATTAAGTTTTCCTTTAAATTGGGATATAAAATTTTTTTAAACATAATCTATTAGACTGAAATGTATTCAAAATGCAGGTTAACCCGAATTAACGTTAAGTTTTAGGCTTCAATTATTGAATGTAAGATCTTTAACGTTAAGTTATAGGATTGAACTTGATGGGCAGGTGGTGATGGACAATGGCATTCTACAAGTCACGCTATCGAATCCAGGGGGAATTGTAACTGGGATTCGATATGATGACATTGACAACTTGCTTGAAGTCATTAACGATGAATCTAATAGAGGGTACGTACTGCTTTGCAAAATGGCTTCCGCGAAATTAACTTTTATTGAAAACTGTTTTTCGATCTTTTAATTGATTAATTTGCATCATGGACTAATTAAATTAAACAGGAAACTGATGAGGCTATTTAATTTCCAAATGGAATGTGTAGGTACTGGGACCTTGTTTGGAACACACCAGGAAGCGCTACTGGTATATTTGATGTGTATGTCCTGCCCTCTCTCTCTCTCTAATTTCTATTAAAGATCAAAATTATATCATTAAGCCATTTTTCCTAGTTCATGTTACATTTACTCCCCTTTACAAGTCACAACATTAACTTCCATTTCTTTTCATACATATTTTGCATAAAATTTCTGCCCTTTCAAGAATGTGACATGTGTTATATATGCTATTGTGACATTGTAACACCCCAGTCCCATATTGGGAAGAAGAGAAATAGCCCACATAGAGTGGGTGATTTATAAAGAGAGTCATGAGTGTTGAGTCCCACATCGCCTAGTTACTAGGTGAAACTGGGCTTTATAAGTGATTCTAGGAAACTCCAAAATAGACTAGTCCTTTTGGGGTGATAGCGCAGATGTGGCTAGCGCTTTTCCCTGGGTCGTTACAAATGGTATCAGAGCCACCTAGTAACGCCAGGCCATGTGGTATCGAAACACTGCATGACATGGCCCTGACGAGGACGTCAGGAGTTTAAGAGGGGGAGTTTGTAACACCCCAGTCCCATATTGGGAAGAAGAGAAATAGCCCACATAGAGTGTGTGATTTATAAAGAGAGTCATGAGTGTTGAGTCCCACATCGCCTAGTTACTAGGTAAAACTGGGCTTTATAAGTGATTCTAGGGAAACTCCAAAATAGACTAGTCCTTTTGGGGGCTGATAGGCGCAGATGTGGGCCTAGCGANTTTTTCCCCTGGGGTCAGTTACAGACATTGTCTAATTATTCCTATTAAATAGCTATTTATTTTAAAAGTTTAAGCTTATTTTAACACTCTCCCACACGCAAATGTGAAACAAGAAATTAAAGTTTTTTGGGGGGGAGGAAGGCAAAACTAAAAAAAAAAACTTTTAGGGGAGTGAAAAACTAATTCTTAAAGGGCTTATACCATTAAAAAAATTTAGAGGCAAATTTAAAAATTTGGGTGGGGGTAGCTACTGACTAAGGCTGTGAGTAGTTTCGCTCTTGCCTTCTTGTGTGAGCTAAAACTTATATTCAACAAGTAAGGCCTGAAATGGGGAGAAGTCCGCTATAGAGAGTCAAGGTTTGAACTTAATTAAAACTTTTGTTCTAATATCATGTTAAATCATCATTTATTCTAAAAGTTTGAGCTAATAAAAAATAGTAAATTTAAGTATTTAATTAATATTTTAATATAATCAGTTATATATAATGAAAACTTATTACCATGCATGCAGAATCAAAGGAACAAGTTTCAAGGTTATAGTTGAAAATGAGGAACAGGTTGAGCTCTCTTTCACAAGAACCTGGGATCCTTCCATGGAGGGCAAGCTTGTCCCATTAAATATTGACAAAAGGTCCATAAATCTATGTTCAAATCTTTTAACCTAGTATTTGTGTCAATCACAATGACATCAAACATTGGTTGTACTGAAAATTTATCAACTAGGTTTATTCTGCTCCGTGGTTCGTCGGGATTTTACTCTTACGCTATTTATGAGCATCTCAAGGAATGGCCTGCATTCAACCTCGGTGAAACCAGGATTGCCTTCAAGCTCAGAAAAGACAAGTAAACAAATTCCTTTTCCCTTTTCAATTTTTTGTCACAATGCCTTTTGTTTGTACAGTTGATTGCATGCCAGTAGTCTAGTAAAGAAGATATGCTAAGACAATAAACAGATAAAGGTAACTCGTTGGAGATACGGGCGAAAAACATTCTAATGCCTAAGTCAATAAAATATCATGTCTGAGAGAAAACTCAATGAAAATGCGAGTAAGGAAGGAAAAATATAGGGCGAGTCATCCTTCTCTATTCTTTGTCTTAGCAGGTTTTCTTAATTGAACTACTGACGTGCGGTCAACTGTATAAACACCTTTCATATTGTTATTACATTTGCAAGAGATTGGGTCCGACCATCCCAAATAAGCTAGGCCAAATTTCCTATTGTTATGGAAGTATACTATACTATAAATGCATCTAGATGATTAAGAAGAGACAAAGTTTCTTTCAAATTGTGTAAGAAAAAATTATTTCAACCCAAGTTAGTTTTTAGACAATGTGGAATTCTTATATACAATTTTAATAAAATTAACAAAGCAAATGATACTCGTGTATTTAAAAAAAAAAAAAAAAAAGAGAAGCTTGTGAGAATCATGTGCTTCAAAGACATATGTCAATTTTTTGTTTTTTTTTTTTTTTTTTTTTAGCAATAACAAGGGAAAGGAGAGGGGTCGGGGACAAATGTCAATTTAATAAATTAAGTTAGAGAAATTTTTTCCAATCTCATTTGGAAGAAAACTTTATCCATTCAAAACATGTTAATTTTTTTTTTTTTTTATAACAATAACACTGAACATTTAAAAGGAAAAAGAATCAGGAATGAAACTAATTTTAAGTATGTGGATAGGTTCCACTATATGGCCTTAGCGGACAATAGGCAAAGATACATGCCCCTCCCGGATGACCGTTTGCCTACAAGAGGCCAGGCCCTGGCCTACCCAGAGGCTGTCCTACTCGTGAACCCAGTGGAGCCAGAGCTAAAAGGAGAGGTACCTCCTCACACACAACTCCTCTACAACTTAATTCTATTTGATTAATTCTGTTTGGCACGTCAATTTCTGGGGGTTATATCAATTCATTTTTCTGCTTTCATTGGTCTGAAACCATAACATTTAATTATATGGTACGTATATGAAAAATATTAGCATGGACATATAATTTGTTCCATTTTTAGTTTCACTATCAGTTCATAGGTAATTTTGATTGGGTTATTGATGTGTAGGTGGATGACAAGTACCAATACTCGAATGACAACGAAAATATTCGGGTACACGGGTGGATCTCTACCGACCCACCCGTGGGATTTTGGCAAATCACACCCAGCAACGAGTTTCGAACTGGTGGTCCCCGCAAACAGAACCTAACATCACATGTGGGCCCCACCACCCTCGCCGTAAGTAAAACCTTTTCTTTTTATTTTTAATAATATTGCTAGAAACTATATTTTTATCTTATAATGCTGAACTTCATTAACTCCCCCAACCTTAATATTTTTACAAGTATAATTGCTAATTTTGAGTAAATATTGATTTAGAATAATGTCATCAGATGTTTCTTAGTGCACATTATTCTGGAGACGATCTGGTGCCAAAATTTGGAGCTGGTGAGCAATGGAAAAAAGTTTTCGGCCCGGTTTTTATGTACGTTAATTCTACATATGATGGAGTGGACCCACTACTTCAGCTATGGGAGGACGCCAAAATACAGGTTCACCACGAAATTAAGTTGCCTTTTTTTTTTTTTTTTTTTTTTTTGGTAAAATAAATAGTGGCAATTGGCCTGGTTATAGCTAGCCTTTTGATATGAACTAAAGCTAATAAAATTAATTAGATGCTGATTGAAGTCCAAAGCTGGCCCTATAGCTTCCCTGCGTCGGAGGATTTTCCCAAGTCAGACCAACGGTGTAACGTTAGTGGTAGACTTCTAGTCCGAGACAGGTGGGCATATATTGATCACATGAACAAAAATTAAGTTAGAAATAAATTATTTTAAGAGAAATGCTATATGTTCAACTTTTTTATTCAATTCCATCCAACTTTATATACGTGGACAAAGATGGACCCTGCATACAAGATTTTTTAAAGAGTTTTATTTTACATTTGTAAGGTCCATTTTTGTCCACATATATAAAATTAGATAAAAAAATTGAAAATATAGTATTTTTCTTATTTTAATTCATTTTATTAAATTGATATTTACCTTTAGAATAGTGACAGACCACCCCCTCCACACACACAAAAAAGAAAAAAAAAAAAAAAGTTAAAAAAATATTTAGCTTTTAAATTTGTTAAAAAAATATTTTGGGGCTTTTTTTTTTCTTTTTATACTTTGACCCCTTCAAAAAAATTTCAATGCAATTCGGCCCATCTAAAGTTAAATTTGTAGTTTCATTCATGTTATACAGCACATGATTTTTACATACACCTTTAAAAATTGGTGGCAATTTAATAAATTGAGTTTAAAAAAAATTTGTCCTACATCTAAATTTTCGTCTAAAAAGGCTTCAAGAATAAACTTTTTTTATTTTTTTATTTTTATCAATTTTATAGTTGTAAACTACATTGTACATGTAGCTATGTTAGCGATGACTATATATCGGCAAATGGTGCTTATGTCGGCTTGGCGCCTCCTGGAGACGTTGGATCATGGCAAAGAGAATGCAAGGTGCTTAATTTTTTCTATTCTAGTACAATTTTAGGGCTTCGCTATTATTCCCTTTTTTCTATATTTTTCTCACAATTTGAAGTTACTGCTTTGTATGCTTATAATTAAATTACCCATAATCAATGTACCTGCTCTGCTAACAAGTCATATAGTTAGGGGCGGAATCAGAAATTTTAGTGTGGAGGGGAATGAAAAAAAAAAATGGAAAATTTTTTAATTTTAGAGGACCAAAGCCCCCAAGGCATAGGCTAATTCCGCCCCTGCATACAGTAAATCTGTTCTTTGGAAGATTGTCGTCAATCTACACAAAAACCATTCTTCAAATTGAGACCATTGAACATATCCTTTTATATTTGATTTTAATTTTGCATTTCACTTCACATTAGGACTATCAATTTTGGACCAAAGCAGAGGAGGATGGGTATTTTTCGATTAATGATATACGTACTGGGGATTATAATCTTTATGCATGGATCCCAGGTTTTATCGGAGACTACAGATATGACGTTATCATTAACATAACCCCAGGTATTAATTATTTCATCAATTTTTACCATATATATTCCTTAATTTCTTCTTATAATTAACTTTTAAGGTATAAATAATGTTACAATGTAAACATTTATGGTTTAAGCGACATGGATCGTAGGTGATGATATTGATGTTGGTGATCTTGTTTATGAGCCTCCAAGAGATGGCCCCACGCTGTGGGAAATAGGCATTCCTGATCGTTCAGCCGCAGAGTTTTATGTTCCTGATCCAAATCCAAAGTATATCAATAGACTTTATGTCAATCATCCTGACAGGTTACCCACTTTCTTTTTATTTTTATTATTTATTTTAATAAATAAGATTTGAATCTAGGATAATGTTTGAAGTGCTCTTAATTTGACTATATATCTTACAACCTGACGTGATAGCTCACGTGAGGTTTCTCACTATAGTCACTAAACTAACACGATAGTTCATATGACACCCACGTTAGTCCTCATCTCATGCCAACCACATCACCCCCATAATAAACCATTGAGAATGGATGAACAACCTTGTAGCCGATTGTGAGTCCCATGGCCAGACCGTGGTTTTGGAGATCCACGGTCTGGTGTACGTAGTCATGGGTCTTTATGGGGGTAGCTGGCCGGTGCGAGTGTGGAGGCAACAATGTACGTAGGAGGCAAGCTGAGGTGAGATGGATAGAGGTTTTAACGTGGAAGAGAAGCTTAAGGTTGTGCAACTAGCGTGGTAGTACTATACGGCATTAATTGACACATCAGTTTGTAAGAAAAATGTAATAAAATTGATAATACTCCTAACAATATTCTAATTACTCCAAAAAAGCTACAGGTCAGCCCTTCATGAACATATAGTCTAGCAAATTTATATTAAATACCAACCCTTCGAAACATCTGGAATTTTTTTTCTTCCAAAATATATAATTAAGTAGACTAATTCCTTAAAATCATTATATATATATAGCCGTGCTCGTAATCATGGTCAATCAATGGCATAATTTTGATTTAATTTGTAATGGGCAGGTTTAGGCAGTATGGGTTGTGGGAAAGATACGCAGAACTGTATCCTGATAACGACTTGGTTTACACAGTTGGCGTTAGCGACTACTCCAAAGATTGGTTTTATGCTCAGGTTACCAGGTGCAATTTCTTTCAAATTCATTTTCTCTTATTTAACTATCATTTATAGCACTTGGTTAGCAAAAAAAAAAAAATCTTTTTTAATTATTGCATAAATGCATCATCAAAATTCTCCTCGATCGAGTGTGGATTATATTTGTATCTAAGTTATGGTCTCCAATGCTAAAAGTCGGATTATTAGACAATCTTGTTAGAATATGAGAGTTTTCCATTTTAGAATTAATTTGTTTTTCTTATTGAACCAGTTGGCATAGTTGTTTGATTGGAAATCAAATATCTTTTTCCTATATTCTCTCCACCTACTTCAATTCTCTTCTAAATATAGTCATTTATATTGTGACATATCAAGTAATTATAAGAGCTTAACTTAGTGGACGTAAGCATCTAACATCGAATTATTACCCTAAAATCTGTCGCTTTTCTCTCTAGCTTGCTTCCACCTTTTCTCCCTAATTCATATTTTGTTTTAAATTTCTACAATTAAACCTAATTACTTTTAGCACAAACCAGAAAAACACCATCCATATATTATCTTTTTTCTCCCATTCAAATATCCCTGACATGTTGCAATGTTACGAAATTTATCCAATATCTCAAAACTAGTGAGAAGCAGAAAATAAGAAGAAACAAAAAATAAACAATCACAAACACAGAGATTTATGTGGTCCACCACTAAAAGTTAGGTTCACCGAATTACAACAAAATTTCACTATTTCTTAAGAAAAATACAAGGAGGCATCAATCACGACTTAAACTCTAAAAATAAGAAGCGACAATAAATGCAACCCACAATCCAGTCAAAACACCGAAACGGGTCAAAGCTTAAAATACTAAAAACTCATTTAAACCATGGCACTTCCAACATCGAACTAGCTAGCTAGGTCAAGGGCGAACCTAATCGGACACAAACCGGCCAGGCTCAATAGCCTGACATGTAGTGGCCTAGTGCCACTTAGTGTTAATTAATTACTAGATGAACTCTCTAAGTTATATAGTCTAATCTCATCTAGTAAAAGAAACTAGCCAGACATATTCATTATGAAATATATGAAAATCTACGAGCTTTTTTGCATGACAGGAAGAAAAAAGACAGTAATACATATCAAGGAACAACATGGCAAATCAAATTTAAGCTGGACAATGTGGATCGTAATGCTACTTATAAACTGCGAGTGGCAATCGCATCTGCCACTCTTTCTGAATTGCAGGTATATAAATAATAAATCTCTCATAATTAATATGGAGAAAAAAAAAAGTCCATTTTAATCTATTTTTGTACTGATTCTACATGAATTAATTAATTGTTTATGTTATAGGTTCGGGTTAACGATCCAAAAGCAAATCCTCCTCTATTTTCAAGTGGAGTGATAGGGAGGGATAACTCAATTGCTAGACATGGAATCCACGGGCTCTATTGGCTTTACAACGTGGACGTACCTGGTGCTCGGCTTGTCGAAGGGGATAATATCGTCTTTTTGACGCAACCAAGAAACGCAAGCCCTTTCCAGGGGATTATGTATGATTATCTCCGTTTAGAAGGTCCGCCATCTTCTAGTTAATTAATTAATCCCCAGAAAGAAAACACAGATTAGAATGTTTAATTCCTTTCAAAAAAAAAATAGAATGTTTAATTAAATATAATTAGGTGGGTTATGTTATGAATGTTGTTACTTGTTATTGTAAATCAAATTTGTCACTGAAATGAAGAAATTGACGAGGTTGTTTTGTGCAACTACAATTGTAATGGGTTTCGAATTAACCAAGTGTTTTTTTTTTTCAGCTTCTAAAATATCAAGTAAAACAGATGGAAAAAATTTAATCAAGTTAAGGTAGAAAGGAAAATCCTGACAAATTTTAAGAAGTGTTCGTTTGGCTTAGTAGTTTCAAGACGTAGTTAATGAAATATAAATAAATATGAAACAATCTCTCCAACGCATAATTGGTCGTGAATTAACGTTCTCAAATAACAGAAAATTCATTAAGATTTCAAATAGGGCTTTTAAAATTGTACATTTTAAAAAACTTACCCTACTGCCTATTGCGCAAAAATATGGGTATTGTTACATTTTCAAACTGCCATTTTTTTCAAATGAACTCTCAAATGAAACATTTTTCGCAATTTTATTTAAAATGCATGTTTGACCTGCAAAAGTACATAGTCAAACACATTGTGAGACATGAAACTAGGCAAAAAAGACAAATCACGACCAAACCAAAAATGATACACCACTTTGAAAGCCTATGTAAAGTGCAAACCCTGAGAAAAGACAGAGTGTTTCAATGCAATTAAAATGCTAAAAAGACAATTTTTGTAGTCTGCGTTCGGACGAGTAATTCAGCTTTTTCATGCGCTGCTAGGATTTCACATTTTTCTCTTGGCGGCATTCGGCCGTGGGCCGACCGAGCTTCTTTGCCTAACTGCGATTTTCATCTCGTTTTGGACACTCTCCTTTCTTTCTTCATAACAAGACTCATTCGGACAATGTCAGAGCGAGGGTGCAACCATTCAATTCTATGGCATCACTGAAATATGGTCGTTCAAATGTGAATCAACGGAGCCTTCCAACCATGCTCATCGGGTAGTCAAAATTTCTGCATTGAGCTCCATGTGTCTCTAGAAGTCTTCTTTTGAAGACCCTCGTCCGGACTTGGTGCGAACGATCATACCAACCGACTGTCACCTAGCCCATGAAATTTAGACTTACATACACCAAATTATTTTAGAATATCGAATTAACCAACATAAAACCTAACAGTAATCTGTTTGATTCCTAATTTAGATTATTGACATAACAGTACAAACCCGTGCATAGCACCATCTAATGCACCAAACAGCGGTGGCGACAAAGAAAAGATAAAGAAAAAAAGAATGCTTTGTCTACAATTCAGGAAACTAGGCCAGAAAAGATGCTTATCATATGCCTTCACGTGTCCGCATTATTCTCTGGTTGGATTGTGAAAAAAAGGTCACGGGAGGAACAACCTTTCCTTCTCAGAAGCATCACGGATTTTGGAATTTAGCTCAATTACGATAAATTAATTAATATTATTGCATTGTCCGTACTTCACCAAAATTCGATCACCACCCAAAAACCAGATTGAAATTTACATCGTCCTAAAGAGAAGTTCCACCGCGCGCGGCCTCAGAATGTCAATTCCAGGGGTGCAATTACAAGTTCAAGATCAGCACGTAAAGACCTTAATTGCTCACAAATGAGTTTCTTTCTTCTCTTTCTTTTTCTTTATCTTTTACATGGTGCATCGATCTATGGCATAGCTAACGACATGGAAAATGAAAATCTTGTCAAAAAGGTATACGCAAATCAAGACATCTGGGTTGAGTTTACTCATGTTCATCAATGGCATGCCGTGATTCCTTCCTCGGTTCAGTAAGCTGTCAGTGCGCCATTGGGTATACTAACAAGACAAATTTATAATTTGTGCAGGTAGTGATGGATAATGGCATACTACAGGTCACCTTATCAAACCCAGAAGGACTCGTCACCGGAATACAGTATAACGGCGTTGATAATTTGCTCGAAGTTCTTAACGACGAAACTGACAGAGGGTACTTAATTTGACCTATAATTCTTCAAAATTTCTCCTTAATTTCTTTTTTGAAGATGAATTTCCTAAAAGAATGGCTGAAATTGATCTCTTTTTTAATTTCTTTAATGAACTACGTACGTAGATACTGGGACCTTGTATGGAATGTTGCTGGAAGTACGGGAACAAAGGGTATATTTGATAGGTATGTTCCCCTGCCCCTTCCTATTTAAGAACATTCTAGGAAGATTATGTGTTATATATTATCGTAGCATCTTATATTAAAGTATTAATTAAATAATTAAATTTATTAATTTTTATTAGTTTAAACTTTTAAAATAATTAATAAATTAATATAGTATTAGAATAAAAATTTTAAATTTAAATCCTAACTCTGTGATTTACCTAATAATTGCTTTGCAGGATGGAAGGAACAAATTTTAAGGTAATAGTGGAAAATGAAGAACAAGTGGAGCTCTCATTCACAAGAATGTGGGATGCCTCCCATGAGGGCAAGCTTGTTCCCCTGAATATAGATAAAAGGTTTGTGTCCAAATCTTCTTTCATTGATTGAAATTTGAATACTGATGATGAGAAGGACACTTCTTCTTTTTTTTCTTTTTTTTGGTGTTTAGGTTCGTAATGCTTCGTGGTTGCTCGGGGTTCTACTCCTATGCAATTTATGAGCACTTAGAGGAATGGCCTGCTTTCAACATTGACAATACTAGAATCGCATTCAAGCTCAGGAAAGACAAGTAAATAAATTTTACCTGTCTTCTTTATTAAGGTTCAGATTGCTTGTCCTGAAGAATATTAACACGTTATTCTTTACCTTAAAACCAAAATTTTATATGTTAAAATATTAATTAAATGATTAATCAATTTTTTTTATTAGTTTAAATTTTTTAGACAAGTAATAATTTAACATGATATCAAAGTAAAGGTCTTGAATTCGAACCTTGTTTTTGTCATTCACTTCTCATTTTAATTAAATATTTTATGTGTTTAGGTCTCACTTATTAAGAAAAAGTTTAAGCTCACACATGAAGATGAGTGTTAAAATATTAATTAAATGATTAAATAAATTTATTCCGATCAACTTAAACTTTTTTGTCAAGTGGTGATTTAAACTATTGGAACCTTTGTTTGCCCTCTAACCCAGCTGTAAGTAGGAATAAATCATGGAGCAGCATTTACCAAGCAAAGAAAACTGGGAGGGAAAAAACAGAGGAAAATAGAGAGATAGAAAAGAGGGTTGAGGACATATGTGAATTTAATATACTAAAATGAAAAATAAATAAATAAAAATCTAACAACAGCCATTTGTAAATCCATAGGTTTAATTACATGGCAATAGCAGACAACAGGCAGAGATTCATGCCGTTGCCTGAAGACCGGTTACCAGACAGAGGCCAGGTCCTGGCCTACCCCGAAGCTGTCCTGCTTGTGAATCCCGTAGAGCCAGAGTTCAAAGGGGAGGTATTGGATTTCACTCTTCTCCTCTATCATTATCAATAAATAAATAAAAATTTTAAAAAAAAAAAATCTTTATAATTTTTCAGATATGTAGATATTACATGGTCGTTGCAAAACTGAAACATTTGGTCAGCTCATGGAAAGTTCGAATTCAAATCTTAACTACCTCTTATTTGCTTTAAAATAATAGATTAATAGTAGTAATATTATAAATTTGTCTTCTTTGGGAGTACTATAACTTATTTTACAAGTTAATGTGACAATTTATGTGACATTTATTACTTTAATCACTAAACAATTAAATTTGATAAAATGTGTAAAGTACAATAGCTTTTACTACAAAATCATGTAGCAGTATCTTATTAGTAAAATAAATAAGCAACAAAATTTTATATGTAAATTTAATTGTTTTGTAGTCGATGTAGTAAGTGACACATGGACTATCACGTCAGTTTATAAATAACTTATACTAATTTAATTGTTGTTGATGTCAATTTGTAAGTCTACATAACAATTACTATATCAATCACTAAATAATTAAATTTAATTATGACTTATATAGCAATAAAATATGGACGGCTACTTCAAACTTCACACTCATCTTGGGTCTAATTTTAGATTTTTGTCTTCTTATAAGAAATTGTCTGAGACTTAAAAAATAAGTAAATAAATAAAAAGTTGTTTGAGTGAGAGTGTTGATTTGAACGGTAATTGTGCAGGTGGATGATAAGTATGAATACTCCGGCGAGAGCAAAGATAATAGGGTTCACGGGTGGATATGCTCCGACCCACCCGTGGGGTTCTGGCAAATCACACCCAGCGATGAGTTCCGATCTGGTGGACCCCTCAAACAAATCCTTAGCTCCCACGTCGGTCCCACTACCCTTGCTGTAAGTTTTATATTCAAAAAAAAAAAAAATCTCCTTATAAGTGAAGAATATAATTAATTTTCATAAATATTCTTCATTCAGAACATTAATATTAACTTTGACTAAAACGGCACAATCTCAGATATTTCACAGCGTACACTATTCAGGAGAGGATCTGATACTGAAATTTGGAGCTAATGAGCCTTGGAAGAAAGTCTTTGGCCCCATTTTTATTTATCTTAATACTTTGACTGATGGAGATGACCCGCTTTCGCTCTGGGAGAATGCTAAGAAACAGGTTTATCTCTTAAAACTGCAATCTTAACTACTAAAAGTTAAAGACTTTTACTACTAATTAATTAAAAACAAATTAAACATTAATGTTTTTCAGATGATCAATGAAGTTCAAAGCTGGCCCTATGATTTTCCAGCTTCAGAGGACTTTCAATCTGCGGATCAACGGGGTAATGTTAGGGGTAGATTACTAATCCGAGACAGGTACATTAGTGGCTCTCTTTTTTCCTTTTTTTTTTTTTTCATATTTCTTTTTTTTTTAATTTCTAAATGTAAATAGATAAATTTTTTTCTAAATTGAGTTTTAAGAAATTCTTTCAATCAATCTATTGAATTAACATATGTTTTTATAGCATGTGATTTTTAAATATATTTTTAATGAAACATGTGATTTTCATGTAATTTTTTAGAAGTGCATATGTGAAGATTACATGTTACAAATGTCAGTTATAGGTTGAATTAGAAAAAGGTTTTGTCCAATATTAAAAAAGTTTGGTCCAATATTAACAAGTATGTTTGACTAGGTGTGTTAGTGAAGGGTACATACCTGGAGATGGTGCTTTTGTGGGATTGGCACCCCCGGGGGATGTTGGATCTTGGCAAAGAGAATGCAAGGTAATATTAACTGGACAAAGTTTTTTTTTTCAAATTAAGTTAGCAATAAATTTTTTAACCAAGTTTATTGAATTGATATTTATTCTTAGAACACGTGATTTTCATATAAAATTTTTAAAATGCTTGTGACCTATTAATCTTATCAAAAATGTATGTCAAAATTATATGTTCTAAGAATATATATCAATTTAACAGACTAAGTTGATGAAATTTCTTTCAATCCTATTTGAAGAAAAACTTCATCCATACTAATTCTCTTTTCAATTCTAATTTGAGCTATACAAGGTGTTGATCTTCTATCATATTAACGTTAAAAATAATAAATAAATAAAATAACATGCTTAAACGTATTATTTCTGATCAGGGTTACCAGTTTTGGAATAGAGCTGATGAGGAGGGCTATTTCTCTATTAATGACATACGAACTGGTGACTATAATCTTTATGCATGGGTCCCCGGTTTCATCGGTGATTACCAATATGATGTTGGTATTACCATTACATCAGGTCTCTTTTGGTTTTTTTTTCGATTTTTCATTCAGCTTTTCAAAATATGTGATTTAAAAACTCGATTTTTAAAACAATAATTAAGTATTTGATAAAATTTTGATTTGACTTTAAAATTGTACGTTTTTAAAAACGCATCCCATTACCTAAGATATGAAAATGGGGCTTGTTTGGATGTACTATTTTTTTCCACTACTTTCATTATTTTTTTTTTTTAATTTATGTTTGGTTACCTTCCTCAATTTTTTTCAACCCAACTCAATGTGAATTCTAATGTGAGCTGGGTTGCAAGCCAAACATGAACTCAAAAAAAAAATGAAAAGAGTTGGAAAAAAAAAAAACCATAAAAAACCATTATCACCCAAACATGATTTGTATTATATTCAATCTAATTTACATTTCCAAACATATTTTTCCAATTTTATCTTTTGTTTTCTAACCGTCCCAATATAGTTTCTCTCAGTATTCACAATTTTAAAAACAATACAAAATAATACAAAAAAAAAATATTGCACAATTTTTTTTACATTTTACAAACTGCAATTTTTTAAAAACATACTTTCAAACAATGCACTTCTCGCAATTTTTTTATTTTTTTCAAATCGCACTTTTAACCTATAAAATCACACACCAAACAAATGATTATCCTATAATGATTTGAATAGCATGTGATGCAGGTTGTGAGATTGATGTGAATAATCTTGTATATGAGCCTCCAAGAGACGGCCCAACATTGTGGGAAATAGGTATTCCAGATCGCTCCGCTGCTGAATTCTATGTTCCAGATCCAAACCCAAACTATATTAACAAGCTCTATGTCAATCATCCTGATAGGTTAGTTCCCCCTTGCTTATGATTTTCCTAACCTTTACTCCTTTACATAAAATTATTAGATGGAGGAGAACTTTGTTCTAAAACAATTCAACTCAATTTATAAAATTGTTACGTATTCCTTGAACATGTGAAAATTATGTGTTTTTTTTTTTTGGATAAATTTTTTGTTTTTAATAGTTCTTTAGCACATGAAAAATACATAATTTTTTCTTGAATAATTCTATTAAAAAAACATGTGATTTTTGAAAGTTTATATTCTTATAGACTGAGTTAATTAAAGAAAGTTTGGAGAAAATTGGTGTCCATATTTGGACCCAGTGTTTTCTGAAATTATGGGTTGAACCATATCAATCGAAATAATTAAGAATTTGACTTTTTTTTTTTTTCTTAATTGGTAGATTTAGGCAATACGGATTATGGGAAAGATATGCAGAACTATATCCTGATGGAGACTTGGTTTACACGATCGAGACTAGTGACTATAGAAAGACTGGTTCTTTGCTCAAGTTACCAGGTTCGATTTTTTTATATTTCTTTTGTTGGCTCAGATCATTAATTGAATAATTATTTTATATGCATTAATATTTCGTTAAATATTTTTCATGAGAGGGCCGATAAATGAAAGCACCTCCCATAGAAAGCCCACACAACAATTCATGATGGTAAAAATTGTGTAAAGATTTTCAGACTTTCAGTTTCAGTGACATGGTGGTAAATTTGAAGGACAAAAGTTTGTCTCAATTGAGTTTTAAAAAAAAAAAATTTTTAATATAATTTATTAAATTAACATATATTTTTAGACCACATAATTTTTACGTTATTTTATAAAATACACATAATATTATTTATTGTCCTGCTGTTAATAGAGTATATTTTTAAGTAGTGGTTTTTCTAATTATATATATATATATAATACATAAATTAGGATCCTCTCCATTTCAAACGAAATGGAGAGGAGCCGGTCAGTGCAAACTGATTGATTTTTTTGTAATTAAAATTAAAAAAATCAGTTTTAATTACAAAAAAATCAATCAGTTTGCACTGACTGGCTCCTCTCCAGAGGATCATTTTCCGTAATACATCAGGATTTATCTAATATGGTAGTTTTGCAATAATGAATGCAGGAAGAAAGATGAAAAGACATATGAGGGAACTACGTGGCAAATAAAGTTCAAACTTGAGAATGCGGATGAGAGTGGAACCTATAAATTACGATTAGCACTTGCAACTGCACATGCTTCCGAATTACAAGTATGCAACTTCATTTTTCATCTTTCACTTAATTACATGAAAAAACACAACCCCCTCCTCTCCTTTTTTTTTTTTCTTTTTCTTTTTTTCGGTTAACAATAAGAATTGAGTCGAAGACCTTTACACCCTCCACCAAATGGACAAAGTTTTCCTTAGGAAAATATCTTTAATTTAATCTATTAAATTAATATATGTCTTTACAACACATAATTTTCACATATATTTTTAATATGATTAACAGATTCTCATATACGTTTTTAAAAGAGTAATGATAAACGTTACACTTTTACACACTTTTATCTCATTTTACTTATATAGAACTATCAATCAGTCATTGTTTAAGATTCAAGGGTTGATTGACAGTGTTACATCAATAAAGTGTGATAAAAGTATGATATATATCATTCATCTTTTTCTCTTTAAGTAATGCTAGAAAGTACATTAATTTTTATCTTATAATACTGACGTGACAGTTCTAACTAACATTTAGATAAGTCCTTAGTAAAAAAAATAAAAAAAATTTAAAAAAATAGATAAAAGTTTATTAAAACTGTAATGTCAGCATTATGAGATAGCTATAAAATAAAAACGTGATATACAACATTAATCTCTCTTTTATAAAGAATATTGTTATATATTACATCACAATCTCTTTATTATCTCACTATGCTAATGCAGTATTGTCAATCTACCCTTACATTAGCCCTTGTTAAAAATTTAAAAAAAAAAAAAAAAAAAAAATCAATGGTAGATTAATAATGCCACATCAGCAGCATAGTGTGATAATAGTGTGGTATATATTTAATAGCATTACTTTTTTAAAAATGTACTTGAAAACCACATACTATAATAACAAATGTCAATGAATTTAATTTAAAAGAAAACTTTGTTTCGAACAAATATCAATGTTACTCGAGACCGTATTTCAACAAATATTGTTGGCTGAAGTTTTTGCAGAAAATTTTGGTTTAAATGAGTTGAGTAATAGTGCAAAGTTTTTGTTAAAGGTTCGGATTAATGATCCAAAAGCGAATCCTCCTCTATTTTCAAGTGGACTTATTGGGAAGGATAACACAATTGCGAGGCATGGAATTCATGGGCTTTACTGGCTGTTCAATGTCGACGTACCTGGCACTCTGCTATTGGAGGGAGATAATGCTATTTTTCTAACACAGCCAAAAAGCACCGGCCCTTTCCAAGGACTCATGTATGACTACATTCGTTTAGAGGGCCCAGAGAAAATTCAGTAAAACTTATATATACATTCTTTATAACAATTCGTGGATATCAATGTTAAAATAGGAAAAATAATTTTCCCTTTTTGGTTTTTTTAATTTCCTTAAGGTTTATTTTGTTCCTGCGGGTAATTTGTTTCTAACATGTAACTATTAATATCATTTAATTCATATTTTAATTCCCCTTTGGGCATAGGATCCTTTTTATTTTCAAGTGGAATGTAAAAGATTTCTTTTACTGTCAAGATGTTGATTTGTTGGATTTTCTGGTTTACATTTTAAATGACGTAACAAATATATATTATTAAATTTGTAAAATTTAATCTAGACCATAAAATAAATTCTTTATATTTTACTTGAAACAAAGATTAAAAAAAAAAAAAAAAAACTTCACCAATGTGGAAAATAATACTCCGTTTATTTCGGTGTAAAATGATTTCTAAAAAAAAAAATTGTATTTTTCGATGTTTGAGGCGACCGAAAATAATAATCAATAAAAAATATTTTTCAGTTTGACCCAAAAAGCTTATTTAATTTCTATAAAATGATTTTCATTTATTAAAACCGTAAATCATTTTTCAAGTTTGAACATTTCATTTTCAAATTGTTGAACCATCGTCGAACCACAGCCGAAACTTTGCTGAAACTCAAATTTTAAGGTTGATTTTTTTTAAAAAAAAAGAAGCTTTATTTGCAGCTTCTCTCCCTCTACCAACCCTGAGATCACATACGCACCTAACGACCAAGTGTTACGTACTAATTAAGAGGGCCTGTTTGTATCGAGCCTATATTAGACCAAAATGCATTCAGAAAACAATGCTTGACTCTTGAATATTGCTTGGTATTTGTGGCTCTGCATACTATATCAAATTTGATTTTTATTTTTTTATTAATTTTTGTTATGGACAAATTTTTCCTTCAAATTAGGTTGAAAGAATTTCTTTCAATCTAGTCTATTAAACTACCATATGTTCAAAGTGCATATGATTTTAAAAAATACATTTAAGAATCATATGTGTTTTGTGTTAGACTTAAATAAAAACAAACCTAAATTGCACTTCTTCATTGCATTTGTAAATCAAATGTGAGAGAGATAACACATACCTCCGTTCATTGAAAATGAACTTTCCATTTCTAGGTTGATGCCCTATGTATAAAAGCAACACTTATTCTGTGTTTGTGCCAAAAAAAAAAAAAAACACTTAATTCTGCGTGTGGAGGATACTAATAACTCAACCATAATATTTCATTGATTGAGACAATGAAGTATAATGGGCCAAGTCTATTTATATTTAGGGTGAGAATACATGCTTCCTTGGGTGTTTACAGAATAAATCAACCAGTTATGAAGCTAAAAATAAAATGATTATGAAACTCCACTCAAAAAATAAATAAATACAACATTTTCAACTCATGTCAGTTTAATAGATTAGATTAAAAAAAAAAATTACTACAACTCAATTTCGAGGAGAATTGATAAAATGGTTGGATTAGACTGCTACATTAATATTGTGTAATTTTTATAGGATAAAAATGTTATTTCTAGCTTTACTCAAGTCGTAAATAACACATAATTAACTAGCTATCAGCCATATAGTAACCTTTTTTTTTTCTTTTCTTTTTTTTGAAGTGAGCCATATAGTAACCTTAGTAGGCCTTAAGATTAATTGTGTTAATAATCTTCGTTAAATACAAGCATCTCACAAATAATTCATGATTTGAAGTGCAGGAGCTTTTGCATCTTTTGCACGTCTACGCTAACAGTGGCCATATCTTTTTCTCTAGTTCAAGCAAACCAACCCAAACACGATTCCAAGTGTTTAAAAGTCCTTCTACGATCCATTTCCAGAGACTGCAGGGGCAAGACATCGACGACCGAAGATGTTCTCCTCAAAATCTACCTTTTAATATTATTAGTATCAAGAACCAAAATCCAGATCTTTTGCTCTGAAAAAAAAAAAAAGGGCTAGGAGATAACGTGGGCCACGCCATGTCTCAAGGGGTGCAATTGCATGTTGAGGACAGCCATGTAAGTCATTCTCTTTTATGTAAGCATTTATAATTATATTTGTGTAAGTTGGCCTTATGGACTAACAATTTGTGCAGGTTATAATGGATAATGGCATACTCCAAGTAACATTATCAAAACCAGAGGGAATTGTTACGGGAATAAAATATAATGGCGTCGACAATTTGCTTGAAGCTCTTGATAAGGAGGTTCACAGAGGGTAAACGGCATTAAAAGTTATCTTAATTTCTTTTTTGGGTCTTTTTTTTTTTTTTTAAATTTTAATGAGATTACGTGACTCGTACTTAGCTATTTTGAATGAAATATGTAGGTATTGGGACCTTGTCTGGAGTGAAGCCGGAAGTAGAGGAACAACCGGTACATTCGATGTGTACGTTAAATGCCCCAAAATCTTGGATTCACATTTTTTTCTTTTCTTTTCTTTTTTTAATAAAAAAAGGCATGTGTGGGTGACCAATCATAGCTATTAATTCTACTTGTGCGTGACTATAGTAATTCTTACCTATTAAGAACTGCACAAAAAAAACTTAAACAATAAAAACTGCAAGTGCTTCCTCAAGTCCGACTGAATCATAGCCTAATTCAATCAGCTCTATTAGGACAACAATAGAAATTAAGGTGGTTTACACTAATCTAGCATTGAAATTCTCATTGAGAGATTCCAACTCATATCCTAATGTTTACCTAACCACTTTGAGAATTTCTTTGAGCCATTAAACCACCACCCTAGATGATATCTTTGAATCCGCTTAGAAATGAAGCAACATGCCTCTATTGTTTCCTCTCATTCTATATTGGCAAAAAGTATTATGGCTATGAATAAAGTTTTTTAAAATAAAAAAAAATGGGTTGAAAAAAATTACTTAATTAATCTTATCTATTAAATTGACCATATGTCATTGAGTTCTTAGTACATATGAGAATCAGATGCTTAAGCACATATGTCACTTGTCTTAGCTAGTTTCAATTTGCTTATTTTCTTTTCTTTTCTTCAAGTTTCGTGATCAATATCTGTCCTTGGGGTATTATTTGATCATAGTTTTCAAATTATAAATGTTTAAATTCTAATTATTTTTGTATGCACCAAGTTAATATTGTCAAGAACTTGGGTTATTTCTATGACTATACATGTTCATATCTAGTTTGCTTCATTTCTAATATTAAGAAATGATTACCATATATGCAGCATTCAAGGCACAAGTTTTAAGGTTATAGTGGAAAGTGAGGAACAAGTAGAGATCTCATTCACAAGGCTGTGGGATCCCTCGCTTCAGGGGAAGCTCGTCTCCTTAAATATAGACAAAAGGTGCGTCCAATTAATTAAATATTATATAGTATGATCATTAATTATGTGCTATATATTCTAAATGCTAATTAATGCAACAAATAACATTGATGATAATTAACAAGTATGATTTTTCAGGTTTATAATGCTACGTAATTCCCCGGGCTTCTATACCTACGCCATCTACGAGCACTTAAAGGAATGGCCTCCTTTCAACCTCCCACAGACCAGGATTGTTTTCAAACTCAGAAAAGACAAGTACTTTTTTTTTTTTGGCCTTTATATATCATCTTCTAAGTGTTCGCTTTTAGAGACTTGTAGTCTTGTACACAAATCAAGTGCTAGACTGCAAATACAAATTGGCCCGTTTGGTAGTTAGTTTTAACTTATTTTCGATTCTAAAAAAAAAAAAAAAAAAAGTTAACTTTCTTTCAAAATAATTATCAAACAATTTTTTCATTTTTTTTCTCACAAAAAATTTAAATATTTTTTTATCTTTATATTACATCAATCAATCGCTTGTTATAACTATTCAAACTAAAAATATAAAACAAAAATCTTTATCAAAAGACCCAAATTAATTAATCTCCTCTTTTTGTTTTTGTTTTTTTTGTCTTTTTGCCTTTTTACTATCCTTCCATTTTCTCTTTTCCTTTTTATTGACAACCCTATATTGTCCGTAGGTGGAAAAGCATACCGAACATGGTCACCTCTAGAAAAACGGTTGTTAATACACGGTGCTAGGTATTGTACGCAGTACAACAATTTCTAATCTAGACCATTTATTTTAAATCAACGGCCTGGATTGCAAACTTTTCATATAACAAAATAGATGGTTTGGCTATTTTTAATGGCCTAATTAGGCGTCGCCAATGCCAAATTGATGGTTCAGTCACTCTCAATTGGTGGATTGAGAGTAGTTGGACCACCATTTTGACTCCCTTACAAGTCACGTATTCTCTCTCCCACTTTTTCTTATGTGCAGTAGTAATCTGAATTGTTTATTTAAAATAAACAACACAAATTAAAATAATTCCACCCTTTGTAATACCCCATCAGAATACAAAAGTTCAATCCCTTAGTCCTAGATAGGGGTGGGCAAATTAACCGTTAACCGTCTACCGACCGTCTGCCGACCGCTTACCGACCGCCACCGAACCGTAACCGACTGTTATCGGTTCGGTAGTCGGTATAAAAATCTATACCGAAATTCGGTTAAATCGGTTAATCGGTATAAATTTTATTTTATCGGTTAACCGAATTAACCGAATTAACCGAACCCATATATATATTTTTAAATTTTTTTTAACCAAAACGATATCGTTTTGAAAGTTTACAATTTTTTTTAATCAAAACGCCACCATTTTGACTTTTTTTAGTTTTTTTCACATTTTGTAACCCTAACCCTACACAGTTACACCCACCCACCCATTGTCTCAGACTCTCAATCTCCTCATTTTTTCGCGTTGCACCAACAGGTCCAACTCTAGCATGCACCAGTAGGTCCAAGCCGTCTAACATGCACCAGCAGGTCCAAAGAATCCAAACTCTCTCTCTCTCAGTCTCTCACAGTCACGGATCACAGTCTCTCTCTCTCTCTCTCTCACTCTCACTCTCAGAGTCACAGTCTTTCTCTCTTTCAACACGGTCTTAACCGATAATTAACCGCTTAACCGACCGATAATTAACCGCTTAACTGCTTAACCAACCGATAATTAACCGCTTAACCGTTTAACCGCTTAACCGAATTAACCGAAACTTTCGGTTCGGTAGTCGAAATAGGCTCTACCGACACCAAATTAACCGATACCCAGCCCTAGTCCTAGATGTACCTACATTGTAATGTGTCGACTGTCAATACACTAGATGATGCGTGCAGCTTGTTTGGCTTAGAGGAAAAAAGAAGTGTATGAACACAAGGACCATGGTCACATTAATTCCTTATTTTGGGTGAATATATATATAGGTTTCACTACATGGCAGTAGCGGACAACAGGCAGAGATACATGCCTCTTCCAGACGACCGGTTGCCAGACAGAGGCGTAGCGTTGGCCACCCCAGAAGCAGTTCTGCTTGTTAATCCTGTGGAGCCGGAGTTCAAGGGGGAGGTACTTTTTTTTTCTTTTCACTCATTTTCTCTTGATTTTAAGTCCTCATATATTAAAATATTAAACTAACTTGAGTTCCGGCAGATTAAGAATGAGAAGTTCAAACTCGAAAAATAATTTATTGTTTTAAAAAATTAAAAACCATTTATGAAAATTAAAAAAGTTTTTTCAAGTAAACGAAAAAAAATTTCTATTGACTATTATCTTCTGTCACACCACACACAAAAAAGCACTAACAATATTTTTCAGAAATTATTTCCAAAACAAACGAAAAATATAATTACAATTAAAGATAGATCATTGAAATTAATTTATCCTCAGACTAATTTCCTTGCATGTTTAGGTAGATGACAAGTACCAGTACTCATGTGAGGATAAAGATCTCCAAGTCCACGGATGGATCTCCACCGACCCGCCCGTGGGGTTCTGGCAAATCACACCCAGCGATGAGTTTCGATCGGGTGGACCCGTCAAACAGAACCTTACTTCCCATGTGGGACCTTACAACCTTGCAGTAAGTAACTAAAGTGATAATTCAACTTTCTTATAAATTCCAATTAGATTAAAAAAAAAAAAACTCTTTCTTATAAACTCGTGTAACACGAGTGTCACACCATATAATATGGTAAAAAAATTAACCAATAAAATTTGATAGGGATAAATCTAATTATTTAATTATTGATATAGTAAGTATGACGTAAATTATTACATCAATTTGTAAGAAATTTGTAATCAATGATAGAACCCAAAAATTTTATTGATGGAGGCCAAAGCATGAATGAAAAATATATTAAGACTGAAGATTAAATCAATATATAAAAAACAAAATTGGTATCCATTTAGTGTTAAGAAAATATAAAGAAAAGAAAAGACACAAAATAATTGTCTTTTTAATATATTTTAATTTTCAATTCAATCAGCTATCAAAATGGAACTCGATGTTCTTTTAGATCCCGAAAATCATCTATGATTAAATATGTACTAAATGTCGCAACAATTTTTTTTTAGATATATAACATCAAAGAATCAGTCAAAAATTCATGTTTAATTTTGTTCCGAAGCCTAATTTTGACAATATTCATGACTGAAAATGCTCGTTCTGTAGTTACGCTATAAACGGAAAAGTAACCACAAGTATAACAACTCGATAAGTAAGTACAGTTAATGATCTTCTGGTACATGTTTACCAACTATTGGTACAATTCAGAAATATTTGACAATCCTTAAAAGTCTAAATATTGAACTACATTATGCTGATCTTAATGTTGAAGTTCTATTTTTAATTATTCTTTTTCATGATCTATAAAGTTTTGCAGATAAAACTTATTTATCAACTGACAAATATCATCAATTCTAATGTAAATTTTGACCAATTTTGTATAGGACCACTTTTTTTTCTAGGCTGAATGAGACCACGTTTGTTTTTATACTTAATTTTTTTAGCTGCTTTTTAAAGGGTCAAAGCCAAACTAAAAAAATTTCGCCCAAAGATTTATACTTTAAGCCTTTATATATATATATATATATATATGGAACCCTTCAAAAGTGAGGAGAGGCCATGACCTATATATATTTGTCCTCCCTACGTCCGTTTCTGCTTGTTGTAAAAACTATAATACTCTGGCAGCACTCGTAACTTCAACTCAAAATTGTCGTGGGTATATATAGTTGTGTGCACATTATATACGCACCATGAGTAAGAAGCAATTGCTGCGATTAGTTAATATTTGTAATTAATTAATCACGTTAACCTCATCTAAATGTATGCAACCAGATGTTTCTGAGTGCTCACTATGGAGGAGAGGATCTTGTACTGAAACTGAAACCGGATGAGGCATGGAAGAAAGTCTTTGGCCCTATCTTTATCTATCTTAATTCTGTATCAGATGGAGAAGACCCATTTTCCCTTTGGGAGGATGCTAAAAAACAAGTCGGTATTTTGAAATTGAGACTTACCGACATATATATTAATCTTTCGATGGACAAGCACTGATTTAAACTTGAATTGTTCTTCAGATGATGATTGAAGTTGAAAGCTGGCCCTACGATTTTCCGGCTTCTGAGGATTTTCCATTATCCGATCAAAGGGGCACTGTTACTGGCAGATTACAAATCCGAGACAGGTGCTTCAGTCACCATATATACATAAAATAATAAAGTTGTGATTTGATTTTTAAAATTAAGGTTTGGCATTTATAATAGTACGTTTTTAAAAGTGCATTTTCTTGCATGCGATTTGAAAACGTAAATATTTTTATATTTTCAAACCAGTATTTTTTTCAAACACACTCTTCACAAACAAGTGATTTTACGATTTTGTTTAAAAATGAGTATTTGCCTGCAATTTAGAAATATGCTAGTGGATATCTTATTTTGGTTTTTTTTTATATACACGTATGAGTGTAGAATATAGTCTCACATTGAAAAGATGTCAAAATTGTGCGTAGTTAATATAATATAATTGGACTCAAACTCATAAATTTATGATTTTGAATTGAGTAATATCCAAACATGTTATATTATAATATACAAAAGAATCCTAAACTACAATTTTCATCTCTTGTTTGGCCATATGGGATCGAAAAATTTACAGTTTCCCTTGCCCAGGTATCTAAGTGATGAGCGTATTCCTGCAAATTATGCTCACGTGGGCTTGGCACCACCTGCAGACGTTGGATCCTGGCAAACAGAATGCAAGGTGATTTTTTATCATAATATTATAAGCATGGTTGATTAGGTATAACCCAAAAAAAAAAAAAAAAAAAAAAAAAACCTACAAATATCTTTCAATACTGATGTTGTAATCCCAAGCAACTCTTGGATCAATCTTTGTTTAAAATATAAAAAATAAATAAATAAATAAAAATAAATTATTAAGGGTTAATAGAACTACTACATCAGCATTATATTATATTTATGGTATCTAGCATTACTTTTTCTAATATTATTTTAATCTTGGTCATCCCAATTAATAATTACCCATGGCATATATTATTCTTCAATTTTTTTAATTAGAAACCGTTTGACACTGTAATTTCGTAGGCTAAATACGAGTTTTAAAATAAAATCATGGAAAGTATCTTGCTAGGGAGTGTTTTATTAATTAAAAAAAAAAAATGGGGTTAGAAAAACGTGAAAATGTCTACGTTTTCGGGAGGCAGGCAAAAAGATGTGTTTTTTGAAATTGTTATTTTTTTAAATAGCACGTTATTCAAACTATCTCTTTTCTTTTCTAGTTTTTTTTTCTCTTATCTTGTTTGGTCATGTCAAACAAATTAATTTTGGACCATAATTACGCTTAAAGTAACAACAAATGTCTATTTTCAGGGTTATCAATTTTGGACAAGAACAGACCAAGATGGTCACTTCTGCATCAACAATATACGTAGCGGTGATTATAATCTTAATGCATGGGTTCCTGGCGTTGTTGGTGACTATCAATACGAGGTTGTAATTACCATAACTGCAGGTTCTGTCCTTACTTCTAATGAGTTTTTTTCTTTTTCCTTTTTTTTGAATAATGTTATTTAGTAACAATTAAATAAGCTCTTGAATCAGCACTTAAAAAAATAAAAAAATAAAAAGGTGATTTTTTCTGTTACTTAACAATTATACAATAGTCTACTAAATAGCATTACTCATTTCTAAGTTCTCATCTTGTTTATTCATCAAAATGTTGCAAGACTAACATATAAGAGAGCAGGTGGTGATATTGATGTGGGTGATCTAGTCTTTGAGCCTCCAAGAGATGGCCCTACTCTATGGGAAATTGGCATTCCAGATCGCTCTGCTGCTGAATTTTACATTCCCGATCCTGATCCAAAGTATATTAACAAACTTTATGTGAATCATCCTGACAGGTTAGCTACTTCTATGGTAATTTTAAGGAGAATAAAATCAAATGCTAGCTTTATATTGCCAGCAAGCCCTAAGGATTAGCTTGAATGGTCGACTTGTTTGGTTAATATCATGAGATTAACTGTCCGAGTCTTTACTCAACTAATACATGATTTTTACAAGCGAGGTCGTGTATTTGAGGTTTATCCAACAGAAATGAGTTCACGTCATTAAATTTTTTTTAAAAAAAAAATGTTAACTCTATATTGTAAAAAATAATTTTAAATACTCAACTTCTATCTCCTTCCCATCCCGTGGGCTGATTGTAAATTCTTGTTCATTTTTCTTATATTGACAGATATAGGCAATATGGATTATGGGAAAGATATGCAGATTTATATCCCGACGGAGATTTGGTTTACACAGTCGGTGTTAGCGACTATCGGAAAGATTGGTTCTTTGCTCAGGTTACCAGGTACAGTTCTTCCCACATGGGCTCTGCTTTGTTATAAAGATAAGCCCATCTTTAATATGATGGTTTTATTTATCAAATGATATTTAAAATGCATTTTGTCTCCCTTTAATATGACAAAATTCACATCTCCTTCGTAATGGAACAAAGTTTTCATCTAACCATTTCAAAAAAAAAAAAAGTTTTCATCTAACGACAATCCAGTTTATTGAATTTATATATGTTATTAAACCACGTGATTCTCGCATGTAATTTTAAATGATATATAATCTGATTAAAAATACAAGAAAAAATTACATGCTCTAATAACATATATCACTTTAATCAACCAGTAATTTTACTGAAATCATTTAAATAATACTTTAATAGAAACATTGAAGAGGCATTGCAAAAAAGATAATAATTAACCCAAAAATTTACTTTAATCTAATTTGGAGAAAACTTTGTCCATCAAACCGCGTGTAATAAGATTTTGTTGTATGGTAGGAAAATAAATGACAATACATATCAAGGAACCACATGGCAAATCAAGTTCAACCTTCAACAAGTGAATACAGCCGGAGCCTATAAACTGCGATTGGCACTTGCAACAGCACATATCTCTGAATTACAGGTTTATATACCTTCATGATTGACCCATTACTATAGGATGTTTTGGGTTTGATTATGGGATTGAGATCAGTGCAATTAATTACTCATATTACATGCAATACGGGTAATTAATGTGAAAGAGCAGATCAGCTCAAACAAGTATCTGCACCTATTTGAACTGTCTGTCCGAACACCTGCCCAATCCAAATCCCATATTATGATTACCTTTAAGTCATTCTTTGCATGTAGATTTATACCTTTTTTTTTCTCTCTCTCTATGAAAGGTTAGGGTAAACGATCCAAAAGCAGATCCTCCTATATTTACAACAGGAGTAATTGGTCACGACAACACAATTTCTAGACACGGAATCCATGGACTCTACCGGCTGTACAACGTTGAAGTGGCTGCCACTTTGCTTACGGTTGGGGACAATACCATTTTCCTCACACAAACACAAAGCACCGACCTTCTGGCCCCTCTCCAGGGGATCATGTATGACTACATTCGCTTTGAAGGCCCACCGCCCTGAGTATATTCCAACAAACAATAAGCTGGATTAATTGTATCGATTGACTTTAGACATGTACATTATGTGCTAATCTATCTTTTAATTGCGTACACATCACTCGAATGCTGTGCTTTATAGATGTACATTATTAGGTATCTTTTAATTGCCTAAACATCGATTGGAATAATGATGTTTCCTGCTGTAAATAAAAGCATGATTTGTATAAACACAGTTAAATATTTAGTAAAATTATAGTTATGATATTTACATTGTGGTCTGATTTTTAAAATTGTGTTTTTTTACATGCGCACTCAAAGGCAGATCCAATTGTAAGTGTCGACGGCGCCCCCCCCCCCCCCGCGGGGGGCGCCCCTCCAAAAAGAAAAAAGAAATAATTTTTTTTCTTTTGATTTTGCCCTTCAGCATGAAAATAGCTTCTTTTAAATTAACCCTAGTGTGTAAAATAGCTTTTGGTCTACTTTGATTCGAGCAGAGCAAACTGACATGCTTGCTTTGATATTCTTTCATTCGAGCTTGGCCTGTCAATGACAAATCTAGATTTGTAATCATATGACAACTCACAACTTTGATATTCTTCCCTGTGAATCTCAATGACAAAGTTATAATGAGAAGACAAGCAAAGTAAAAACTATATTGAATAGCTCGCCACAAATCCTGATTTCGCTCCTTAATGCACCCTTTTTCTACTCCACAAAAACTTAAATTCATTTTTTAAACGCATTTCTAAATGAAAAAACATTGTAATTATGTTTAAAAATTATTTGGCATGCAAAGACGTGTGACCAAACGCACTCTTAATCATCACAAAATTAACAATTTTTTTTTTTTCTGAATAACAATGGGGAATCGGAAAAAGGGGTCAAGATGGATCTTTCCCACTCTTAAATGTTATTAGTAATGCCCAACAACAACAATAACAAAAAAACAAAAATAAAAAAACAAAACAAAACAAACATCACAGAAATATATATTACTTGAGAGATTATGCTTCATCCATCAAGGATTTGTATTTTTTAACCCCCAAGGATTATTCTGTTACCAAGCCAACCTAGCTGTATTTGGATCGCTTGTTGCATTTCAAAGCTTGGAATTGCTTCTTCGAGGAACGGGAAAAGAATTTGGGATAGGCTAACTTCATGGGCCTGATAGGAATGCGGGAAGAACAAAGAATGGGCTAACTTTACCAAGAGCCCACTGGCCCAAAATGACATCTAGAAGCTGTAATTCCTCCGGTATGTTGTATTGTTGGGTTGCAAATAATCCAGCCCACAAAGCCCTTCCTAGTGGAAACCGGTTGCCGGTTACCGGTGGAACTAAGATAAGCCTCAAACTTGACTCCCCCCAACTCAGCAACCCTGATCTAAACCAGGCAGGCAGCCTTGCACATGTTAGCAAAGCTGAAGATTAATACTTTTCTTTCTTTTTTTCTTTCTTTTAAGGAAAAAGGGTAGGAGGTCAACTAACTATGGTTATTCTATGAGTATGACCATAATAACACTTACATGCAAAATATTGCTTAGAATAAACCTAAACGGCAAAAAATTGCTAACAATCTTTTAAGACCAATTAAGCCATAACTTAACTTTCACCTCACCAATGACACTAATAGTATCCAAGCCATAAGACAGTTTTTTAGTGATTCTCATTTCAAAATTCAACCTTGGACCTGTGACCATACAAGAATTTGAATACCATTGGTTTGGAAACACTTTTTTTTTTTTAATTTCTCTAAAAAAAAAATTAACTTGACTTTTGAAATTGTATTATTCATTTTAAATAACTTATTTTATTTTTTATAACACATCAATTATTTTTTATTACTATTCAAATAAAAAAAATTAAAAAAAAAAAATTTAACTTTTTAATTGCTTCTTGTTACTATTAAAAAAAATCAAGAGAGTTTAGCAAACCCACCCTCACTTCATTAATATTCTAACATTATCTTAGTGTCGGTGTCGGGTACAATTACTTATTACATAGTTTTGTCAAGCCTCTTCTTGGTTTCCTCGGCAGCGTCAGCAGCTTCAACCTGCATCTTAGCAGTCTTTAGGTCAGCTTCAGTGGCTTCCTCCTCGTTCCTTGCCGTCAACTTCCTCGTCTGCTTCCAATTTTTCCATATCAACAAGGATAACCCATAAAATCACATAAAACACCCATAGGCCGCTAAGCTCTTTTCAATATTCTAACTAAAAACATTTGAGTTCGTAAATGAATACATTACGACGTCGTTATGATCTATCAAGTAAAATAACGTGATGATAATTAATAAACATGGTAATTAACAGAGCGAAGCCAAAAGAGAGGAGTGAAATACCAGGCCGATGAATCCGGCTTTGACACAGTTAAAACCCTCTTGAATCGAAGCTGCGAACCAAAGGCAATCCTTCTTCATGCGCGACGTCGCCGATGTTTCTTGTTTTGTCATACTGTTCGTGGCGGTTGCCGGCGGCGAAGATCTGATCTCTTCCATCTCTTTCTCTCTCTCTCTCTCTCTCTCTCTCTTCTCCTAACAAACCTGCGAATACAGGGGAAACAGAATTTTGCTTTCTTTCTTTCTGAAGACTTCGAGGCTTTACACGTTTGAGCAGAGCTTTCACTACGTGGCAAGTTTCGAGCCCACCCACGTCTTCTTTCAGGCGCCAGCGAAAAGAAAAGTCATGGCCTTACTGGAAAAAAAAAAAAATCTAATCTAGTGGGTCAGGCCCAGTAATCCGAAAGCCCATGCAAGTTCCTCTATAATAGAGCGATTTTACATGTATAGTTCAATTTGTGGGCATGGCAAGCCCATGCAAGTTCTTAAACAAGGACTGAAAACCTTGATGGGTTTTTAGAGGAAGCAAAATATTAAAAAAAACTTATAATAAGATTGTGAAAAGTGAGATTGTATTAATAAGAAAAATAATAATACAAAAGGAGGGGTGAAATATTCTACATAGATTCCGCACAAATATTACAGTGCAAAATAAAATTTAACATCTTAAAATTAACCAAATAAATGGTCTGACCTAATAGTTTCTTGTCATGGGGTAAGTGGTGCGGACCCATTCGTCCTTGTGGTAGGCTCTGATACTATAAAGAAATTCATAGACCTAACTCATCTCATAAAACCGGCTTGATAGGAGAGGATTGCCCACTTTTATAAGCATGCTCAAGATTTTGTCCACAGGCGATGTGGGACTATTCCTTAACACCCTCCCTCACGTGCAGGCCAGTATTTTTTTTGGTCCTTGTCACGGGGTAAGTAGTCCGGGCCCATTCGTCCTTGTAGTAGGCTCTGATACCATGAAAAAATTCTTGGGCCTAACTCATCCCATAAAACTGACTTGATAGGAGAGGATTATCCACTCTTATAAAGATGTCTAAAGTCTTGTCCACAAGCGATGTAGGACTATTCCTCAACAGGGCGTAAAAAAAAACAACGGTTTTTTAGATAGTATCTAAATGAATTATTTGGATAAAGGCTTATTGAAGTGTAAAAACTTGATAACCACAATATAAAAGATAACGTTGATAATGATTTGACTAAAGCCATTATATGGGAGTATCACCACGATGTCCGTTAAGGGCAATGGACACTTTGTGAAAATCACAAATGAATATGTGTGTCAATTTGAAAAGCTCCATAGGCAAAAAGGATTGCTAGTTATAGGGATCTAGATAAGAAGGTAGAGGAAACCCAAGGACCTAGCCCATAAAACCAAAAAAAAAAAAAAGAAGACTTAAAATAACAACATAATAATTCCTAGTGTTAGTGAACCGTCAAGTAGTGATAATCTCTCTTTTAGTTTGTGTTATTTCTAGAGCTAATAGGCTGCAGATTTTGTGAGTATTTTCTAGTAGTATACTTCACCGCCAAAAAGAAAAAAGATGCTAGAAAATCACGTAAAACAACGCATGAATAATTCAATTGCAGATGCAAGTGAGGTACTATTATTTTGCTGTGCATATATTTTTCTTACGTCTTCTCAAAAAATAGTTACTTGTTAAGGTCCACCAGTTAGTTTTAACACATTCCTGATGGTGTGTTTACTTCTATAGAATCTGGTTCCCATAACGTCATAACCTGTTGGGCTGTCTTTGGCCGAAGATACATGTCAAAGTGTTAACGGCCACAAACAAAAAAGACAAAAAAAAAAAAACAACAAAAAAGGTCTGGGGGTACATTAGTCATTTCTGATTTCCAGATTCATCGCGGCTATATATACCCCTCAGCTACAAAAGCTAGGGTATAAAAAGCCCCAAATCTCTCCGCCCAAAATTCTTCGATAGCAAACGTTAAACGTGACAAAGGCACATACCCAAAAGCTCCACTTCCTCGCTACCCCCCAATTCTCTTGTAACCTTCTATTCCTCCACCAATTTTCCTATTTCGTTTTTTTTTTTTTTTTCTAATTCATTTTTTATTTCTTTATTCCTAATCTCTCGTTCTAATTCCCACCGCTCGCTAGGTTTTCTACATAATTCATAGTTTCTTGTTTTCTTTTTCGATTCCAAATGCTTCGATTTATATATGTTTATAAATTCTCGATTTATGAGGTGTCTAACTGTTCAGATCTCGTCCGGTGACTGGGAATGGCGACGTTCGAACTGTACCGGAGGTCGACGATCGGGATGTGCCTGACGGAGACTTTGGACGAGATGGTACAGAGTGGCACTCTTCGTCCCGAGCTGGCCATTCAGGTTCTTGTCCAATTCGATAAGGTACGGTTATTCGCGGTTTTGACTGCTTCGGACTTAGATTTTAGTTTTAAGGAGTGGCCGTTTGATCTTTATGAACGTTTTTTTTTTTTTTAATTTTCATTTTTAGTCTATGACTGAAGCTTTGGAAAGTCAAGTGAAAAGCAAGGTCACCATTAAGGTAATTTTTTTTTTTTTCTGAAATTGAAGTTTATACTGTTGTTGAGTTTGGATATGGCAATGTAATAGGGGATTGGTTCTAGATCTTTCTCTAGCTTGCTTGTGTAACTTGGCTTAAAAGTGCGTGCAGCGAGTTAAATAATCTAGGTTGATATTGATTGTACGGTTACTTTTTTTATAATCCAACGGGAAAGATCATAGGTTGTTGAGCTTTTATAGTGTTTTTATGGAACTGGATGAACAAATTTAGTTGTGATTAGCATTTTATAGTTGTTGCCTTTTTTTCAAGTTTTTAGTGGAAAATTGATGTTTTTATGCTAATGGATGACACATCACATCGTCAAGGTCCTGAGGTCAAGAAGCTATATTTATTGATGAATTATTAGTTAAAAAAGAATAAAAATTCATTGCAGTCTTATATGGTATTTATACGGTTCACTCTGCTGTCTTTGTAAGTCCTATGAATTATAAAGTCCATAGAATTTTCCTGTGGGCACAATTGGGTAGGAGAAAGTTCTCACTCCTTTCTCTTTGGACCGGTGCTTATTATTCTAAAAAAGACTTGGTCTAGGGCCACAATCTTTTCATGGAACAAAAGTGCACTTTGGAATATGCTTGTCCATGGGCAAACTGTACTTAAGAGGATTCAGTTACATAAATGCAGCATGTGCCTTTCTTCTTGACAAACTGATAATTTTGATTGAATTGAGCCATTTGATACCATATATCTGCATGTCTGGTCCCCGAGCACAAAGTGATAGTTGGCCATGCATTGACAATGCTACCGTTTATGAGCCTTTATGTATATCTTTGCTTTCTAATGCCTTGTGATAACTAGAGTGTGTCAGTTTTGCTGTTTCCAATTGCATTCTAGAAAATAAGTATGATGAACTTTCTTCGGGAGTACACCAAATTTTGATGATTTACTTTGGCCCAAGGAAAAAGGGAAATCAAATGAAATATTAATTTCATTTGCAGAAGAGTAATTTTCTTTGAACATGTCAATTTCTTCATTTTTGTGAACATGAGGAATGGTTCCCAAAATTGAACCGATCATGCATTTAAAGTTTATCTGGAGATGGATTTCTGAGCTATCATTTTCCTAAACCCTATTGTAAGACATAGGGCTTCTTATCTCTAAAACAGTAAAAAGTGATGCACCTCTGGTTTCTTGAGTGCTATTTTTCTTCTTGGAAAAGCACTATATCAGGATACATGTTATACCCAATTTTAAAATGCCGAATCTTCCTGCTTATAGTTATTAAGGCTTATATATATATATATATATATATATATAATCGTGAAGGAACTACCCTTGTAAACAGAAATTCAATTAAAGCAGATGGTATGAGTTTGTCCTGCTTTGCTAGTGGTCAATTTCGGTGTATACTCCTCATCTTTCTCTTGCAAGTCACTTGTATTACCAAAAGGGGCTTGTGGATGTTCCAATGTTCTTGACTTAAACAAGTACAAAAATAATAATAAAAAAAATAAGGCCCCTCATTTTGTTGATAACACTTAATTTTGAATTAATGCTGTCCTGATGATGTTTGTGGTGACAAAAAAATGTGTTTGCATGGAGTAATTGTTTTTTTTTCCCTGGGCGCATGGAGTAATTGCTTAGCGTATAAGAATCTTTGCTTTACAAAAAGGTGCTTATTAATTTTTAATTTGTATCATGGATTTATTTACATGTTTCTGGAAATATTTCTAACTTCTATAAGCTCTTTTGAATCTCATATTCCTTCATCTTTACCTTGATTTTCCTGTTTCTGTGTGCAACTCTGTGTGTGTGTGTGTGTGTGTGTGTGTGTGTGTGTGTGTGTGTGTGAGAGAGAGAGAGAGAGAGAGAGTGAGAGAGAGAGTCTTAGTACTAGAATGAGTATAAGAATATGAGATGTAGAAAAATAGAGAAGAAAATAATCAATTGCTATCAAAAAGTCAACAGTTGACAAACCCTCTAAAAAAAAGCTCAGATTAGGATACCTCATAATCCTTATCCGCCACCACTGGTAAGGAGAAGATTGTTGGTTTTCATATTCAACATGCCGAGGATAGTAAAGAGATGTAATTATTGACATCCATTGCATCACCAATTGAACAAAGAAAAAGCTTTAAAGAGCCAAAGTGTAGCAGCATTGAGTGAAGAGGTCCTCCAACCTAGCCTAAGAATAAGACATTAAACAAATGGGTGACTTGATGTTGGAAGTTTTTTGCGTTAAGCAGAACTTGGTGAACCTGCAGTACTTATAGGGGTAATGTACAATGAGAGAACAGTGCAGTCTTCATGGTTATCATGCAATTGGTATTGCTTCTTTGATTATATTTCCATCAATGTATTCTTTATAATAGAGGAGTGATGCGTGCTATCATTTTTGCTAGATAGATATACGATTATTGGACATGAAGGTGACATTATACTGATATGGCAGAGATGATTTTTGAACCTTATATAGTTCATACTTCATCATCATGCTTAAATGGTAGTACCCTAATGCTTGAGCATATGCTATAGGAGGGTCTATAAGTATCTGAAACTTTTTTGGAATTAGAATTTCATTTTTTAATTTGCATGCATCTAATGACCATCAGATACATATTTAGGAGCATATGAAGAGCCGAAGAGGTATTGGTATTTTGTTGGGATTTGATATGGATTAAACTCCTGTTTCTATACACTGTTAAAATTACATTACTGGGTGTCAAAATATCAATAAATGATTCTCTTCTTTAAACTTGGTAAACCGTATGAAGGCAATGCTTGTTTTATATTGAATAGCTCCTTTGTGTATTTGCCTTGAGGTTCCCGATGCTTGCTGAAGCAGAAAATTCTTCATTAGTTGTTTATGCATGAAGTAGAGGAATTCGATCTATTGTCTGTCATGCTTAATATAGAAGAGTTATGCACATGTTCACAAAGTAGAATGTCGGAACGGAACTGATTGCCTTAATTGCGTTCTTTCTGCCATTCATGTTTTTGTGGGTTTGGTTCAAGGGAAATGAGAGAATATATATTGAATGACATCTTGCATCTCACTTGAGTCAATAATAACGTGGTGGTTGGTAAAAAAATCCACTTTGATTAGGAAGACTTGTATTTGAAATGCATCATGTGCTATGATTGTCCAAACTTTTTGAAAATTCCTGCTATCATGGTGAACTAAGGTATGTTATTCTTTTTTGTTTTTGTTTTTTTTTTTAAATCTGAAACGGACCTCGCTTATTGGTCATTTATGTTTGAGTTTTGATTTCATTCAACTACTTGTATGTTATTCTTTTTTCTGTTTTTTATCTGAAACAGACCTCGCTTATTGGTCATTTATGCTTTGAGTTTTGAAACACCCCATGCTGCCTCACGAATACTTAAATCTTTTGTCTCAACATTCTGTTTTATTGCTGCTTATCATGTTTTAACAAGCAACATAATCCGGTACAGGGACATCTGCACACTTACAGATTTTGCGACAATGTTTGGACCTTCATCTTACAAGATGCTTTGTTTAAGCACGAGGAATGCCAGGAGAATGTTGGCCGGGTGAAAATTGTGGCATGCGATTCAAAGCTTCTCACGCAATGAGATATCCTAAGGTCAGTTGTATGTTTAATAAGGACAATTTTAATTGGTTGCAGTAGAGGGCAATGGTGGCAAAGAAGAAAGTGGAGTTTGTCTGATTACCTGCAGGAACTCGTTTTACTGTGGGAAAATTGAATATTAATTTGTAAAGCTATCACCCTTGACCATTGTAGTTATTTCATGTTACATGGATTATGGTGTCACGTTCTTCTTTCTTCATTCCTTTTTTTTCTTCTCCCCTTTGTTAAGTCACTTATTTTATTTATCACCACAAAAAAGGCCTGGAGGTGCTATGGCAAGCAGACAGCCCAAACCAACTACCTGGCTCTTGACAGCCCAAAGCCCCCACAAAACTCTCCTTCTCCGATTCCAGGGAGAAGAGGTCCACGGCCGAAAACTAAAGACACCTACGAGGCTACGATGCAAATTTTTAAAGTTTAGGGAACATTGAAAAAGCCTCTGTAGTTTAGAGGGGGTAGTGTGAAGTTTTTCTATTTAATTACAAGACAACTTCGATAAGCCCATAACTAGTACTTATTTAAAGAAATAACACATTCTATTTTAACTTAAATGGTTACATACTGTTTCTTAATAAGTTAATATGTATCACATGTGAATGCAATGAATTAAAAAGAATTAAAAATATTTTAGAATTTGAATCTCAGCATATCAAATAGATAAAATTTTGAGGTGATTAAATCTAAATTATTTATGTTTAAAATGTAGTAATTAGGATTTTTGTATGGTTCTTAAAGAATTTTAGAAAAGATCCTAATCTTTAAGCTGTTAGATATGACCACGGTTGAATTTCCCTACCAACAGTTTGAAATTACGGGGATCCTGACTTTACAAATTGATCTCGATGCACCATCCAATATGATGGGGGATATCTTAGAATGTTGGTCAAAAGTTCCTGTCTTCAATTTAATTTCATTGATAATGATAGATCTTATCTTAACTTGTCTTGCAAGAAATATCTTTTGTTAAAAATATATGGACATTTAGTCAAGGACGCTATGAGGATGTCGTGGGTTCTGAGTTTCTGACTTCTGACGAGTTCGACCCAAAACTCCGCATAAAACATCGGGCAGTTTCGAGGAGTTATTATTTTAGTATGCTCTTAAAGCATCACGTTTCAACCTATCAGCGAGGTTTTGTCAAAGTTGTAGGCACTCTCACTTTATTTCTATGAGCTTTTCTTCTGATCGAGGTCATTGTGTTTTGTCAAATGCTTATATGTTTTTTCTATTTCACTTTTTTTTTTTTTTACAAAATAAATGCAAGATATTATTATCAAGGGTTAAATTCCCTATCGGTACTGTAGTTTGGACTTTGATCAAATGACACCTCAATTTCAAAAACTATTATAACTTGTACTTATTTTTGTCTTATTAGCTTTTTTAGTCCTTCCGTTCATTTTCCATCAAAAAAATTTGGCATCGTATGACATTTTTCGATTTGTCCTCTTATTTTGATGTGGCAGCATCCAAACGTTATGTGGTTCATCCAAACGTTTTTCCTTATTCCCAAAATTTGCAAGTGTTTCTAAAGCTAAATCCCGAAATCCCAATTTATTGAAGCTTAATTATGAATTATTTTAGTGTTTTTTAGACCATCATACAAATATTCAATTTCCCTTGGGTTATTGTTTGAATTACAAATAAATAATTCTTCACATTGGTTTTTGCCACATGTTTCGATGGGATATTAAAAGTGTTGCCGTTGCTCAATGGTGACAACCACCTTCTGGCGGCTGCACGGTGGCGACCAATTTTGTCTGCTAGCCAGCTGCAACGGTTTTTCTACCCATTTTCGTTTTTTTGTTACTGAATTGATGTTTGTGTTGAAATGGGCTAAGTTCAATTTTGTTTTTTTTCATTAATATCTGGATCCATTTGCAAAGCCGATTCCCTACACCAAAACTGATTAAATTTGTGCGTTTTTTGAACACTGCAACTTAGGTTGTGCTTGTTGCATTGGGTCTTAGCCTATCTTTGGTGAAACCTTGCTTGGGACCGCTTGATTACGAGATGTGAACAAAAGGCGTCCGATTTATCTTAACGATCTAGACGATTGAATCTCAACCGTTCGTTCTATCTAAACTCTATGTGCCACATGTACTATATCTATCATCTCTCTCTCTCTCTCACACTGCGCAATGTAGCAGCCTATTTTTTCAGTGAAACAAAACCCCACCGTTGGATCAACTGCGTAGTTGATCTGCCATTACCATTTGCTGTGCCAGTTCACGAAGGGCAAAAAAAAAAAAAAGCTGCAAAAGCCTTTTAAAATTGAGTTTGACGTTTTCTGAGGTTTTCATTGCACAGTGTTATGTCTTCTCTATAAAATCCTTTTAATCGTGTTGATCATTTGCCATGAAAATATTTTCCAATTATTAAAGACAAACCATGAAAATCACACATCCAAACATGAATTCTAAAACAAATTCAATTTTTTTGAGAATGGAATCAACTCTCTCAAACATGTTTCTAAATTCAGTATTATATTTTTCAAACAATCCAAAAACATAATTTCAAAAAGAAATTTCTTTTTTGTTTTCAAAATTTTAAAAATAGAAAATAAAAACGAGAAAAGAAATACAACATAATAGACTTCCAAACGACCCCATCTCCACTTCGGCAGCCCTTTTTTTTTATCTTTTTTTCTTTTTTAGTATTTTGTAAAAAATATATATATTATTTATTTTTTTATTTTGCAAAAATATTTTTTATTTTTGTTATTATTTTATAATTTTTTTTTCAAAACCCAAAACAATTTTCAAAATTTTATCAAACAATTTTTTTTTTTTTTGTAGACCCCATATACAACGTTTTTTTTTTTCAAAAGTAGAGCTCACCAAATCAATTCTTTTAATTCTTACATTTTTTTTCAAAACACTCAAAACTTTACCCAACGGACTTAATATAACACAATAAATTAATAATAACACGACAACAATAATAATTGGAATTCCAAACCCCGTTTGTCCAATAAGAAATGTGTCTTTGGATGACTTGTAAAAGTAAAACACGGAATTTAGCATCTATACTTTATGATCTTTTATTCCGCTGGAGTTTTTCCGTACACAACTTTCCAGTTGCGGGACCTTTCTGAATTCTGTGTAGGATAAAAAGCTATTGAATTTCAAGGGGAGAAATTGAGAATGGGCTGGGGGGGGCATTTTAGAATATTCCATGGTTTTCCTTTCTTTTAAGCGTCCTCTAGGCAGGCCCATGATGTTGACTCTGGTTCTTTCTACGAATTTTTAAATTTAAAAATGCTGGTAGCTTGGCCACCTTCCGGTCTCTAAAGATTTGTTAGTAAGAATATCAAGAATATTGAAGAATTCAATTCAAAAAAAAAAAAAAGAATAATATTGAAGAACAAACACAAAAAACAAAACATCTGAAAAAGAGAAATTGGAAATGAAGTGTATTGGAATTTGATTGATTAGATCATTTTTATGCATTTGATTCTAATTGAAACTTATGGAAACTCTCAATCTAACATGCCAGTAGACATTGTGGATCTTAATTGTGTCAATCTAAAATGGGAAGTTTTAAGATAAATGCAATTACATGATGGAGATAACAAAACAAAAAAATATATATATTGGATCCAATGTCAAATGTAAAAGTAAATTTATTTGGTCATAGGGTTAAGCCCATATAATGATAGCTCATAGTCGTTATCCCGCATGTGATAGTATAACATTTCATACGATGTAAATATTATTCATTTATTTTAAATCATAAGAATATTAGCAAATATCTATTTAAAGCAATTATAACATATTATAAAAATTGATAAGTTCATAACATAAAATAAAATATGCTCAGTTCGCTGACATATCACATATTAAATGTATATAGTTTCGTAATTAGTTACTTACCTCAAACGTTCATCCACATCATCGGACATCTCCAACTCCCGCTTTTGCGAAACATACCCTAATATTATATACAATACACCAAGAGTTATAATACAACACGTGAAGACCCTAATTATGCAATTCGTACACTAATATATCATTATAAATTGTAATCATGCATTTCTAATCACCGTTGAATGTTTAGTATTGATGTCAATCGTCAGCCATCAAAGGTCGAACATTCGGTTAAGTATAGTGAAATGTTCGATGATTGCCATAATGTATAAATGACTCAAAACTACTCATAAAACTTATTGCTCATTTAACCCAAATTCTTGTAAGTCCTATGAAAAATACATTAAATCATAACAACGTGAAAACAATAATAAGTTTTATAATTTATACATGAAAAATTATAAACCTAATATGGCATTTTAAAACTCATAAAATGCTGAAAAACAACAAGGTCAGTAAAATATTTTTACGAATAACAAAATTGAGGTTCAATGATTACTTTATGGAAGATGGACTTCACCAAAAGCTACTATTTATTTTATAGAATCGCTCTCTCTAATTTTAGGGTTGCTGGAATGCAATGATGATGAGTGTGAACTAAGAGGTATATGGGGCTTTTTATAAATGTGAGAAAAGGAATAAGACAAGCTGAAGCCTGAGGTGGTCAAAAAAGTTAAAAGTGCTTTTCAGGCTTGATAAAATGTTTGTGGCATAAATGTTCAGGGAAACGACAACTCGAATGTTCTATTGTGACCCTCAAAAGTTTCGAACAATTTTTACATTTTGAGAAACGACAACTTCGAATGTTTTTCGGTGTGATGCTTGAACGTTCTACTAAGGTAAAATTTTAGAAAAGTATTTTATGGCGTTTTAAATCATGGGTGTTGATTTTTTATAAGGTGTGTTTTGACAATTAATTGTGTTTTGTTTTATTTTAGTATTTATTATTTGTAGGATATTACAGGCATGTAGTAGTCCCTTATGAGAAATGATAGATACCACATTTTTTCTCAAAATGCTCATGTGGTGATTATAACTAACTAGTGTATCAGTCATTAATTATAAAAAAATAAAAAATAAAAGTACCAATACCCCTATCAAATTACAAGGCTATTTGCAATGCCTCTCATTTACTTTCAATTAAAGCAATGCCCTCCTCCAAATTACAAGAAAATTGTAATGAATTCCCTCGGTACCAAAATGACAAAAATATCATTATAAAAAATTTAGAAAAGATTCGAAAAAAGTAAAAAAAAAAAAAAAAAAAAACTAGTGACCCACGGCAATGGCCATGGGTCTTCCATAGCCGTCTTTTTTTGTTTTTTCTCATTTGCCTTTTTAGGATTTATAAGGGTATTTATTTGTCTTTTTGATATGCAATTTTTTGTAGTTTTTTTTTTTTTTTTTAGGGGGCATTGCTTTAATTGAAAGTTAAAAAAATAGTGCAAATTGCATGATAGTTTGAGAAAAACATGTGTACTTTTTTAAAAGATAAATACTAGGCTTACAAAATATTATATACAAAAAAACTATTACAAAGTGACGTGGCACAATATGATTAGATTTCTCAAAATTTGAATTCACGTTCTTTCTAATCATGTTGTGTCACATCACTTTGTAAGAGTTATTTTTATAAAATATTTTATAAGTCTAATATTTCTCTTTCCAAAAAATAAAAAAGAAAATTTTGGTTAAGACTACCACATCTATATTATAGGATAATTGTGAGATTAACATATGGGTTATAGCCCTATTCATGTGTTATTTATTTATTTATTTTTCACTCAATTCTCTGAGTTTATTTATTTCAATTCTCCAATATTATCATGTAAAAACACAACCTACTTCCACTGAACAAAGAATATTCGGATAATACTAACATATGGGTTATAGCCCTCTTCCAAAATTCAAAAAGTTGAACATTATAAAACTTGTGACGTTCTTTATATATGATCCTATTTTATTAACTAACTTAATCATTCCTGTTATTTGGTTTCACTCGATTCTTTTAATTGCTAAGATAGATCAGGAGTATTCGATTAATGCAAATTATCTTACAAACTTCAAAAGCAACGACCTTGGAAGCACATTGATAATAAATACGTGCGATGCAATATTAGTTATGAAATATGCGATTTAAAAATGTGATTTTTAAAAACGCAATTAAGTTTTTGACAAAATTACAATTTAACTTTTAAAATTATAATTTAACTTTTAAAATTATGTGCTTTAAAAAAAACATATCCTTACATGCGATTTGAAAAAGTAGATTTTCTGTGTTTTAAAAATGCGATTCCCAAATGATTTATTTTTTGCGGTTTGATTTTAAATCGTATTTATTGTCTACGAAATAACAATCTCTAATGTGCCATAAATAAAGCAAATAAGGATAATTTGGACTGGGATCTCTCTCTTTTTTCTTTTTCTTTTTTTAAGTGAGGTTGAGATCTAAATCATCTGTATTTGATCATAATCATTACTCACAATGGAAGATGGGATTCAACATGGTTGTGTAGGTCATTGATCAAATGGATAGGGTTTGTTCCGTTAAAGTTTTCTTCTAAATTTAGTTCTATAAATTCTTGGAACTTAATTTGTCTATTCAATTAGATAAATACTTGTTGTCCAACTTTATGTATGTAGGTTTTTTATTTATTTTTTATTTTTTAAAAGAGTTTCATTTTGTATTTGTAGAGCCTATATTTGTTTACATATACAAAGTTAGACAAATTTTTTTTTAAAAAAAAAGTTAGACAACTAACATTTCTCATTAAATTAACATATATTCAAAATGAATAATGTTATTTAGTAGACTGCTATGTGACTATTATGTAACTTGATAACGTAACAGTAAAAATCAGCCATTGACCAACACTTGTATCCACATACCCCCATCAAACAACCACCCAATTGACAATGTCTTTCCAAGCTTTCAATTATGACAATGTTCTCACTAAAAATACCAAACAATTGTTAATGTCTTCCTAAGACTAGCAAAATGACAAAAATGACCATACAAAATTTTTAATAAGACAAAAATACCATTATAAAATCAAAAAATAAAAAATAAAAAGTTTTTTTTTTTTAAATAAAATTTGGCCAATTTGGTGGTAATTATTATTATTATTTTTAATTTTAGTTTTAGTTTTTAAGAATTATTCTATTTTATCTTATTATAGTAAAGGTATTTTCGTCATTGGAGGGACATTGTCAATTGAATTGTAATTTGAGGGGTATGTAGATTTTCCCAAGAAAAAAGAAAAAGAAAAAAAGAGACATGCTACTCATTAATCTCTTTTTCAAATCTAACATTAGATTTGTAGGACTCACATACATATTTAATGATGGATTTGAAAAAAAAAAAAATGCATGGAGATTGGTAAAAGATGGATGAGAGATGGAAAAATAGCTTCTTTTTTTTTTCAAAAAAAAAGTACTGATATTCGCTGTCACATCATTCCAATTGGTAATTGTATGACAATTATATAGTAATCTAAACGTCATTTTAATACACTAAATTGAAGAAAAAAAATTCCTTCAATCTTATTTGAAATTTTTTTTAGGAAAACTTCACTTACCACTTATGATATTTCATCAGTTTTGCAATCATATCATTAAACTTTAAAAAGTGTCAATTTATGATTACTATATTTCTGAAGTTTGTAATGTCAACTATCCTGTCTAAATTGATAAGTGAAATTCTCAAAATATATTGATTTAATAATTATTTGTTTTTTTTTTTTAAATACAAAAATATTTTGAGAATTTAACGCTGAATTTATAAGAGATTGTTGACATTGTAAACTTTTGAAAGATGATAATTTTAAATTAATATTTTTTAAAGTTTAAAGATATTATTGTAATAGCGATGAAAGATAAGAAGTAGTAAATAAAATTTTCCTAAAAATTTTGAATTTTTTTCCTATCATTTCCTTAACGGCTCAATAAAACCCATTTCTTTCTCTCTCTCTTTTTTCACCATAATTGGTTTTGTCGATATGGATAAAACTTATAAAGTAGTTGGGTAATTTTTTTTTTTTTTTTTTAGTTGGATACAATTTTAATAACTAGAAAAGCAGACAAAACGCACTCGTACTAACCGAGATTGTATTTGTTTTGTTGCGCAAATCAAAACAAAATTTCGATTAAAAAAAGTCTTAACAATGATCTCAATAGTTACAATGATTTGATAAAGTGAACAACTAAAATTGCAAGATCACATGCAATCAATGGTAGAATTTGACCAAAACACGCCTACTTAAGTTTTGTTGCGGTGGAAGTTGGCTATTACTCAAAGACTCAAAATCATACTATTTTTCATTTGAAATTTCTCAACACCGTCCCTAGTGGTTTTCAGCTAAACTCCTCCCATCTATATTTAAACTCTCGTTTTATTGAACTGATGTGATAATGTTTATTATTATTATTATTTTTTAATAATGGTTGATTTTAAAGTTGATGAGCATTACGGTATCAACCCAATGAGATGATGGTACGATAATAGTGCAATATATAACATTTTTTTTTTTTTTAACAATTATCAAACACCAAACACTCTTAAATACAAAATAATAATTTTTGCCTTTATTTCACATCAAAACACTTTTTCAAAAAAAAAAAAAAAAAATCTCAAAACACATTAATAAACAAATCTTATATTTGCATTGACTTAAAGTCTGTTTGACGTTTGCAATTTCAAAAAATATGATTTAAAAATAGCGATTTTACGGAGTATGATTTGAAAACGCGATTTAAAAAAAAAAACGTAATTAAGCGTTTGGTAAAATCGTATTTTAATTTTTAAAATTGTGGTTTGACATTTAAAATCGCAGTTTAACATTAAAAATTGCACGTTTTTAAAAACACACCATTGGTTGGGATTTGAAAACACCAATTTTTTACATTTTCAAATTGCAACTTTTTAAAAACGTAATCTCAAACGATATATTTTCTACAATTTAGTTTAAAATTACACTTTTAGTTTGAAAAATCGCAATATCAAACACAACCTTAATAGTCAAATGAAAAATTTCTTTGCTCACCAAAGTTTTTTTTTTTTTTCTCAAATTAAATTGGAGTAATTTTTTGATTAAGTCTGTTAAACTTATATGTGTTTATAATACATAAAATTTGTACGTCAATTTTTTAAAATCGCATGCATTTTAAATAGTGGTCAATTTAATAGTCTGAACTAAGATAATTTTTTAATCCAGTTTTAAATAAAAACTTTGTGCTAAATTACATGAGGTTCTTCAACTCTGTGGTAGAGAACGAATTGGTGTAATAGTTCTTATAAAACACCGATCTTGGCAGAAGATGTTCCTGGTCCAGTAACAAACTGACAATTAGGAAGGGCCACAATAATTACTTTTCCGTGACCAACAATATAGAGAACATAGTCCCTTGTGTGACGAACCTATAGGATATTTTTAATTATCTCTTTATTAGATATTATATTTTTATTTTATAATTATCTAATAATATTGATGGAAGAAGACGCCGCACATGAATTTTTTGGATGAAAAGTTCAAAATGTTTTATTATTATTATTTTTTTAAAAGGCCATATGAGCCCTTTGAGGGTGGCCGAGCCACTACCAACGGGCCGGAATAGGGGTGGCTACGGCCACCCCATTTATTAATATTATTATAAATAAAAAATTATAGCATTTTAAAAAATCATGTGTTAAATTAAGGATAATTTGGAACCATTTGGCTATAAAAACCCTTGTGTGGCGCACGTGGGCTTGCTATCGTCATAGAAGACGGACTTGGTTAATGAAATTGTCACATTGTAAATTATAAAATTTTTGATATGGTGCATTATAATTTTTTAAACAATTGAGGCAAAATCAAAAGAGACATACAACTTTGGGGGTCAAATGTATATATTTTTTTAATTTAACAAAATTAATACAATGATTAATCTTATTGAGTGAATATTAAACAAAAATTATAGCATCTAGCACTTTGAATATGTGCTCTAATGTTTGTTTTGATGCAAAACAACCCTTAAAAAAAACTTTTTATTATTTAACATGTTTGATGCAATTGAAAAATACAAATCAAAAGTTTTTTTGGTTAAATAAAACTTAAGCTATGTTTGGAAATGATGGAAGTTAGTTTTATCAGCAATATTTAATGTGAGCCAATAATAAAAAAAACAAAAAACAAATGTCTATAGAAAATATTTAATTTTCATATTCAAAACATTCTTTTTTAGAAAAAAAAATTAGATTCAAATGCCATTATAATTTCTCTCCCTCTCTCTTTTCTTTTTTGGGTTTCAGGATTAGAAAAATGAAACCCTTAAATACAAAAGGCATTACCTAAAAAAAGAAAAAAGAGAAATACTACACTTATAACTCTTATTTTACAATTTATTGACACGTGTTAACATGTGATTAAAATTATGTTAACTATCTTTTTTTTTAAAAATACCCTTTACTCACATGTTGATTAGGGCTAATAATTCGTATTGGCGCATCAGGTTCGCATTTGGTTGAACCAAACATAATCCGTGTGACCCATTTCGACATGTATATGAATTTAAATGCAAAAATAAAAAAATTTTAATTTATGAATTTATATGAATTTTAGCATTTTAAGGCTTGTTTTTAATTGTAAATAAAAATTAATTTAATTTATATGGTAACTCATGAGTTAAGCGAATTGATTAATGATTGATCCGTTTATTAAATGGGTTAATTTGTCAACCCGAATCAGACTATGCAAAATCCTACCAGCCCTATTGTTGGCACACATTAATAAGTTATAAAATAATTGTAAAATAGAAGTAGGTTTTTTTTTTTTTTTTTTTTTTTTTAAAAAAGAGAAAAATCCATTTACCCCCTCAAACTACACCCTAATTGACAATGTCCTCTCTAAACTTTCAATTGTGACAGTGTCCCTCCCAACTACCAAACAAATGACAATGTCTCCTCCAATGACAACAAAAAGACAAAAATAACCCTACAGATTTTTCAATAAGACCAAATATCATTTTTTAATTTTATTTTTAAAAAGTAATTTTTAAAACGAAATCTTTCTAATTTTTTTAAATTTTGAATTTGGCTAATTGGGTTGGAGAGTTTATTTTTTTTTAGTTTTAGTTTTTCTAATCTTTATGAATTCGAAAATAATAATAATAATATTTTTTTAAACAAAATGTTTAATATATATTTTTTATTCTTGAATTTGTCAATTGGTTTGTAGTGTTTTTTTTTTTTTTTTAAAAAATAATTTTGTTTTGGTTTTGTTTTTTATTTTAAGCTTAGTCTTGTTTTTAGCTCTTATGAATTGTAATGTTTCTTTATAAATTTTAGTTTTAGTTTTTTTTTTAAAGAATTTTTTTTTTTTTTTTAATTTATTAAGGGCATTTTTGTCTTTAGGGGATATTGTCACAATGAAAGTTTGGAGAATATTGTCAATTTGATAGTAGTTTGAGGGAGGTATGTAGATTTTAAAAAAAAGAAGAAGAAGAAGAAGTAGGTTTAGTATTTTTTGAAAAAAAAAAGAAAAAAAAGAAAGGGGAAAACAAAATAAATCGAAAATAGGTTTACTCGGGCTCTCTCATAGACCCCGGAGTCGAACTGGACGTTGTCAGCTCTCACCATTCGTACTCGGCTTTTCTTCTTTTCCAAGGGCTTCAAAATTACATTTATACCAAAAGAAACAAAGAAAAACATTTTATATACAAAACATAGCGACTCTCAAACCCCAACACCCCCTTCGCTTTGGGGCTTCGCTTCTCTCTCTCTCTCTCTCTCTCTCTCTCTCAAATCCCTCTCCCTTTCTTCTTCTCGGATGTGTAGTCATCAACCGTCCTTCTCTCTTCTCTCTCAGGTACCCTTTGTCTCTCTCTATATATCCATCCCTATATATATATGTGTATTTGTATGTATCTATGAATCTGATCTATTTTTAATTTTGATATTCGGAAGATTGTGTTCTTCAATTTTCGAGTTTTTCTTTGTAGGGTTTAGTTCAATCCTAGATTTTGCTTCTGCTTTTAATGCTTTTCTGATTATGTTTTACTTGTTTCTTGTGTTGCTTTCTTTTTCTTTTTCTTTTTTTTTTTTTTCCGCAAAAGCAGTAGTGGGAAAGTAGACAATTCGGAGGCGAGATGACATCCATAAGATCGAGCTTGCCGTCGCGGCTGCGGCAACTTTTGTCCGGCGAGGGCTCGCTCGTTCCGTCTGTCAAACTGGACTCAGAGACCGTGAGTTCTTCAATCCTCCTATACTTGCTGCTGTTTTTATGTGTGTGTGTGTGTGTGTGTATCCGCTTATGATAATTGTTAGGGTTTTGTTTAGCTATATACTCTTGTTTTAGATTTGATATAAAGTTGTCATATGGGGTCATGTGGGTTTTATTTTGGAACTCTTTTTTTTTTTGGTTGCGGTGGCTTTTGTTTATGCATATCATCAAGCACTTGGAGCGTTTGGCTGGTGCTACTGGAGAGTATTTAATCATTTAGGCTATTTTTGTGTTATGAAGTTTCAAATATAGACAAGATGTTACTGCAATTTTTATTTTATTCTGTTGGAATGTAGCTTTTATCTGTTACTGCTTTGTGACCCTCCTCGCTTGTATACAGTGCAAGTTGTACGCAATTTTGTTACTTTTTTTGTTTCTGATTTAGTCAATCTATCAGTGATATCAAATTGGTTCAGTGCACTGCATGATTGTAATTGTAGCTCTTATGTGTTGTCTGAATGATATCTGTTCAGCTTCAGGCCTAATTTTTGTAAAATTGTCCATTTGGTCTTCCATGGGGTGGAGAAGTAGACAGTGTGTCGGCAACTGAAATGGAGAATTTTTTTTTTTTTTAAACTTAATTCCATATGTCTAGATTTTTGCAAAAGTATTTCAAAGGTGCACTGGTAAACTAATAAGATTAATATGCCCAGTTTGTGGTAAAATTATGGTCGTCTGTGTTCATTTACTCACAAGTTGGAACTGGTTAATGGAGTTTTTTTTTTTTTTTTCATGACTGTGGTTTTTGTTGACATTTTTACATCTAAGAGCATCTCCGACAACTTTATGTATTTTAGCTAACCAAAAAGCACGATTTTCTATTAGACCACCGTTTTCTTAAAGCCACCATTCAACCACCACTGCAAATAGCTTCAAAACCATTGCTAATTAGGAACAAAAACCACAAAATTCAGTGTGATGATCAACGACACGAAGCATTGTTGAGTAGCCACCGAGAGCAAGATCGGAAACAAACGCACAAAAAGCAAGATCTGAAATACACAGCAGTGAACCCAGGAACCAGATCTGAAACACACAGCAGTTAACTCCTCCACTGCGAACCCGACCAGTGAGTGACTACTGTACCCCCATGGTCTGCAGTACATTGAATCTGAGTGGCTTCGACTCGGGGTCATCGATCAGGACCCAAGTCCACTGCCCAAGTTGAAATACGCCGCCGTAGAGGACGAACACAAACGTGGCACGATACAGCTGTTCATGAAGGATGAAGACGACGACGTGTACGGCGTCGATGGCTTGCAGTATGAGAATGGCGAGCTGCTCCTTGCTTGCTAGGACGAAGCCGTTGCTCTGGAGAGAGAGAGCAGATTTAAAAGTGGAATGGAAGTTCATACTTCTTCAATTTCCTGTCTTTACCTTGCATTTTTCCAGAAAGCAAACAAGATTCTTATAAAAATTTGTGCTACTAATATAAAGGATATTTTAGGAAAACTATATTTTTGCCTTTTTCATTTAAATCATGGCATTTCAAACCACATCACCTGCTTTGAGATAGAGGGAGTGCTTAATTTTGAGAGTTAATAGGAATTTTCAGATATTGGCACCTACATTTTGTTTAAGCTAGTACTTGTTTTCCCAAGCTCCTATGGAAATAAATTCTTATAGTGCCTTTATGTGTTTATACTTATTTTTCTTCATGTTTGTGTATAGATCCCATTGAAGCTTCTTGTCTGCGTCATTCTTTATTCTGCAGCTATTGGTGTATGCATGTGGTGGGATTTAAATTTGGCTGGCATCATTTTCTACATAATGAACACATTTTTCATCTGACCAAACTCTTATCCATGGCAATACTTTATCTGAAACAACACATATTGATAGCAAATTTTCCCATTTTGTCTTTGCCAATGGTTGTTGGACCAAATGACATCTCGTCCCCCCCCAAACAAACAATGGAGGAAGAGGTGGTGAGTTCTATCATGTGTTGTCTCTAAAAAACGATTCATGTTGGTAGCACATATATACATGACCAAAACAATTGTAGTAAAAGTGATTACTCATGGATTGAATTTACCAGTGTGGTATCATTGCAGTAAAATATGCAGTATATATATTATGCAGTTTTCTGGCTGTGGAACTTAGACCTGTGCATCCCTTGCATGGTGTCAAGAATGCAGAGTAGATTTGTCTCCTTCACACTAGGGACTGCTGCTAGCTTTTTTCCTTCCTGATGATGCTGCTAGTTTATCTTGAGAAATATTGGATAAATGAATTGATTCCTTGTAGGGGGAATGAATTGACATGAATGAGTCCTTTCCATTTATTTTGTTCTAATTGTATCTTTAATTTGCTAAAAAATTGGACTTTTTTTTTCGTCGCTTGCAGCCTCCCAAAATCAAAGCCTTTATTGATAAGGTGATCCAGTGTCCATTACAAGATATAGCTATACCTCTTTCAGGTTTTCGTTGGGAGTACAGTAAGGTAATAGCATGCTACTTCTGCTGTATATAGTTTTTTATTTTAAAATTTTTCTTTCTTTTATTTATTCGTTGCTTTGAAAACAGGGGAACTTTCACCATTGGAGGCCGCTGTTTCTGCATTTTGATACATATTTCAAGACATACCTTTCTTCTAGGAATGACCTCCTCTTGTCAGATAAAATTTTAGAAGATGATAGTCCATTTCCAAAACATGCAGTTCTACAAATTTTACGAGTAATGCAAACAATTTTAGAGAATTGCCATAACAAGAGTTCATTTGATGGCTTAGAGGTATGTTGATTTTATGTCGCAAGTCATTAGTTTTACTGACTAGAGTTGGATGTAGAACTGTTTATCTGAAAATATTTTATTTGAAGCCTTGTTAGCTTTAGGCGCTACATGCTTATATAACGTTCTGCAACTGGTTCTTGCCTTATATATTATACTGTCTCTCCTCTCCAGAATTTCAAGCTCCTGCTTGCATCAACAGATCCAGAGATTCTTATTGCTACACTAGAAACTCTTTCTGCACTTGTGAAAATAAACCCATCCAAGCTGCATGGAGGTGGGAAATTGATTGGTTGTGGCTCAGTAAACAGCTATCTATTGTGTCTAGCACAGGGGTGGGGAAGCAAGGAGGAGGGCTTGGGTTTGTATTCATGTGTAATGGCAAACGAGAGAACCCAAGATGAAGGGCTTTGTTTGTTCCCATCTGATGTTGAAAATGACTGTGACAAGTCTCATTGCCGGATAGGCTCTACCCTTTATTTTGAAATGCACGGGGTTAATGCTCAGAGCACTGAGGACAGCAGAGGCAATCAAAATGCTTCTAGTTTGGCGGTTATACAAATACCGGATCTTCATTTGCACAAGGAGGATGATCTGTTACTTTTGAAACAATGCATTGAGCAGTACAATGTACCTCCTGAGCTCCGGTTTTCTTTGCTGACCAGAATTAGATATGCTCATGCCTTCCGTTCTCCCAGAATATGCAGGCTGTACAGCAGGATCTGCCTTCTTGCATTCAATGTACTTGTTCAGTCAAATGATGCTCATGATGAACTTGTGTCATTCTTTGCTAATGAGCCAGAGTATACAAATGAGTTAATCAGGATTGTGCGGTCTGAAGAAGCTGTCTCTGGAACCATTAGGACGCTTGCAATGTTTGCCTTGGGGGCTCAGTTAGCTGCGTATACATCTTCTCATGAGCGGGCACGGATTTTGAGTGGATCTAGTATCAGTTTTGCTGGGGGGAACCGCATGATACTCCTGAATGTGCTTCAGAAGGCTGTTTTGTTGCTGAAGACATCCAATGATCCATCATCTCTTGCCTTTGTCGAAGCACTTCTTCAGTTCTATTTGCTCCATGTTGTTTCATCCTCAAGTTCAGGGAGCAATATTAGGGGGTCAGGCATGGTTCCTACATTCTTACCTCTTTTGGAGGATTCTGATCCTACACACATGCATCTTGTCTGTTATGCTGTTAAAACTCTACAAAAGCTCATGGATTACAGTAGTTCAGCTGTTTCCTTGTTTAAAGAGTTGGGGGGAGTTGAGCTTTTGGCTCAGAGACTGCAGATAGAAGTCCATCGGGTTATTGGTTCGGCTGGGGCTATTGATAGTTCAATGATAGTTGGTGAGAGCTCAAGACATAATGATGATCAGTTGTACTCCCAGAAGAGGCTCATTAAGGTTTCACTGAAGGCACTTGGCTCTGCTACCTATGCCCCCGGTAACTCTACTAGATCCCAGCACTCCCATGAGAGTTCTTTACCTGCTACTTTGTCTCTTATATTTGGCAATGTGGATAAATTTGGAGGTGACATTTATTACTCAGCTGTGACTGTTATGAGTGAGATAATCCACAAAGACCCAACTTGTTTTCCTTCTTTGCAAGAAATGGGTCTGCCAGCTGCATTTTTATCATCGGTAGTTTCTGGTATACTTCCTTCATCAAAGGCTCTTACATGTGTTCCTAATGGTCTTGGTGCCATTTGTCTTAATGCCAAAGGCTTAGAGGCAGTGAAAGAAACTTCTGCATTACGGTTCCTTGTTGAGATTTTCACCAGTAAAAAATATGTTACAGCGATGAATGATGCTATTGTTCCATTGGCAAATGCAGTGGAAGAGCTTTTGCGCCATGTATCTTCTCTGAGAAGCACTGGTGTTGATATTATTATAGAAATTATTAACAAAATTGCTTCTTTTGGGGACAGTAACTGCGCAGGGTCATCAGGGAAATTAAATGGGAGCACTGCAATGGAAATGGATTCTGAAGACAAAGGAAATGAAGGCCATTGTGTTCTGGTTGCTGCAGTTGATTCGGCTGCAGAAGGGATCAATGATGAGCAATTCATCCAACTATGCATCTTTCATTTGATGGTACTGGTTCACAGGACAATGGAAAACTCCGAAACATGTCGGTTATTTGTGGAGAAGTCTGGAATTGAAGCTTTACTGAAGCTTCTTTTACGGCCTAGCATTGCACAGTCGTTTGATGGGATGTCTATTGCTTTGCATAGCACTATGGTTTTCAAAGGTTTTACTCAAAATCACTCTGCTCCACTGGCACGTGCTTTCTGTTCCTCTCTCAGAGACCACCTGAAAAAAGCTTTGAGTGGATTTGGAATGGTTTCAGAGTCCTCTTTGCTGGATCCAAAGATGACACAGGAGGGTGGAATCTTTTCTTCACTATTCCTTGTTGAGTTCCTTCTATTTCTTGCTGCCTCAAAAGACAACCGCTGGGCAAGTGCGTTGCTTACAGAATTTGGAAATGGTAGCAAGGATGTTCTGGAGGATATTGGGCGTGTCCATCGAGAAGTTTTGTGGCAGATTTCTCTTCTTGAAGATGCCAAACCTGAGGTTGAGGATGGTGCTGCTGTTTCGAGCTCTGAGTCGCAACAGTCAGAGTTGAGAACCAATGAATCTGAAGCGCAAAGATTGAACTCTTTCAGGCAGTTCCTTGATCCTTTACTGAGGAGGAGGACTTCAGGATGGAGTATTGAATCTCATTTTTTTGACCTTTTAAACATATACCGTGATCTTGGTCGTGCCAGCAGTTCTCAACAAAGACGTACTGATAGTCCTTCAAACTTGCGATTTGGAGCCAGTAATCAATTCCATCATTCTGGTTCTTCGGATGCTGCAGGTGATGTTGGTAGAAAGGGACTTGATAAGCAGAGATCTTATTATACTTCTTGCTGCGACATGGTGAAGTCACTTTCTTTTCATATTACGCATTTGTTTCAAGAGTTGGGGAAGGTAATGTTGCTTCCTTCTCGTCGACGGGATGATATTTTGAATGTTTCCCCTGCTTCAAAATCAGTGGCTTCTACTTTTGCATCTATTGCTCTGGATCACATGAATTTTGGGGGTCCTGTTAACCCTTCTGGAAATGAGGCATCCATATCAACAAAGTGTCGGTATTTTGGTAAGGTTATTGATTTTGTAGATGGCTTTCTACTGGACAGGCCAGATTCCTGTAATCCTGTTTTGCTGAATTGCTTGTACGGACATGGAGTTATTCAATCAGTTTTGACAACATTTGAAGCCACCAGTCAATTGCTGTTTGCTGTCAACAGGGCTCCTGCATCTCCCATGGAAACTGATGATGGGATCTTAAAGCAGGATGAAAAGGAAGATAATGATCATTCATGGATTTATGGTCCTCTATCTAGCTATGGGAAGCTTATGGACCACCTGGTGACCTCGTCTTTTATATTATCTCCCTTTACAAAACACTTGCTTGCCCAACCTCTGACAAATAGTAATGTTCCCTTTCCACGGGATGCTGAGACTTTTGTGAAGGTTCTTCAGTCCATGGTGCTGAAGGCAGTGCTTCCTGTTTGGACTCACCCCCAGTTTGTTGATTGCAGTTATGATTTCATTACTTCGGTTATTTCTATCATAAGGCATGTCTATTCTGGTGTTGAAGTGAAAAATGTCAATAACAACACTGGTGCTCGTGTGACTGGGCCCCCTCCTAGTGAAACTACTATTTCAACAATTGTAGAGATGGGGTTTACCAGGTCTCGTGCAGAAGAAGCTCTGAGGCAAGTTGGATCAAATAGTGTGGAGTTGGCAATGGAGTGGTTGTTCTCCCATCCAGAGGATGCTCAAGAAGATGACGAACTTGCTCGTGCACTTGCCATGTCCCTTGGGAATGCTGAATCAGACACAAAGGAAGCGATTGCGAGTGACAATACTCAACAGCTTGAAGAAGAGATGGTCCAACTTCCTCCTATTGAGGAGTTGTTATCTACGTGTACGAGGCTTTTGCAGATGAAGGAATCTCTCGCTTTTCCCATCCGAGACCTGCTTGTGATGATATGCTCTCAAAATGATGGACAATATAGGTCTAACGTCATCTCCTTTCTCGTTGATCGACTGAAGGATTGTAATTCAATTTATGAAAGTGGAAATGGTGCCACACTATCAGCTCTTTTCCATGTTCTTGCTCTAATTCTTCACGAAGATGAAGGGTCGCGAGAAGTTGCCACTAAGAATGGTCTGGTTGCAGTTGCCTCAGATCTACTTTTGCAATGGTGTTCTGGACCAGTTCCAGAGAAATGCCAGGTTCCTATGTGGGTTACAACTGCATTTCTTGCTATTGACCGGCTTTTGCAGGTGGATCGAAAATTGAATTCTGAAATTGTAGAGCAGTTGAAGCAGGATGATGTTAATAGCCAGCAGACATCTATCAGCATTGATGAGGACAAGCAAACCAGGCTGCAGTCCGCATTGGGATTAGTTCCAAAGCATACAGATATAAATGAGCAAAAGGGACTTATTAAGATTGCTTGTAGCTGTATCAGGAACCAGCTTCCCTCTGAGACGATGCATGCTGTTCTCCAACTATGCTCCACTCTCACCAGGACTCACTCTGTTGCTGTTAGTTTTCTTGATGCTGGGGGATTAAGTTTACTGCTTTCTTTGCCGACAACTAGCCTTTTTCCTGGGTATGATAACCTGGCTGCTAATATTATTCGTCATGTTCTTGAAGATCCCCAAACTCTCCAGCAAGCAATGGAATCTGAGATACGGCACAGTTTTTTGGCTGCCAACAATAGACATTCGAATGGAAGGGTCACTCCCCGAAACTTTCTGTCAAATTTAAATTCTGTCATTTCACGGGATCCAGTGGTTTTTATGCAGGCTGCTCAGTCTGTGTGCCAAATTGAGATGGTAGGTGAAAGGCCTTGTATTGTCTTGCTGAAAGATCGTGACAAAGATAAGTGCAAAGAGAAAGAGAAAGAGAAGGAGAAATCATTGGAAAAAGAAAAAGCACAAACTACTGATGTGAAAGTTGCTTTGGGTAATGTGAATTCAGTTGCTTCTGGGAATGGGCATGGAAAATCCCACGATTTGAATTCTAAGGGTTTCAAAGTCCATCGAAAATCTCCTCAGAGCTTTATAAATGTGATTGAGCTTCTGTTGGATTCTGTTTGTACTTTTATCCCTCCCATGAAAGATGATGTGGTTACAGATGTCCTTGATACTCCATTATCAACTGACATGGACATTGATGTTGCTGCGATTAAGGGGAAAGGAAAAGCTGTTGCGTCCATTTCTGAAGAGAAGGAAGCCATTGGTGATGAAGCTTCTGCATCACTTGCAAAGATTGTATTTATATTGAAGCTTTTGACAGAGATTCTCTTGATGTATGCTTCATCAGTTCACATTCTGCTTCGGAAGGATGCTGAAGTTAGTAGTTGCAGGGGTGCTCAAGAGAAGGGTCCCGCTGGTGTATACCCTGGTGGAATATTTCATCACATTCTTCACAAGTTCCTTTTATATTCTAGGAGTTTAAAAAAGGACAAGAAAATAGATACTGACTGGAGGCATAAATTAGCAATCAGGGCTAGCCAGTTTTTGGTGTCATCTTGCGTCCGCTCTGCAGAGGCAAGGAGGAGGATTTTAACAGAGATCAATAATATATTTAATGACTTCGTTGATTCATGTAATGGTTTTAGTCCTCCTGGAAACAATATACCAGCTTTTGTTGATCTGCTTAATGATGTGCTGGGTGCTCGTACACCTACTGGTTCATACATCTTAGCAGAAGCTTCTGCCACTTTTATAGATGTTGGTCTGGTGAGGTCATTGACTCGAACTCTCCAAGTGTTGGACCTGGACCATGCTGACTCTCCTAAAGTTGTTACAGGTGTAATTAAAGCTCTGGAGTTGGTAACCAAGGAGCATATCCATTCTGCTGATTCTAATCTTGGGAAGGGTGATAATTCAACAAAACCTCCTGATCTTACTCAAACTGTAAGAAGGGATAATATGGGTGACATATCTCAGTCCATGGAAACAGCATCTCAATTCAATCATGATTCTGTGCCAGCTGACAACGTTGAGTCTTATAATCCTGTCCAAACTTATGGTGGCTCTGAGGCTGTTACAGATGACATGGAACACGACCAAGATCTTGATGGAGGTTTTGGCCCTGCTGCTGGGGATGACTATATGCATGAAACTTCTGATGATGTGAGGGGTGTTGAAAATGGCATTGATACTGTGGGAATACAATTTGAAATCCAGCGCCATGGGCAAGAAAATCTTGATGAAGATGATGACGAGGAGATGTCTGCGGATGACGGAGATGAAGTAGATGAAGATGAAGATGAGGATGACGAGGAGCATAATGATCTGGAAGAAGATGAAGTCCACCATCTGCCCCATCCTGACACGGATCAAGATGATCATGAGATCGATGATGATGATTTTGATGAAGAAATAATGGAGGAAGAAGAAGAGGATGACGAAGATGATGAGGATGGAGTAATACTGAGGCTGGAGGAGGGCATAAATGGAATAAATGTTTTAGACCATATTGAGGTTTTTGGTAGAGAAAATAGTTTATCTAATGAAACTCTCCATGTGATGCCAGTTGAAGTTTTTGGTTCTAGACGTGAAGGGCGTACTACATCCATCTACAGTCTCTTGGGCAGAACTGGGGATAATGTTACTCCATCTAGGCATCCTCTTCTACTGGGACCTTCATCCTCAATGCACTCTGCTTCTCCTCAGCAATCTGGTAAGCTCCTTCTGTGGATGGTTTTTTAGACCTAGACCTTGAATTCTTTTGGGCTTATTTTTTTTCCTTTATGTTAAATTTGAGTTTGTTGTCTCTGATGCTGGAACCTACTGTTGCAGAGAATGCCCGTGACATCGTCTTTTCAGATAGGAACTTGGAGAGCACCTCATCACGGTTGGATTCTATTTTCCGATCCCTGAGGAATGGACGCCATGGACACCGTTTGAACTTGTGGCTAGATGATAACCAGCAAACAGGTGGATCAAATGCAGGTGTAGTGTTACATGGCCTCGAAGAGCTGCTTGTTTCCCAATTGAGGCGACCAACTACTGAGCAGCCTTCTGATCAGAACACAGCAGTACAGGAGCCTCAAAGCAAAGGTGAAGAGAGTCAGTTACAGGAATCAGAAGTAGGTGCAAGGCCCATTGCTCTTGAAAACAATGAAAGTAGTAATGTGCCACCTCCGACTGTAGCAATCAATAGCTCTATTAATGTGAGGCCTGCTGCAAGTGAATCCCTACAAGGAACAGATGCATCCAGTATACAATCACAATCTGTTGAAATGCAGTTTGAACACAATGATGCAGCTGTACGGGATGTTGAAGCTGTGAGCCAAGCAAGCAGTGGAAGTGGGGCGACCTTAGGTGAGAGCCTGCGAAGCCTAGATGTTGAAATTGGAAGTGCTGATGGCCATGATGATGTTGGAGAGAGGCAAGCTTCTGCAGATAGAACACCGTTGGGTGACCCACAGGCTGCTCGTGCTAGAAGGACAAATGTGTCTTTTGGGAATTCTGCCCCTGTTGGTGGGAGAGATGCATCCCTTCATAGTGTAACTGAAGTGCCAGAAGGTTCTAGCAGAGAAGTAGATCAGGATGGGCCAGCTGCAGAGCAGCAAATCAACAGTGATGCTGGTCCTGGAGCAATAGATCCCGCATTCTTGGATGCTCTTCCGGAGGAGCTGCGTGCTGAAGTTCTTTCTGCTCAACATGGTCAAGTGGCTCAGCCCTCAAATGCTGAACCGCAAAATGCTGGAGATATTGATCCAGAATTCCTTGCAGCCCTTCCCCCTGACATCCGAGCAGAAGTTCTAGCACAGCAGCAAGCACAAAGGCTACATCAATCTCAGGAACTGGAAGGACAGCCTGTTGAAATGGATACAGTCTCGATAATTGCAACATTTCCTTCAGATTTGCGAGAAGAGGTACATTGGTCTTTGGAGTGTGTTTCTTATTTGTTTTAGTACTTACTGAAACATATAAAGAATTGAAATAGGCCTATTTATTTCTTTCTGTACTTTTCATTTTTAGGTTCTCTTAACTTCGTCTGATGCTATCCTTGCGAATCTCACCCCTGCTCTTGTTGCGGAGGCAAACATGTTGCGTGAAAGATTTGCACACCGTTATAGTCGTACCCTCTTTGGTATGTACTCTAGGAATCGTAGAGGTGAAACTTCAAGAAGAGGTGACGGTATAGGATCCAGCCTGGAGAGAGCTGGGGGGAGCATTGCCCGTAGGTCAATTGGAGCTAAGCTAGTTGAAGCTGATGGAGCTCCTTTAGTTGACACAGATGCCCTGCTTGCCATGATTAGGTTGCTTCGTGTAGTTCAGGTACAAATTTGATTACTCAGATTTGTACTTTATAGGTGTTACCCTTTATTATATATTCACTGATGAACATAATATTGCAGCCACTATACAAAGGTCAGCTGCAGAGGCTTCTTCTCAATTTATGTGCTCATCAGGAAACCAGAACTTCTCTGGTGAAGATTCTCATGGACATGTTAATGCTTGATAGAAGAAAGCGTATCAACAACTTGATTCCTGCTGAGCCTTCTTATCGGCTTTATGCTTGCCAGAGTAATGTGATGTATTCACGTCCTCAGTCTTTTGATGGTAAGACTCCATATTTAATCTATCCTTTCAATGGGCAACTGTTGGTTACGCCTATAATTATTATTGAGTCAAGGCGTGTTTAAGGATAGGCGGAACATGGTGTTAGATTTTCTGTTGAGGACATATAGATGATAATTTGAGCTCCTGGTTCTTCAAAGGTTGTCATGGTCATCCAGTGTTGATTGGGTTGTTATATTTGATGTTTTAACCTGGGTTCTCTTCCCTGTCTTCATTGTGTAATGAGTAGTGTAAATCTATGTATTTTTCCTTTTTTTTTACAAGCGTAAATCTTTGTCTTGTTTTGTTTTTGTTTTTTTATTTTTTATTTTTAATTTTAAATTTTCAAATTGACAGGAGAGAAAGATTAACCTATGTGTGCTTTTGTTGCCGTGTCAGTGATTTTAACATATTTTCAAAAGACTCCCTTGTTGTGGTGGCAGAGATTTTGACATATAACAGTAGTACACACCTAGTCATCAGCTTCTTATGTAATGTTCTGTGTTATAGGTGTTCCTCCGTTGGTATCTCGGCGTATTCTTGAAACCCTCACTTATTTGTCTCGAACTCACCCACCTGTGGCAAAGATTTTGCTTCAGTTTAGGCTCCCCCACCCAGCTTTACTAGAGACAGAGAATGCTGATCAGGCACGGGGTAAAGCTGTGATGGTTGTTGAAGAGGATGAAATGGATAGGAGTGATCATCAGGAAGGATACATATCCATTGCGTTGCTTTTGGGCCTCTTGAATCAACCCCTTTATCTGAGGAGTATAGCCCATCTTGAACAGGTGATGTGCTATTTTGGTTTTTCTTATGTTAGTTCATTTAGGCATGTTGGGTGAGATTGTTTTACATTCTGGTTCTTTTTTCAGCTTCTTAACTTACTGGAGGTCATCATTGATAATGCTGAAAGTAAGTCAGATTTATCTGACAAATCTGGGGAATCTGCCTCTGAACATGCATCTGGTCCAGAAATTTTGGCATCAGATGTTGGGATGAATAGAGAATCTGGTCAAATTTCTTCCGGGGTTGCTGCTACGTCTACGGATGTTGATTCCTCCAAACCCACTACTTCTGGCGCACAGAAGGAATTCGATACTCGAATTGTACTGCTTAACCTGCCGCAAGCAGAACTTCGACTTCTATGCTCATTGCTTGCACGGGAGGGGTATGATGTGGCTTTTGGCCTATATAAATTGAATTTTCTGTGCCATTGAATCCTACCAGTTATATATATATATATATATATATTCTTTTTTTTTTTTATGAAAAGGAAAAAGAATAACGCCCACCGTGGTTATATTTGATTACTATGAACTGGATAATTGGATTTCAGTTCATTTTTTGGTTATTCTTTGTTTATATGTTTTCAGTTCCATATATTCATCTATACATATGTATAAATGGCATTTTTATTGGGAAAGCTACAGTCACTTTTTGGTTGGGCCTGCATCACTCAAGGGTTCCACCATGCATTCTGGTGTGCAGACTTTGTAGTGGTTGAGGTCCATGCGTAGGCATAAAAGAATCTATATGTGATTGACACACCACTGACCCTCTCACACCTGCACTGTAGCTTCTATCAAATTCATTGTGATAACATGTCTTACACATTTGGTTTGAGTTCTCGTGTTAAGAGTGGATGTGATTTTGACCTTATACGTTGAGTTATATTCACTTGGTCTAACATATTGCATGTTACTCCCAGACTGTCAGATAATGCATATGCTCTAGTGGCGGAGGTAATGAAGAAATTGGTGGCTAATGCTCCAATTCACTGTCATCTGTTCATTACTGAGCTAGCTGGAGCCATTCAAAATTTGACTACATCTGCTATGGATGAGTTACGCATGTTTGGTGAAGCTGTGGAAGCACTTCTCAGTACAACATCTTCTGATGGAGCTGCAATCTTAAGGGTTCTTCAGGCATTAAGCTCTCTTGTTAACTTGCTGAGTGAGAAAGAGAATGATCTGCAAATTCCTCCTGAGAAGGAGTATACAGCTGCTCTTTCTCAGATGCGGGACATAAATGCGGCTTTGGAGCCTTTGTGGCTGGATCTGAGCACTTGCATAAGCAAAATAGAGACTTATTCAGACTCAGCCCCTGATTTACTGACTTCATCTAAAATATCCACCTCTAAACCCTCTGGTGTAATGACTCCACTCCCTGCAGGCTCTCAGAACATCTTACCATACATAGAATCTTTCTTTGTTGTGTGTGAGAAATTGCATCCCATGCAGCCAGGGTCTAGTCATGATTTTACTGTTGCAGCAGTTTCAGAGGTCGAAGATCCCAGCCTTAATATTGGCCAGCAGAAAACCTCAGGGCATGCTCTGAAAGCTGACGAAAAACACATTGCTTTTGTGAAGTTCTCAGAGAAGCATAGGAAGCTGCTAAATGCATTCATCAGGCAAAATCCTATATTGCTTGAGAAGTCCTTCTCCCTCATGCTAAAGGTTCCTAGATTTATAGATTTTGACAATAAGCGTGCTCACTTCAGATCAAAAATAAAGCATCAACATGATCACCATCACAGTCCTCTAAGAATTTCTGTAAGGAGAGCTTACATTCTTGAAGATTCATATAACCAGCTGCGAATGAGATCCACTCAAGAATTGAAGGGTAGGTTGACAGTTCACTTCCAAGGAGAGGAAGGTATTGATGCAGGCGGACTTACAAGGGAGTGGTATCAATTACTGTCCAGGGTTATTTTTGACAAAGGAGCACTGCTTTTTACGACAGTGGGCAATGAATCAACATTTCAGCCAAACCCTAACTCTGTTTATCAAACAGAACATCTATCATATTTTAAATTTATAGGGCGAGTGGTAAGTACAGTTTTTAGTTTCTCTCATTGCATTGAGAAATTGGTTGTGTGCTTCTTGATTATTCCTTCTGATCTTTTCAGGTTGGGAAAGCTCTTCTTGATGGGCAACTCTTGGATGTCCATTTCACTCGATCTTTCTACAAGCATATATTGGGGGTAAAAGTTACTTATCATGACATTGAAGCCATTGATCCCGATTACTATAAAAACCTTAAGTGGATGCTTGAGGTAGGCAACATGCAACTGCCCCGGCCCCCCTCTTTTTCTCTATCATAGCTTCCCTCCAATTTTGGTAAGGGCCAATTTGCCTTACTTCATCACTTTTTTGCCTTTGCAGAACGATATAAGTGATGTTCTGGATCTTACATTTAGCATTGATGCTGATGAGGAGAAGCTGATATTGTATGAAAGGACAGAAGTAAGGATCTTTCTGAACTCCTCCATGAACTTTGGTGTCTGGTGAAAAATGTTATGGTTAAAGTTACATGTGGTGAATCTAATGCAGGTGACTGACTATGAACTCATTCCTGGTGGACGGAATATTAAAGTTACGGAGGAGAATAAACACCAATATGTTGATCTAGTTGCTGAGCATCGGTTAACGACTGCTATTCGTCCTCAAATAAATGCATTTTTGGAAGGATTCACTGAATTAATTGCTAGGGAATTAATTTCCATCTTCAATGACAAGGAACTTGAATTACTGATTAGTGGGCTTCCTGATATTGATTGTGAGCTTCCCACACTATGTATTTTTTGTTGACTTGAAGAAGATTTTTCCCGGCAATGCAAAATAATACAGTTCTAACAAACATTTTTGCACCTATGTCTTTTTAGTGGATGATATGAGGGCAAATACGGAGTATTCTGGATACAGTCCTGCATCTCCTGTTATTCAGTGGTATTGGGAAGTTGTTCAGGCTTTCAGCAAGGAGGACAAGGCTCGGCTTTTGCAGTTTGTGACTGGCACCTCTAAGGTATTTCTATTTAATAAAATTTTATTTTAACTTAATTTCTCCCTGATTTCTAGATAGCACGACTCTTAATTTCAAGAAAAGAAAAAAGAAGAAAAAGAAGAGTTTGGTCTGAATATGCACATGGACGTGCCTACTTTGTTTTGGCTGTTGGCTTGTTATTGAAGCAGTTGATCCCATACATGTCATCTTAGAATCACATGAACATAGAAGTTGCCCACTTCATATGCATGTTTGATTATACCGTTTAGACAAATTGGCACCCACTGCACGAATCCCTTCTAAATGACCTTTTTTCCCTGGAGCATCCTTTATTCCCATTACCTAGGTTTTTAGGTCTCTCATTCCTTCGCCTTGGTATTTCTTAATTTTTCAATGATCGATAAACTAATGTCCATGTACAGATGAGCTTTAGCTCAAATGGTACTTCCTCCCTTTGTAGCAAGGTGGAGGGTGAGGTCGTGGGTTCATGTCTCATCGGGTGCGTGTTAACTTGCTAATAAAAAAATAAATGTCCATGTTTTGACACCTTACTCCGAAGACGGACAAACACAAACACCCGGGTGCAATCACACCTAGTTGATACACAATATGTGCTTTTTTATGGGTCTCAAGTTCACCAAATTGATTATACCTCATTTGTACCGAATGGTGCATGTACATAATTTCTGTGCATGTGTCGTTGCGATATCTGCATGTCTGGGTTTACCTTTTTGGCACACCATGGGCTTTTTGAATTAATATGTTAGTGGTCTGAGCATTGCCCTTTGCAATTTTCCAGGTGCCTTTAGAAGGCTTCAGTGCACTTCAAGGAATTTCTGGCTCGCAGAAGTTTCAGATACACAAGGCCTACGGCAGCCCTGAGCACTTGCCTTCTGCTCATACTTGGTATTTTTTTAATTTTTTTTTTTTGTACTTCATCTATGAGATGCTTATGTTGACAATTTATGATCTTTGTTCATACTTTAGTGCTAACAACATTATCTAGTAAAAGAAATATTTTGATTAAAAACCCTTGATTCTTGCAGTTTCAACCAGTTGGATCTACCGGAGTATCCTTCTAAACAACACTTGGAGGAGAGACTACTGCTTGCAATTCATGAAGGCAATGAAGGGTTTGGATTTGGGTGAGAATCTTAATGTGAGGCATCCAAGTAGTCATGTAGATAATATAGATTTATGTCAAAAGCAAATCATGAAAGGGTTTCAGGTGTTAATTGTGGCACATGAGATGTTGAGTTATTACAGGTGGATATATTGTACAGTCGTACATTTGCTATGTGAAATGCCTCTGGCAGTTTTTGATTTTGCCAATATCTTTATATTTTCTCTTGTTGAACATCTTGTTCTCCTTTGGGGGAAAAATTATTTATTTGGTCTTTGGATTTACAATTGTACCAAAATGATTCTAGGGTATCATAAGTATTTTAAAGATCCCTGAGGTAAGCCAACAGTACAAAATGGTTCATGACTTTAGTCTGCTGTAAAATTATATTTTATCTCTAAATGAAAAAAAGGAAGAAAAAAAATGCAAAATTAGTTCATACGGTTTCATGAATTGCAAGCAGAAAATCTGTAAATGCAAAATTATATTTTTATCTCTAAATGAAAAAAAGAAAAAAAAAAGAAAAGAAGATACATGTATTGTAGAAAATCTGAATTACGTTACCAAGGACAGAAACTGGTCAAGAGTATTCAAATCCGACCCATAGCAATTCGACCCAGTAAAATGCTGATACATTTGGTTAGCTGTTACAATGCTCACCAAATTTGGAAAGAACTATCACTTACCAAATGTTAAAAAATTAAAAAAAAAAATCTCTAATATTCTCTCCTCTCAAATAAAAAAATCATTGAAAAAAAATATTTAAATAGAATAGTAAAAATAAGTAGTTAAAATAAAGAACGAGATATAAGTGTTTTGAAAAAGTAAGTAGCTAAATAAAGATTATTTTTTAGCTAAAATATACAAAATTTGTTGAGCCGAATGTGAATGCTAAAGACCTTGGCATCAATATGACTCTTGCACTATACTATCTAAAAAATAAAACACAGAAAAAGGGGAAAATCTAATGTATTCGTTGATCCCAGTATTATATCTCGTCGACATTTTATGTTCTCAGACATTCATAACAAACATAAAATGTGGAGCACAAGAGTAAGCTAGAAGCTGAAGGTAACAAAGATTAAAGTGCAACAAATTGAAAATGCGTTTGCTTCTATCTCAGCCAAATTTTGGACTTATTGTCATTCTCCTTGATCCCTGGTACTTTATATTTATAAGGTTTGTTGCCAGAAAATGCTCTATGGCCAGTTGCGTCTGTTTTTGTACTTCTTGTAAGCCTTGACAATGCTTTGGATTGATCGATATTCTTTGCCTTGTTTGGTTCACTTGACAATATCCTCTTATTAAGCAAAGGACTCGACAATGCAAAATTGTTCTCAGCCCCTATGCTTTGGAGCTCTCTCCTCCTCCGTATCTTGTGGAGAGTGTCAGTTCCTTTGAGCAAGACTGACTCTTGGTTAATTGTTCGGTTTATAGAGTTTAAGTTCCTCAGACATGGAGAATCCATTTCTCCTAGAGTTTGCACTCTTGACCAGGCTTTTGTTTCATTTGGGGCGGCTCCTGACTTCTCTGCAGAATATACTTGTAGCACGTGCTCTCTATGATCTTGCTTTCTCAACTTTTCTTCAAGCTCTTTGATCTGTCATTAACATTTAGGAATGAGAAGAGGATAAGCACTTGATCGGCAGGATAGTATTTTGTTTATGCAGAACATAAAATATTAAAAGAACCTTTCGTTGAAGCATTTGAAATCCTTGGTTGCCTTCTTCCATTGTCAGCTTGTTTTCAAGTTCATTGGCCTATGAGAGCAAAAGTGCATTAGCTTTTGTAGTCAGGCTATAATTTGCTAATGGTGTTAGAATGTAAGACTGCTTCTTAGTGTGTGGAAATGGATCTTAGAATATTGACACAAGATTTGAAGAAAGAAATAAAAGAGAACTAACAGCACAAATTGGGATTTTTAATTACTAGCAAAATCAATCTAGGTGAGCTCCTACAAAATAATTCGGTTGAATTAAATTCTCGTTTCACACAGCTACCTGTTCCCCTCCCCCCAAACCACACACACAAACCCTTCTTATACTTAGGGTTGAGAGAGAGAGGAGAAAGGAGATCTGCTTGTATTCTCGATAAATAATAGTGATAATAGAGAAAACTGTAAGGATGATTTAACAATTTAATAAACAAGATAACCTTTCGTTGTAGCATTGAAGAATGACACTCAAATTCTTGTGTTCTATCTTTCAACTTGTTCTCAAGTTCCTTGATCTGTGAAGCATAAAGAAAGCAAGCAATTTTACATTTTGATTAATCAAGCATGTTTATGATTGCTGCTACAATAACAGTATGCTGCATTGTTTAATGCATCTGCTGCCATCTCATCAGAAGAAATATTTCACAGTAATCAACCAAGAGTCATTATTTTCTGGCGAATATGATGGCAGCAGTCACCTCCTTTGGAGCACAGTATCATATGAAGAACTTCAAGCAGGATATCTTGTGAAGATCCTAGTGGATCCAAGATATCCATGCATATATGAAGATCATGGAACGGAAACTGAATTAGGGAGATGGCTTTAATTGCACGCACCTTGTGCTGAAGAGTCATTGACTCTGCATGCTCCCGCCCTTTGAGCTTGTTCTCGAGCTCCTTCACCTTTGGGAAAATGAAAGCCAGATCAAGATGTCAGATGACATATTTTTGGTTGCTATGACAAAAGGGAAGTAAACTTAATACATTTGGGCCATCTGGCAAGCAACCTTCTGCTGAAGATTCAAGCAAATTTCTTCCTTCCCCTTCACTCCTTCTGAAAGTTGAAACAACTGCTTCTCCAGCTGTCTACATAACTCTGTCTTTGATGCAATCTGCCCTTCAAGTTCACTCACCTTTTCTTGTTGACTTCTGTAAAGCTGATCCCTGCTTTTGGCCTTACCTTCTAAATTGTTCGAGTTTTCTTCTAACTTCCGCAAAGCGTCATCTTTCGATCTCAATTCTTGCTTTACTTTATCAAGCTTCAAAAGAATTGGAGGGAAAAGGGAAAAAAGAGACGAAGATAAGTACTGATTTGTTCAATTCATGGATAGAAAAAGCTTGCCATATGAACATGTGCATGAACAGCAAATGTTAAAGAAAGAACACTCCAATTGATAATCCTAGAGCATACCATCATTCTCAGCTTTTGAAGCTCACCCATATCAGTCTGCTTCCTTGCAGGACCCAACTCTACACCTCGAACTCGAGTTGCAAAATTTAATGAACTTAGAGTCTCACCTAGGTCCTGCTCCAAAGGGCTGATTTGCACAAACATCAGAGTCTTAGAATCACCCCCTGAAGCACATTAAAGAATAAAATAAGGTTTTACTTCCTGATTGCTCTTTGTAATTCAAGAAGAGATCATGAAACATAGCCATCAAAAGAACTGGTATTTGACTTGTTATGTGAACAAACTTCACCCTCTTGTGATGACACTTCAAAGAAAGGATACCCATTTTCAATAGAAAGCAAACTAAAACAAAATGACTTCATTCTTGTCTGGTGTCTAAATGCTTCCTTTTGCTTATAGTAATGATGACACTTCAAAGAAAGGATACCCATTTCCTATAGAAAGCTAATTAAAAACAAAATGACTTTATTCTTGTCTGGTGTCTAAATGCTTCCTTTTGGCTTATAGTAATGGTGTCTAAATGCTTACCTAAGGAGTCTTGAAGTAAATGTGTGAGTTTAGAGTTTCTGCAAAATCCCAACGTATAAATTAGAGAACAAAAATAGGCAAAAGATATCTGAATACAAGAAAGATAAAAGTAAAACCTGTATGGAATGTGGCTGCTTTTGGATGCCAAAGCAGAAATCACATCCCCAAGAGCTGAAAGAGATCTATTGATGTTTTGAGCTTCCTTGAGACGTTCCCCTTGCACATCGGTTTTTGCTAGCCTCTCACTGCCAGCCAAGTCCACAAGCCAAAGCTTGCTCTTGGTGGACTCACCATTCATCAAATTCTTTGCTCCTACCATTATGCAGAGGATGCTAGAAAAAACCAGGAAGATTGATATAAGGCAAGCTAAAAAAAAGATATAAAAGGGTACTGATCTTCACACCCTCTTTCTGCAAAGACAATCCTGGATTAACCATTACGCAAAAAGAGTCCCAGTTAATAATTACCAATGGGATCGGCTACTGTGTTCATTCAGGTTGTTTGATCCTATAGCTCTTGCATTGCTTCCAGTTTGCAGAACACTCCAGACTTCCTTGATGTTCTCAACTTTGGCTTTAACAATTCCTGGCACATGATGAACCCCTTCAGAAGCTTGCCTTATCTCCAACCTAACATACAAGGCAAGTTAAGATTGCAATATGCAGTCAATATTGATGCATTACACAACCTAAATTAAAGTGATCTACATGTCATATGACCAAACTAAACCATTAGTCAAGTAAGCCGTAATTTTCAGTAAGCAAAAGATATATGGCAAGTAACTTGAGCTATTCTGAGTAATTTGATTCAATGCATGAGATGAAAATTTTACTTCTTTGATGTGGGAGAAGAGGCAAGCAAGTCCCTGATTTGCTCATTGTAGACTTCAAGCACACTAACAGATATGCTGTATGTGAAAGTTTCTTTTCTTTCCTGAGCAATTTTGAACAACTGCTCCAATGTTCTATAGTTGACTCCTCGGTTCTGCTCTGAGCCTTCCATTGTGAATGTTTTTCCTGTCCCTGTTTGCCCGTATGCAAATATACAGACGTTGTAGCCATCCAACACCGAAGCTACCATTGGTGAAGCATCCGCAAATACGTCAACTGTTACAAAAAGAGCATACTTTGAGTCGATCTCAATTGGAAACAAAAACTATTCCAGATTTGGTGCTTCAGTAAAGAACATCTGCATGTCAATATATCACATGGCTAGTATCCTTGGACAAACTATTATCATCTGGAGCCAGAAACTACTCTAGATGTGGAATTTTCAGTAAAGAACATTCACAAGTCAGAAAAGCAGGTGGTAAAAAATTTAGCACAAATTCATGACTGAATACGGAATGATATCAGAAAAATAAAAAACAGAAATTGGGAGGGGAATAAGAGGCAGAGTAGACAGAAAACCAAAGAAAAGGCTAACGCCAAGAGTTGTGAACTTTCAAAATAGTATGAAAATTTTCAAAATTGATTAAAAAGAAAACCAGTAACTATCTCATAGACTTGAAGAGATTAATTGGTACACCATGGGGGTGTTTGTTAAAGATTTAGGGGTGTGTTTTTTTTTTAATAGTAGTAAGAAGTGATTGATGTGATATAAAGTAAAAAGAATATTGTGAGTTTTTTATATGGAAAAGTGAAAAATTTTGTTTTTTAGTGAGTTTATTATTTGAATAGTAATAAAAAGTGAGTTATGTGATATAAAAAGTAAAAAAAATTGTTAAAAAGTGATTGATGGAATATTAAAAGTGGAGTTGATTTTGGGGAAAAAAAAAAGGAAGGGGAGTTAACAAACACAGTCCATATATCCAGGTTGAATACGTTCCATAGCATACCTTGATCATCCTTTGGGGTATAAACTTGGTCAAACTTGAAGATCTTCTTTGTCGACCCACCAGTAAGTATCCCAAGTTCTCCATCCTTAGCTGCATCAAAATCAATACTTGTTGCATTCCCAGCTGATATCTCCTCCTTTCTCAAAGGACGGCACCTACAAAAGACCCTGATGTTCCCTGTAATGTATGCAGTTAAGCAAAGCATGAGTTGCACAAGCCAAAGATGAGGGGAGAACATCATATTTTATGCAGCAAGAGAAAAGATTATGCCTTTTGCTTCTTGTATCTGGTTATAAAGCATCTTTCTTTTTGCCTGCTCCTCACTGAACTTCAATTTAAGATCGTCACACTGTCCGACTGCAATTTAGATAAAAATAAATAAATTAGGACATGAAGTTCAAAAGCAATTACATTTGAGTGCTAATGCAAACTTACCTAACGCGTGAACTGCAAATACCATTTTGTTCAATTCAGGAATAGAAGCAGAACACTGGTATGCCGCAAAAGATAGATGATAATGCTCTTGTTTCATAGTCTGAAATAGATCAACAAATATACATTTTTAAGCATCAAAACTTAACTTCGCAAGTATAACCTCGGAAATCAGGTTTTTACCTTAACTTTCTTTTCTAAATCATCAACAGCCGCAGCCCACAGCCCCTTATCACGTTCATATCTGCTACAAATATCCCTCAAATTTGCTGCTTGCTTTTCCATGGCTTGATCTGAAAAATCATTATCCAAAATCAGAAATATTAATCTTCAAACCACTATAAATTGAAATAGTGATAAGGTGGAACAAACAAGCAGTCCACTACTCAACAAGACACACAAAGATGATTTCCCGAGCCAAAAAACATAAATTGAATAAAATAAAATACTTTAGATGTAAGAAACCATCCACTCTGAAGACTTTGTTTCCTCCATTCCATATGACATAAAATGCCAACAAATATATTGGATCTTGCCTTACCTAAATAATGAGTCTGAAGGAACTTGTTGTCAAGTTCCATCCTGACCTTCTGAAGCTGCTCATTTGCAGCTGTCAGTGACATCCACGCCTCATGACATTCATCTGTCTTGAGCTGGCACTGTGTCTTCAGCTCCTCAATCTTCTTTTCATACTTGGCAGTAGATATCATTCTCAAATACTTATTCTGTCGGCCATGTCAGATTCGAAGTCAAAGTAAATAAATAGTTGAAAGCTTCAATTTCCCAGTAATTATTTGAAGCAATATCTGACCTGGGCTGATGATATTTCTATCTCAGCAGCACAATTGTTACATATGATGTATCCATGCTTAACCTGGGATGCTTTAGTCAAGTCATAGGATAAGACATGAGTCTCAATACTAAATGTTTTTTCACATAGATTTGATGTAGCAAGTTAAAGTTGAAGAAGTGAAGATACCAGGTAATTTAGCTCCCCTCTTTAGGCCAATCCCACTAACTATTGGGTTTCCATTAACTCCCTCAAACCTCATTACCATTGTCCCATCCTCCCCCACAGAAACTCTAACATCTACCAACTGCAATGCCTTGTTGGCTCCAACAATGGAGTAGATATCAACTTCGGATAGAACCTTTCATTTTCACCGAAAAAGCAAATTTTTCAAAATTGATAGATAAGTCAATATAAAAATGGCTGACAGAAAGAATGGGGAAATCAATGTCATGACAAAATTTTTATTTATGTTTACTTGCCTTTTCTTCCTGCATGAACACATCAAATACTCTCATTCCTCTAGGACCATTTGTGTTTATAATTTCAGCAAAATGAAGATCAACAAAATAGTCCCCAGGGAATAGGTTGTTGAACAAGTAACAGAAATTTCCAACCCGAGCTGATTGATAAAGGGATGGTATATCACCACCCTCAGTTATAGTTTCATCGGTTCTTAAAACATCCCCTCCATGAAAAAAGCTGTCGGGCTGAACTTGAAAACCAAGATTTCCTTCTTCCCTTAGAGCTTCACCTCCAGCATTTACAAATATTACAGGATTATCTGGTTCACGAGACCAAGTAATGTAAGAGTTGACTGAATATGCGGTGTTCAAGCCAGCAGCTTTAATGTGTTTTGTTGCTTTCTGATAATTCCATATGCAAAATATACATGATAGATTTAAAAATAAAATGCATACATTTATAATACCATCAATTACCAAGTTAATGAAAATCCAATTCTGATTATACAAAATCTAAGCCTCGTCATATAATAAATTCCAGAAAAAAAAAATTGAGAAATTATAACTTGAGGGGTTTACGGTTATTTCATTTCCTTTTCTTTTCTTTTCTTTTTTTTTTTTAAAAAAATTCTTCCGACCATTAGGCAACTAAATGGCGCATATAAATTAAATAAAGATCTTTTATACATAAAATGAAAAGAAAAGCATATAGAGAAGGAAGCCCAATACTATGAAATAAGTCAAAATATATGGACCACGGAACCTTGACCATGACGAGAATGAAACCCAATTATCTTGAATTATCATATAAACATCATAAATTTTGGTTTCCTTACTTAAAATCTCTCTCCCCCTCTCTCTCCAACCAAACAACCTAAGAAAATTAACAATAAAAATAAATTAAATTATTTTCCATTTAAAATCCAATGAACAGAAACCTGTGCAACTGGTGTGCGTGAACCCTGCTCGAAGCAACCTCGAACCCGGAACACACAGCGCCGAGTCCATGGAATCCGCAACGTAGTCGTTTTCATCCATTTCGAACTTTCTGGGGTAGTTAAGAACGCTACGAGAACAAGAATTAGGGTTTAAGGTTCTTGGGTCTTGGTGTGAGGTAGCGCTGGATTTATTCTCTGCCATAAGGAAGAAGAGATTTCTGCCTTGGGCGGAGCTGAGCTGTTTGGAAAGCTGAGGGAAAAGGTTGGGACTATATCAAGTCTTTTGCTTTCGCTTCTGGGACCTCTTCTTCTTTTTGCTTGCTTGTTCGGGCCAGCGTCATTATTGTCTTCAATTTTGTTTCAAATTCAAAATTAACGGACCGTTAGGTTTTTCGCGGTCTCAGTCCAGGGACGAGGAGGGAACTCACATATGTTTACATATTTTTATCCGGTAATTATTCTGATTTGCTCGTCCCAATCAAATGTTAGATTTTTTATTTTTAAAAAGAGTGATGATATTCATAAACTTGGGCTGATTGAATAGTAAATTAGGTCAAGCTTTTTCTTTGTACTTTTATGGGTCCACCATCAAATTTAAGGATTTTTTTTTTTTTTAATCTCAGATAGCCTAAGCTGATTTATTGTTCAATTAGCTCAAACTTATTTTATCATTACTTTTTTAAAAATGATTTGGGTTGGTTGGACCTGCCATATAAGCATTGTGTAATAATTATGAAATTAAAATGTAATTTTTAACATTACTCAAAAAGAAATATTAGAGATTATATTTTTATCAGACAATTATTCTATAATATTAATAAAGAAAAATGTAAAATTAGTCCATGTCGTTGGTCTAAATTACAGATCACTCCATGTTGTATAAGAAAAAACTTATAAGTTCCTGTGGTTGGCCAAAATAACAAATTACTCCTTAAAACAAATTTTCGTTAGTCATTTTAACAAAAACTGTTAATCTGCCACGTCAGTCATTTTAACAATAGTACGCCACTTTATTGGTCTGACGTGGTAGACTAACGGTTTATGTTAAAATGACTGATAAAAATTTGCTTCAGGGAGTAATTTGTTATTTTGGCCAACCACAGAGATTTTGAATTTTTTCTTATATCACAAAAAGTTTTCTGTAATTTAAACTAACCACATAGATCAATTTTACATTTTTTTCATATTAATATAACAATCATGGAAAAAAAAACTAGAATATTATGAGAAAGGAGGGGGGACAAAACACGCAAAACAAAAAAAAATTGGAGGTAAAAATGAATTTTGGAAGGTCCATTACATAAAAAAAACATTAAATTTAGAAGAATTTTTCAATTTTTTGTAGCATTTCAAAAAAATTGTCAGGTCCATGGCCTCCCTATAGTGATGGCAGTTATAACCGATCCTTAAATATTGTATATAAAGTTATTATTTCTAGTTAACTAACTGCCAGTGATGGGTACAAAATCAGTATTATAATAAATAATTAAATATGTTGGTACCTAGAGCATCGTTCTCAATGATACTGCAGATGCTATACGGAAAATCAACAGCCCGCCATGAATGAGAAACATGATACCCAAACTCCAGCTCCGTTTGTTAACATTTTCGTTTTTTTTGTCTTTTACTTTTTTTTCTCAAAACAAAAATATTAACAAAAAACTCAAACACAAAGCACTACTCAAAAGTAAATTTGAACTTTTTTGTCACAAGAACACTTTTTCAATTGAATCAAACTCCACAATATTACTTTAATGCCAATACCCAGAGCAAGAACAAGGCTCAAAGTTTTTAGCTCAACAGCAAGGGAACAAACATTTAAACACGTCACGCTTGACCAGATCCATAAAATCCAGGAAAGATATTATTTATAACAATTATAAGTAATGTCTACATCAAGGCCATTATCTTCCAGAACATCACATGGTAAGTTCCACCTGAGAACATTCAGGCCCAACCAAATAGAGAAACATACAAAATAACTTGACACCTATTGGTGAGGGAAAAAAAATGAAGGCACAAATTAGATTTCGCCGTTAATCAAATTTCAAGCGTTCAAGGCAGTCCCCGAGCTTCGACGGCATTCTTGCAACATGTCCATGTAGAACTGGCACTTGCTTATGTCGCTCCCATAATTGGTCAGGCACTGCAAAAGAATGTATAATTTAGTCTTTGTTTAAAAAACTATGACCACTAAATACCATCCTCACCATCAACATTCTGAATAATCATGTATTTAACAGAATGTAGATGGTGCCAATTTTCAAAAGCTAGTAACCAACAGTTTGAATGACTTGAATAGCTAAGAAGCAAAGAAAATGAGAAGAGTAAAGAGGGTGAGAATGGGAAGAACTATAAACAAGAATTATGAACATAGTTTAAACAATTCAGCATCAATTAACTCCTCCCATGGCAAGGTTAAAAGGTGAAAAATAGAAGATAAATATGTAATAGTTCCTAATGGATGGATGCCATGTTAAAAAGTGAAGATAGAGGATACATATGTAATACTTCAAAATGGTTGTAAACAGTGACTGATGTCTTTCAGAGTAAAAACATTTCCAAAATGCTCAAAAGCAAGAGAGAAAAAATTCATCTTAAGAGACACATTTCCGTAGTAAACATGGGAATAAATATCACATGCAAGAAGAAAAAAAAACCATATAAGCAAGGCGAGTAGTAGACATATTATTCCCTGAGTTAGCATGCCACTTGGCCCACTTCACAAACCAAATAGTTCACCCACAGAAGCAAGTAAAACATAGCATAACATGTGGCATGAGAGGAGAACCATACATCACTTAAGGCCTTGGATTGACCAACACAGGAATCAGAACCTCCATGAACGGTCATGTTTGGTGCTGGTGCAGCAGCAGCAGGAGCTGATGAATCAACAGTCTCATGGTGGATCACACGAGGACCCATCAGAGCATCCACAGCCCTGTGAGCAATGGCAGTGCCAGTACCCCAGGCCATGCCTGTGCATCAATCAATAAACTTCTGTCATATCCCATGAATTTAAATACATATGCTTTATTTATAAGGACAGAGACCCTTGTAGCACCAAGAAAAGCTTAATACTCACCATCTGCAATGGTGGCGCCAAGTCCTCCCATTAAGGATCCATTTCTACCTTGTACGGGTGCTGGAGGAGGAGCAGGAGTTGCTGCAGACACAAAACAGATTAACCACAAAATCTACATTCAAATAGCGAAGACAACATCACTAGCGTATAGCATCATACTGATAGGAACATCATAGTCTGATACAAACAATATTAAACAGCTACACCGTTTTCTCATTCCAAAATTGTGCAGCCAATACCACAAATCCAAATCCAACTACTTGAACAGGATTCTCACATTTCCAAGCACAAAAGGTGTTACCCACATGTTCATACTGCCCTACTAAAGACGACACTAGCACACCCACATAACTGTCCAGTGCTCAACATCACTGAGTTAATAAAATAATCATGAGAAAAAAATAAATAAATAAAAACTCCCAGAAAATAAAAAAGTATGTCAAGGACTTTTGTATTCTTTCTAATAGTAAACACTTCCAGGGGATGATGTCAGGAAGGGGTTCAAGAAGCAAGCACAAAACACCTCAAAAAAATAGGTGAAAACATTGTATGCAATACAAGGTATACAAAATCCATTCATAAGGTTACCTGGCGCAGGAGGATTGCGCACTGGTGCACGGGCAGCAGGGCGGGAAGCTGGTCTTCCTGCAGAATAACATCATAAATTTTAGAGTTTCCAATCACTGGGCGAACAGCAGGCTACAAACTCATAAGGATATGAGAAAAAACAGTGATATGTGCAGAGATAAAGAGACTCCTATATCAACGAGAAAGACCTTATAAGAAACCACAAATAACCCCGTAGTTACCCACTAGTCAAGAAACCATGGATTAAGAATGTGTTTGGCCTTGCGTTTACGATTAAACGCGTAATTGTAAAAATGACGAAAAATGTCTCCTTCAGGAGCTCATTTAAAAATTGTGAAAATCCTCTTTTCACAGGAAGCAGGGGATGCAGTTTGAAAACATGCATTTTTTAAAATGCAGGCCAAACGCAGATTTGCATTTTGAAACTGCTAAACCAAAACCGACACTAAATATCTGCCAAAGGTCAAAACAAGTCTACCAATCTTTTCCAACAAAACTAATTTCTGGTCATATAGCTTCCAACCCTTTATTATTTAGTGGCTTATCATCATAGGGTAAAAAAATAAATACAACCATAGTAATAAATGATAAATCATGAATTGGCAGAAACTAAAGTTTGAACTCAAGACCTTTTGCACTGACCTTTGATTTAACATGATATAAAAACCAAAGATCCTGACCTCCAACTACTCGTGACCTTTGACTCTCATTCTATTTTTTTTTTTTTTTTTATAAGTACTCTCATACCATATTAAATCACCATTTCTCCTAAAGCTTAAACCGATAGGAAGAGATAAATTTAATCATTTAATCAATAATTTTAACAATAAAAACATGAAAAGTTTAACTTGTAAATCCATGTTACTACACGTATGGGTTACTTTCTCCAAATCAAAATATTCTTTCCTCCCATATATATCTTAAAACTATACCAAAGTGACATGATCCCGCTATTCCCTAATGCTTCATCCCCTTGCAAATAAACCCTAGGAATAAAATATGATCTGTAATCTTGCACAGGCCGTTCTAGACTGGACCAAGTAAACGAAGCGAAATTTTCAAACGAAACGGTGAGGCACTCATCAAACAGATAAAATCCGAAACATTCCAACCCCCAAATCGAGATTAAATGCTTAATAGTTCTAAACTAATATCAGATTAAAAGAACTTTTTGGAAGAAAAAAAAAATACGTTTTTTCTTTGGAACAAAAACCCAAAAAGTCTACGTACAAAAAGCTTCGTATCTTCGGGTGGAAACGTACCTCCGGAGCTTCGGCGAGGCATTGTGCGAGAGAAAGTTAAAGAGCGCTTAGGTTTGCTGTGAAGAACACGATGACAATATGCGAAGGCTCGGAGTCGGAGGGGAGGGCTCTTTATAGAGCGGTTGCGTGGGAAGAGTTTGCTTGGGCGACAGGGCAGCTTCTTCTGGAATAGTCTTTCTTTCTTTCTTTTTTTTTCTTTTTCGTACTTTGAACGGAATATTCTATTTTACAAATGCTTATTTGTCAAACAAGTTGTTTTAACCTTTTTGCTTAGGGAAAAAAAAAAGAAAATTTGTTTTAACCTTTTCAATGCTAAGAATTTGAAAATTGAAATTGGATCACAGAAATTGGGGGAGAGGATTTAATTTACATATACAACTATGTATATGTTGCTACCCTAATAAAATTTTGTGGGAGAAAAAAGATACTCAGTAGACTTTGAAATATGACATTTATCAAATTTCTCTCTAATATTTAAAAGTGATCAATTTATTTTCTAAGATTAGAACCGTTATTAAATAAATCATTATATTCACTTTCCCTCTAATTTTAAACGGTGCTAATGTGCTATTATGTCATACTTAATTAGAAAACAATAAGTGTCATGTTTAATAAAAATAACAAGAAAATGATATAAATCATAAATAATATAAAAAGAAATAAAAAATAAAATAAAATTTTATAGGAGTGCGTTAGACCACGCCGGCTAGTAATTATTGATACAACCCGTGAACACAACATGAAGATATAGGATTAAGATTTATATTAATCGGGTTCAGGTCATAACCCGTTTATGACTCCATTTTTCTTTTTCTTTTTCTAATTTTTGAGTAAACATAAAAAGTTAGCTAATCATGTTAGGTTTGAGTCGAATCAACCCGACTCGATAAACAGGTCAAACGGGTCATGTTAGATTGACACAACACAACTCATAATTAAACGGGTTGACATGTCATGTTGTGTTACCCGTTAAATTAGTGTGTCAGGTTAAATTTGTAGAACTGTCCCATTTAACTAATCGTGACGGATTCGAATTGACCCAGACCCGACCCAACATGTAAACCAGTTTTGCACACCCTTAACCACCCCATAATGATCCATTTTTCTTTTATTTTTTTTACTATTGAAAACGTGTGTCCAATTTTTTATTACCGATATTCATGGGGACGTGTATTTCTTTTGCACTTACTTGGCAAAGGTCAAGATTAATTGAAAGAGAGAGCAGAAAAAGCTAAAAAAACTTCCACTTTTTCTAGACGAGGCACGTCTATGCTGCCTATAATTGCTACATCTACGAGCATCTTTAATTTTTGTTTTATTTTTTCCTATTCAAAGAGGGAAAAGGGGTTACAAATGAGTCTTTATAAAAAGGGGAAAGAGAGTAAAAATGCTTTCAAACACGAAGTTATAATGGACCCATTGTACAATATGGTGCGTATAAAAGTTAACACATCTTGAGATCTTCAAAATAGTTCACTTACGAAAAAAGAAGAGTTGTTGGTAAATATCAGCAGTGACGGGCTGAGGCCCAATCCGAAAAAGGCCGAGGAGAGTTGATGGCAAGTATAATGCGGAGAGAGTCTCCTTCAATAATCAAAAAGGGGCAGCCATGAGATGCTGCCGGTCTGAAGCTTCTTCGAGCAAGCAGCAAGAAATGAACCATTGTGATCACACAAAAAGACTGAGTGTACCAATAGGGAGGGGGGGGGGGGGGGGTAATCCAGTCAGCTTGAAGAGCAAGGCTGTTGTGCCATGCCGAGAGATGATGATCGACAGAAACTCTGATGAGCTTCAGTGTGGCTTGAGGATCGGGAGATTTCCCATCATGCACAAGCTTATTTGGTTAGCCCAATCTGGTCCAAGCTATCTCTAATAGTTACGAGTACTAGAAGCTATAGCCAGGTCGTGGTGATGGCAATAAGCTTAAGGATAACTGCTTTTGGCAATAAAGAAAGGATACCTAGCTTTTGCTGTAAATGACCTTGATCGCTGGCTTCACCTACAAAATCGCACCTAGTAAAATTGACCTTAAAGTTTCTGCAGTGAACGGCAATTGACTTTGCAGTGGCTATAAGTATTAACTTATATATTTAAAAATAAAAAATAAAAAAAATAAGGGAGTCCACACTATGAAACAAGTGGCTATTAAGGGGTTTTTTACTTCTATTTCTTTTTAGCTGACAGGCAAAAAAGGATATACATAAATGAACCCGTCAGGATAGAAAATGCTACTTCACTGCAATAAATTATTCCTACGAGAAAAGAGATCATAGAAATGGGGGGCCAAGGCACTAATGAGACAAAAATGCATTTTCATTCTGACCTGTGTAAAAAAGATACAAGCCCATAACATGGCCTTTAAGTGAGGAAAAAGCAAATGGATTTGATTTATCCACTTCAAAATGTTGTATGATAATTCACTAGTAAGTAGTGCAATGAATGGCTCAAGATCGTCTCTCCACCTTCCTTTCACTAGATTTTTTTTCTTCTGCTTCTCGCCGTCTTTGCTGCCTGCCACATGATAAACCGCCCATCATTTAGTGAAACTGAAAATGTGGCGGCTTTGTTTCATAACATTTTTTTTCTTCTTCTTTTGTTTTTATTTTTTTTCAAAACAAAAATATTAACAAACAACCCAAAACAAAAAATAGTCGAAACTATTTTTACCTTTATATCATATCAGAATACTATTTCATACAAAATATAAAAAGCAACCTCTAAAAATGGTTAACAAACGGAGCCATTTCTTTATTACAACGGAAGGAAAGTGCCACTCAAGTATATGATCCAAATTCCAACCCAAGTATATGATCCTAAGCCCACCTCAGATGCATACATTATGGTGCAGTTGAGAAACTTAATACACCACTCATTCAGTGTTCATAGTTGATCTTCTGGCAACTTGCAAGGCAATACATGAATATAGACATTAAAGAATTCTATAAGAATCATCAGAGGCAACTAAGTCACCAATTGCTTTTAACATCAGAAGAAGACTGAAGGAAGAGTGCAAGAAAGGGATAGTCAATAAAAAGAAACTAAAAAATGGTGAAATAATAAATTCAGAAATAGCTACTTGATTCAAACTCAAATAGAAGAGCCAACACAGTGAGCTGCTCCAATACAACACCCACAAACTGGAATCATAAGTATATAAATGCTGGGAGAAGGCAATGATCAAGAATATATTGTTCAAAACTGCAAACAAAACTTACGCAAAAGCCATGTACCCTGTGCCAGCATTAGCAGCAGATAAGAGTGCTGCATGAGCTCCAACTGCAGAAATAGAATCCTGGCCGCCAGAGGACAAAGAATTTCTTCGATCCCCATCCACCTGAAAAAAAAAAAAAGTAATAACATATGGTGAGTCTATTCATATGGTAGGGAAGTTGCAAATGCCATATCCATAGTTGAGAACCTTATCCCACTTAGATTTCTTGTTCTGTCTACCATCCCTAATAGTGGTATCAGCTGCAGGTGGCACAGATACCAAACCAGTAGCAGTTGCAGTTGAAACACCTGCAAAATGACTTGGTATAAGAACATGCCATTACCCCATTTTATTTTAGTTTTGAAAAAAAAAAAAAAAAAAAGGAATATTCTCTGAAAGCCAACTTAACCCACTGAATTAAAAAATGAGGTCTTTGACAGACCTGCAATAGGCATATTAACTTTTGGTGTAGGAGCAACTGTTCCAGATTGTGTTCCTCCAGAAACAAATTCAACTTTATTGTTCTTCTTCTTTTCTAGTTCCTCACGCCTCATATCAGCCTCTGCTTTTCAAAAAAATACCAGAAAATAGGTGGCAAGTAATTATGTTGAGAAGATCTATGATAGCAATGATATGTAAGCATTCTCAGTTAACTTTGAAGGCAAACAACCAACAAACAAAGAAATTAATGCATGATTCACAAATTAAAATAACAAACAATAGAAGACCTTGAGCTTGAGACTTTTAAATTGGAAAGCCAAGACTAACAACATTTAACCAAACAATTATGGGAAGAAACTCCCCAAAGTGAAGCTGTTTGGAAGAAGATTCCACTCTGCTTGATGTGATGTATTTGAAGAGAAAGAAATTACCAAAGCTTTGAAGATAGAGAGACAATGGTGGCAGAGTTAAAGGCCTTCTTCTTCAATTCCCTTTTCCAGTTGATGGCTGCCTATGATTATTTTCTTATTTCTAGTTTCCATGACTTTTTTTTTTTTTATCTTTTATCTTTTTTTTTTGTTAGGTGTTCCTCTAGTATATGTCCTGTGCACTTGGGTGCGCCCTTTAGTTTTTAATGAAATTCAATTACCTGTCAAAAAAAATTATGGGAAGAAACATACCTAACACATTTGGGCTGCTAAAGAAATGCACTCTTTCACATTTTGACACATCAATTAGTGTACAAAATTGAAAATCCAACAACTCTTGCACTGGGTAAAAGCATAGACAGATGACACAAAAAGACCACAATATTAGAAAAACTTATGCCAGATTGACAAATGTTAACATTCATGATTGTTCAAAACGACCCAAAAGATAGGGTCTAAGTTCATGCCTTAATGTTCATGATAGCAACAGAAGCTAAATAGTCTACAGCCACCCTAAATCTACTCTCCACAGTACCAAACACATCCTATAACAACACATTCCCCTAAGGCTATAATGACATATTCAGGGTAATTGATTAAGAAGTCCAAAATTAATAAAACATAGTAACTAAAGAAACACAAATAGTCACACACGCAAAAAATATATACATTATTCAAACAATACCCTCAAATGGTACACACACACACAGATCTACAAAAGGAACTGTTAATGACCTATTTCGTCATAGTAGTCGCTTTTGTCATATCCATGAGGGTCAAATACATCTTTACTGAAGCAAGACCCTATTTGATCGATATCTTGATACCTCACTGCATGCAGCAAGAAGTCAGGGTTCCTGTAATCCTTCCTATTCCGTACTTCTGCATTGAAGCTTTTTCCATATTTCTTGTAATCAAGAAACTTATTTATTTTCCTCTGCAATAACATTACAGAAAGGATAAAGGCATCAAAAGAAAATAAAATGTGCTATACCTGAAAGCCCTAGCACAAATGTAAATTAATTATCGTCTAATGCAAAAATATTAGTAATTCATGGAGCATTTTTTTTTCTTAAAGTAATAAGCACAATTTTTTTGATAAGTAATTGGTCCCAAGAGGAGGGGGAAAGGGAGATTGGAATTAGTGACCTCCACTTTATGAGGCATGGTCCCCTGACCATTGAGGGGTTTAATAAGCACAAATTAATAACATAGATTCTCTCAACTTTGGTTTCTGCCAATACTCTATGCAATCAATCGACTTCAATTTCTGCCAAGCCCCCAGGCAAGCATATATGGAAGTTTCTTAACTTGAAAGCAACATATCAGCAACACAGCCATAATACTGATTCCTAAGACAAGTCATTCTGCCAACTTTACCCAAATTTACAACATTGGAAAAATGAGTAAGCCACAATGAAAATTTTATGGCAGGAGGGCACATCCTATATTTGGATAAGTAAGCAGCTCAGGTTATATTAAGTGGTACTGGCACAAACAGGCCCTAACTGCAGAAAGGCTACAACAGCCTTGTAATCAGCTAAAGTTTCATTTTTCCAATGTTGTTAATTTGGGTAAGTTGGCAGAATGACTTGTCTTAGGAATCAGTATTATGGCAGGAGGGCACATCCTATATTTGGATAAGTAAGCAGCTCAGGTTATATTAAGTGGTACTAGCACAAACAGGCCCTAATTTCAGAAAGGCTACAACAGCCTTGTAATCAGCTAAAGTTGTTTTCACCACAAAACCATATGTTGCTTTTACCTAACCCTTGAAAAACCCTAAAAAAGACTACAGCCCTGTCAACCGACATAATCCTCAACTTTATAATTCCATGACAGGCAAATGTGCCTTAAAATTCAAACATAGATGAACACATGCTGCTCATGTGATAGTTTTCTATTCCTATTTATGATAGCAGTTCAAAAAGAACATGATAATGTAGAACTTGATAACGTAAAAAGTGAAGTACTAAGGGGTTATTCACGTTCTAACCACATGCCACCCCACCTAGCCCTCAAACAAGAAAGATACATAAATAAATAAAGTACACTGGTAGAAAGAAGGTAAAAATAAAAACATTGTCTCTATAAACCCGGGAAGCCCCAAAATTCATATAATGGATGAAGCCTTGAACTTATCATTTTAAAAAAATAATAAGTTGAATCATCTCAAGCTTATGATTTGACAAGGAAGAGATAAAGGTAACCATTTCATGGTCAATAGTCCTGTACCTCTCAGAACTGTCTCCTTGATCCTTTCTTTGTCAAATTATAAGAATTTTGCAATTCAAAAGCAACAAGAAACCTCACATTCAAACACTAGTGATCTTTTCACACCCAAAAAAAAAGCAAGAAAGGAACTTACTTGTAGCTCCTCCAAGCACTTTGCTTTTGGTGGTGGTGGGAGAAATGCGTCTAATGGATCAATTTCTTTTTCCTTTTCCATAACAGCTTCCTCAACCTGTGTTCCCTCTGATTCATGCATATCATAGTTCATTGTATCATATCGTGACAGATCAGATGATAGAGGAGTTACTGGATTGCTAGGTGTTACAGCATGAACAGTTCCAGGAAGTGTTTTCTCTTCCAACTGACCTATACCAGACAATTTTTACAAAATTAACAATATAAAAGAAGCCACGTACAATCAGACTACAAAATCTCATATACTGTGATTCATGCATATCATAGTTCATTGTATCATATCGTGACAGATCAGATGATAGAGGAGTTACTGGATTGCTAGGTGTTACAGCATGAACAGTTCCAGGAAGTGTTTTCTCTTCCAACTGACCTATACCAGACAACAAAATTAACAATATAAAAGAAGCCACGTACAATCAGACTACAAAATAGTAAATAACAAAAACATCTCATTTTCTATCTCCTCTTTTTTTGACTGTGATCCCCCCCGCTGGGTCGTTCTTTTATCAGTAAAATGTATACCTGACCTCCCCATGCCCCCCACGAATTTACAACCTGAGCCAATGCCCAAGGGCTCAGATATCCTTCTTGTTCTATTATATAGTTAAGTTCTAATCTAAAATAAAAATTATCTCTCAGTAAGTAACAAAGATCAAACATCTCTTCTGATATTATTTCTTCACAATATAGTTTTTATGCTTTCAAACTTTACATTTATCTTTGAAGCATGATATGACATACAATAGCGAAATTATATGAATCAATGATACTTGACAGGAGACATATCTTAAAGTATGACATCAATTGGGTGACAGAGCTCATACACAATACTCACTTATGTTAAAATTCTATCACTTTCTGCATTTCCAACAACTAAACTCTGTCAATCATAGGTAAACTGGCAAAGGATCTGGCTGAATAGGTGACTTGGGCACATATTTGGAAATTATACGTGCGACCATTTCAATACATGAATATAAACACCATAGCCATCATAAAACACTTATCACTTCGGAAAATTTCTTTTCGATTGGTAATTTACACACACCTGGTGGAACTTGAACCCACGACCTCATCCTCCACCTTGCTACAAAGGGAGGAAGTACCAATTGAGCCAAAGCTCATTGGCTCACTTTGGAAAATTAAGTATCATAAGCATATTTTGGTGATATACAATCTCAAAGTGTCAGTTTGCCAACCACAAGTTCATTTTCCATTCACTACCCTAATGGGAAGGATGAAAGCATTATGAATAGTGTGTGTGTATGATATTCATAATGCTTTCATGCTTCCTATATATATAGTGTGTGTGTGTGTATACATATCGATAGTCTCATATCCATGCTTCCCCGAGTCCAAACCTGATGTTGTTAACTAAGCGTCACATTCCCAAACTCTTTTTATCAAACTCCTTTCTCGCTCCCTTGTACAGCCCATACCTGGCAGTTTTCATTATGTGTTCTTTGCAATGTCTAGGGAGGTTAGGAGTGAGTTAGGTCAATGCATACAAACAGACAGACCAGGTTCATCCTTTTATGCTGAGGTTAGTACAAGGCTGTCTATGATTAAAAGTCAAAGTGGATATTTATATATATAATGTTACTTACCCTAAAAAAGATAAATATATAGAATGTTGGATGAAAAAGTGATTGAGATGAGTAGCAACTGACAAAGGGAAAGAACCGAATGCTCACAAGCACTTCAGACATACCATTCGCAGTTTGAAGCTCTGATCCAAACATGACCCGACCACTTGCTTCTATTTCTCCTTCCTGAAGAAAAGAAATAAAAAAAAAAACCATCAAAGCAAAATACAAATCAAGACACAGACAAATTAAGATACATTACATGATAGTAGGTTCACCCTAGAACCCTCCCCCACCCCCAAAAAACAGATCTCTGAAATTTGACTTGGACCTTTTCTCTAAAAGAGGGAGAGGCAGCACTTCTCTGTAATAAGCTTTGTCGGAAACATGCATTTTAGTTGTAAACAGCCAGAACATTCACCCAAACAAAAAAAAGAGTTCCACACAAGCTACAAACTTCTAACAACCCATCCTCACAAGCAAAACAAGTATCCAGAAACTCTGTACACAATCTACTATCTTCAGCGACCATTTGCAAAATTCAGTATCAGATAAAGCCACCATTTGGTAGCACGGAAATATTGTTGAAATATTCATTATACAAAATCCAACACACCACATAACCTCCCCTCACAACTGATTCCTAATATCAAAATTTGCATCATGTACAACTAATCACAGACACAAACGTGCACTTACACACAAAGCTCTCTTAACTGAACCTAAAACAAGATGAAAACATAAAAGCCAAGAATTCCCCTTTCTCATTTCTTTCATCCAAATTTCTCAGCAACCAAGCATAACTTATATGAAAACAAAAGAAGGTACCTCAGGCTCAGGAGACATAGCAACTTCATCGTGACCATAGTCCACAATCGTAAGGTCCCGTCTCCCACTCATCCTCACACTCTCTGATGCAACTACCGCCTCTTGCTGCGGTGACACCGCCGTAACTCGAGGCTTCGGCGTTGTATTCTCACTGGCAATCGGCGGCGAGTCATCGTTAGCAGCATCACCGCCAATTCTATCTCCGCTTTTGGCCAATGAATCATCCTGTTCTGTCATTCTCGAATCCACGTAATTGTCGTCTTGTTGCTCCCTCTCTGCTTCTTGCCGCTCCGTTTTTTCTTCTTCTTCTTGTTCTTCAACATCTTCCATGTCTTCATCTTCTTCTTCTTCTTCTTCGTCGTTGTACATGGACAACATAGCAATGCCTTCGAATTGCTTCTTCTTCGACGCCATGTGCGCTAGGGTTTTTGGGGTTGTTGAATTAGGGTTTCGAAAGTGGATTTCCTGCAATTGCTGAGAAAAAAAAAATAAAAATTTGGAGGATGTGTTGGCAGTGTTGCATCAAAATTGTATACCATGTTAGGACTAAAAAAACCTCCATTTCTTACCAAAGTTTTTTTTCTTTCCCCCCTTTCTTTTATATATATATATATATATATTAGTTTTGATAGCACATGCTTTAGCATTAGGGGTGACAATTTTTGACCAGACACCAACACGACACGAAAAAAGCAAATTTGGATTACCGGGTTATCGGGTTAACCCATTAACTTTTTTTAAAAAAAAAAATAAAACCTAAGGCTAAAACTAAACTCTAAAAGTAAAAACCTAAAAAAAAAAAAAAAACCTAACTCGGCTTAACCCGCACCCCCCCCTCCCTCAACTCTCATCTTTGATCTCTCTCTCTCAAATTCTCAATCTCCTCTCTTTCTCTCACATTCCCCATCCTTAAGAAAGTAAGAAACTCCTTCAGTCCATCGTCAATGTCAGTTCGTCTTCACCTTGTCTCTCTCTCGATCTCCCTGTCTCTTTCCGACCACAGCGGTTGAGCCGTCGTATCTGGGCCGCACAATCTACTGGAGGATCCGTTCGTCGAGCTCCCCTGTGGCATTGAGGTTGAAGTTCGTCTAGTAGGTTTCAATTCTTCTCTCTCAATCGATCTCTCGATCCTCCCTCTCTCTTTCACGGCCTCTCAGTCTCCCTCTCTCTCGATTTCCGGCCACCGCGGCAGGGACGCCGCATCTGAGCCACACAATTTGCTAGAGGTAGAGGGTCGAATCTCAATCGATCTCCCGATTCTCCCTCTCTCTTTCATGACCTCTCAGTCTCCCTTTCTCTCGATCTCCGGCCACCGCGGCGGGGACGTCGCATCTGGGCTGCACAATTTGCTAGAGGCAGAGGGTCAAATTCGTTCGTCGAGCTCCCACTGCCTCCTAGCCTCCTAGTGTCCCACGGGCCACGGCCTCTTTCGAGTCTTTTCGTCTCCGTTGTTTCAGACTTTTAGTCTAAGTGGGTGAATTTTTTTTTTTTTTGTTTGCTTAATTCGGTTCGACCCGACCCAACAACTAAACGAGATTGACGGGTCGTGTCGTGTTACCCGTTAAAATTAACGGGTTGTGTTTCGGATGACTCGTTTATTGAACGGGTCGTGTCCAGGTATACCTTAACAGGTCAAGCGAGTCAATCCGAACCCGATCCGCTAACCCGTTTTGATAGTCATACTTGGCATGTGCTTGATTCATGATTGAGAATGATGATATAATTTGTAATGAAATATTTGATGATGTAAGTTTCATTATACAAATATTTTGATAATGAAAATAATTTTTTTTAGAGGGGTAATGAAAATATTAGTAAATCTAATTGGTGAATGTAAAATAAAACTAAAAAATTATGACAAAGTCATTGCTTCCTCAATTTCTCTTTAGATCTGCTTATAAACAAGTCATCATGTTACAAAAATACTTACATCAAATATCTATAAAATAAATAAACATGCAAAATTTACAATTAAAAATATGTTTTTTCAAATGCCATGTAACTAATACTTGTCAAATAGTTATATGCTCATTAATGAAGAAGGGTACTATGAAGTCGTGAATTTATGGGTTCGATTGAATTTTGGATTGTACGTTTGATTTGGCTTTGAATTTAAAATGTTGGATTTGGTTTTGGCAAGTATATTGTTTCTATTTATTTCATGCTATTGAAATGTGACTTTGAATTGAGAGAATAAGCTCGTTGTAGACATGTAGTGTTCAAGTTTAAGTAATTAAAAATTGTTAAAATAATTGAATTTAATTCATATAATAGTTCTTTATTTATTAAAGGGAAAAATCATATTTAGTCCATAGGTTTTAATCTTATTTGGATTTAATTATTCAGTTTCTAATTTAAAGGATATAGTCCTTAGGTTTTGTCCAAGTTTAAAATAGATCATTTTTTTCATTTTACCTCAAAATTAACGATTTTTATATGTTACATATGTCTCATTTAAGCACTCAAAATCAATGTCATGTTAGCATATACAAGCCATTCATAAATAATAATAATTAAAATCAATGATAACATTTTTTTTTTTTGTTGGCTTAAAACTTGAGAAATAAGAGATTTATTCTTCATATTTCATGTTGTCCGTTCTTCTTCATCTCTATGCAGCGTACTTTTGAAGTGGTAGAATGAGTTAAAGTGGAGTGACGTGTTAAACGAAAAATATGTGACATATAACAAACTTAAATTTTAATAGTAACGTGACATAATGATTTATTTTAAATTTTGGCAAAATCTAAAAATCTATTCTTGAAATTGAAAATCCAATAACTAATTTCAAATCAGATAAAAACCTATGATTACATATGATTTTTCCCTTTATAAAACAAACTGGGTTAAAGACACTTGTAAGTTTAGAATTTTGAGAAAAAAAGAGAGCCTATTTTTTTTTTTTTGGAGATTTGTGATGTTTTGTGCCAAAAAAAAAAAAGCCATTTTTTCCTCTTAAATTTTGGTCAAGTATTTTTCATAGGAAAATAATGTGAATTATATTTTGCTAAAGCGTGAAATTATATGAGTAATAGTAGAAACCCAACTACTAATATAGTAATATGGTCCAAGTCCAACATTGACATGCAAAATGGGTGTGGTAATTCTCCATAAAAAAATAAAAAGAGAAATGCCACAATGACTATTTTTTTCCCTGTTTGGACTCTTTTATAAAAACTAAATGAAAGAAAAGGCTAAAACATCTTAAAGTTTATTCACAATTTACAACATAGGAATTGTGAAACAGTAATTAAAATATTTAAAAAGACAAAAATAACAAGACAATTCTGTAAACTCTAACTATTCAGGAAAGTTAAAATGATAATGAACTTTCAAACAAAAAGTTACTATTCCTTTGACATCACCTCTTCTGTATAAGCTTTATATATATATATATATATATATATATATATTATATATATATATATATATATATTAAACTCTAAAGAAAATTTTAAAACTAAGGGGCCATGGCCCCCTTGTCTAAGAGGTTATTATATTATATTCTATCTTCTTAATAAAGTCATTATGCATATCAAACGTTTTTCATGAGCATTCTCATCCGGCTCCCTATTATAGGGATATCTCTATAGTAGGGAGCCAAAATAGATTTTTGATCATTTTATTGCTCACATCCGGCTCCCTACTTTGAGGAAAAAAGTAGGGAGCATGAAATGGCTCCTACTAGTAGGAAACCATTTCACTCCCTACTATTCTTTTTTGTAATAAAATATTAGTTTCTCTCTCCTACTTTTTAAGTTTTCCAATTTTATTTGTTTTCCCTTTTAGAGAAATAATTAATTTTTTTTAAAAAATATTAATATTTAAATAAAAAATCAAAGTGGATCCCTAAAGTAGGGACCCGGATGTAAATGTTTAGAAAAAGTGACTCTCTAAAGTATGAAAAACTGATTTTACTCCCTACTTTAAGGATAAATAAGGAGTCGGATGAGAATGCTCAGATTGTTAATAGACTGGGCTGTTATATAATTTAATGATGTGATAATGAAAATCAATATTTTTATTATGATAAATATATGATAAATTTATAAGTAAATGCATGATTTCAAATCCATCATTCACTTTTTAAATTTGAAAAGTAGATGCCTAAGTTTTCAATGATTCTAAATAGGGTTTCCGTTAATTTTTCATATAGATCAACTGTTCACAGTTACTGTCATACTTTAAAATAATAATAATAATATATATTTTTTATTGCGTTATAATTTTTTCTTTTTAAAAAAAAACTAAAACTAAAATTACAAAATTAAAATGATGTGTTTCCTAATTAGGATTCTATTAGAATGACCTAACGGGAATAAGTGTTAGGCCTTCTTTTTAATATATTCAAATGATGTGTTTTTAGAGTATAAGTTTTAATAATTTCTTAATTATCACGTACATGTTTAATACATAATAATTTATAATTGGTAAAATTATTAAGAATGTATGACTGACAAATCAATCCATAACTAATTAAATTACTAAGTCATAGTTGTTTATTGATTATTTTACTAATTATTGATTACTATATTTGTTTGTAAAGAACTTTATAATAAGAGTTATGTTCTATTGGTTAATGTGTTTTGAAGAGTAATTTATTTATTTTATTTTTTGGGGGTTTTAAAAAAAAAGGTTTTGATATAATATAAAAGTAAAAATTGTTTTTATATTTTGAGAGTGATTTGGAAAACAAAGAACAATTTTTTTAAAAAAACTGAGCCATAGTTCCCCTAACAACACTTATTTTGTAAAAAAAATAAATGCTAAACATACAACTATTTAATAATTTGTTTACACGTGTCAATATTTTATCTAAGTGCCTTCCTTCTTGCTATCGAAAAAGCTTTTGCCCTTGTGCTTCTAGCGCGGGTGATGCCTCTTCCATTGGTGTTGTTTCCTCCAATGCCTCTTGCTTTTTTTTTGGTTCTGTTGCCACTTTGCTCGTTATCAAGTGTATACTTTATAATATAGTAATAAAAATTATTATTAAATCTAAAATTTAATAGCAATTTATTCAAAATTTAATATTAATTTGTTATTGCCGAATTAGTAAATGTGCACTTAAGAGTTGTAAAATAATTATTAAATTGTTTATATATATCGTTACTCTTATAAAAACGTATATCAGTTCAACCGACTGAATTTGAGGATTAAAGAAACAAAAATTAATGAATAAAGAATTCTCTAGGATAGTACTGAAAAAGTTAAGAAGAAGAAAAATAAAAAATAAAAAATCCCTAGGGGGCTAGGATAGTACTGAAAAAGTAAGAGGAAAAAAGGTCCTGAAAAAAGGTGCTGAAAATTGAGTAATGGCAGGAGACTTTCAAAAGAGTAATTCTAGATTTTTACATCAACCTCCTGTTACGTGTTTTTAAGGTGGCTCTCATTTTAATTATTTTTAAAAATAAAAAGTTTTAACTATTTAAAATACGGCACATCATTACATTATCCAATGAAAAATTAGTGTAAAAATCTAAGACCAAGAATTATTGGGAGTATTTGCCAAGGGTTTTAGATTGGGATTAAGAAATTATTAATTTTGACATTAAAAAAAATGTTATAAATTTTTATATAGAAAATGAAATTTTTTTAATTTTTAGTAAATATTTTATTTAAATGGTAATAATAAGTGTTTGATATGATATAAAAAATAAAAAAATGGTTAAAAAGTAGTTAATTTGATATAAAAAGTAAAAATATTTTTTTAAAAAAATTAAAGTTTATAAACAGTAAAGTCTAGTTTCTTGCCAAACGTCCTCACTAGTTTCAAAAGATAACGTTGTTTGTTAATCCAAATTCACTCATCTTTGTTCATCTATCACTATATTCAATAATATAAATTTTGTCATGTAGTAATTAGGGTGTGCAAGTTCACCGTCTTCCGCTTACTAACCGAGTTTCAACTAACTCCGACCGCCTACCGCCTATTGACGGTCGGTAGGCGGAAGAAAAAAATTTCTTTCGACATTTGTCGGTCAATAGGCGAAAATGTTTTTGTACCGACCGCCTACCGACTTTAATTGACATTCATATTCTCATAATCAATATTATTGGGAATGAGAAAAATTCAAATTTTAAGAAATCTAATTATGTTGTGCCACATCATTTTGTAAGAGTTTTTTTTGTAAATTTTTTTGAAAGTGTTTTATAATGTCACTATGAGAATGTGAATGACCGACCTAATAGGTTTGTTAATGTTAATTATGAGAATGTGAATTTGAAATATGTTTTTATATTATTGGGTTATATTACATTTTGAAAATATCAACATTTTTTGAAAATTACCATATTAGGAAATATATTTTTCGACCTAAAAAACGCAAAGGCTTTAAGGTCATAATATGAAATTTGGCTAAAAAAGCGCATGAGCCAACCCAACCAAATCGAAAATTTGGTCCGATTCAACCGACATTTCCGACCGCCAATTACCGATAAAGTCGGTAGGCGAAACAAGTTTACATGCGGTAAAGTTGATACAATTCATGACATTACCGACTATAATTTGGCAAAATGCAAAAATGTTATTTTTGACACCGACTTAACTGACGAACACCCCTAATAATAATAGACGGATAAAGATGGGTGAATTTGACTGAACATGTAGCATTGTCCAGTTCCAAAATAGTAAATGTTGATCCTTTTTTAAGAGTGCTGATATACATCAGCCCAGGTTGATTCAACAATGAATCAGGGCATGAATCAGAATTTTTTTTTTTTTTTAAAAAAAAAAATATATTTTTTTAATCATGAGACTCACCCTAATCAGCCTGCCTGTGATATATATTTACCGCCTTTTTTAATCGTCTTCACTCTTCACAAAAAGACTCTTGACCCTCTTCCACGTAACCACATCGAGCATCTCCTTTTCTTTGATCTGCATCCCCCTCATGGGATTCTCTTACAGGTCGTCGTTTCGCTCCTCTCCCCTACACTCCCAATCTCATCGACCTCATAGCCGCACCACCCTCCATGGCCCAACAACCTTCCACTGCCGCCCCGCCGCAATGCCTAGTTCCCCTCAGAACCGGAACCTCTTCCGTCGCCAACTCCCTCCAAACCCACCGTTTCCTCACATTCCCAAACGCATCCACCTTTCTCTCAGAGTCCACGCATCAAACAGATCAAGTGCAAATCTAATCGGTACCTCCGCAGTCACCGCAACGCTAGCCGTCGCCAACCGTGTGCTCTACAAGCTCAACCGACTGAATTGAAGGATTAAAGAAACAAAAATTAATGAATAAAGAATTCTCTAGGATAGTACTGCAAAAGTTAAGAAGAAGAGAAAAAAAAATATATATCCCTAGGAGGGTAGGATAGTACTGAAAAAGTAAGAGGAAAAAAGGTGCTGAAAATTGAGTAATGGCAGGAGACTTTCAAAAAGAGTAATTCTAGATTTTTACATCAACCTCGTGTTACGTGTTTTTAAGGTGGCTCTCATTTTAATTATTTTTAAAAATAAAAAGTTTTAACTATTTAAAATACGGCACATCATTACATTATCCAATGGAAAATTAGTGTAAAAATCTAAGACGAAGAATTATTTAGAGAATTTGGCAAAGGTTTTAGATTGTGATTAACGTGATATAAATGAGAAAAAATATTGTAAATTTTTTTATATGAAAAAGTAAATTTTTTTTTAATTTTTTAGTAAATATTTTATTTAAATGGTAATAATAAATATTTGATATGATATAAAAAATAAAAAAAAATGATTAAAAAGTAGTTAATTTGATATAAAAAGTAAAAATATTTTTTTTATAAAATTGAAGTTTATAAACAGTAAAGTCTGGTTTCTAGCCAAATGTCCTCACTAGTTTCAAAAGATAACGTTGTTTGTTAATTCAAATTCACTCATCTTTGTTCATCTATTACTACATTTAATAATATAAATTTTGTCATGTAGTAATTAGGGGTGTGCAAGTTCACCGCCTTCCGCCAACCAACCGAGTTTAAATTGACTCCGACCGCCTATTGACGGTCGGTAGACGAAAAAAAAAAATTTCTTTCGACATTTGTCGGTCGGTAGGCGAAAATGCTTTTGTACCAACCGCCTACCGACTTTAACCGACATTCACATTCTCATAATCAATATAATTGAAATGAGAAAAATTTAAATTTTAAAAAATCCAATCATGTTGTGCCACATCACTTTGTAAGAGTTTTTTTTGTAAAATTTTTTGAAAGTGTTTTATAATGTTACTATGAGAATGTGAATGACCGACCTAATAGGTTTGTAAATGTTAATTATGAGAATGTAAATTTGAAACAGGTTTTTATATTATTGGGTTATATTACATTTTGAAAATATCAATATTTTTTGAAAATTGCCATATTAGGAAACATATTTTTCGACCTAAAAAACGCAAAGGCTTTAAGGTCATAGTATGAAATTTGGCTCAAAAAGCGCATGAGCCAACCTAACCTAACCAAAAATTTGGTCCGATTCAACCGATATTTCCGACCGCCAATTACCGACAAAGTTGGTAGGTGAAACAAGTTTACATGCGATAAAGTTGATACGATTTTTGACATTACTGACTATAATTTAGTGAAATGTAAAAATGCTATTTTCGACACCGACTTAACTGACGAATACCCCTAATAATAATTAACAGATAAAGATGAGTGAATTTGAGTGAACATGGAGCGTTCTCCAGTTCCAAAATAGTAAATGTTGATCCTTTTTTAATAGTCTTCACAAAAAGACTCCTGACCCTCTTCCACGTAACCACATCGAGCATCTCCTTTTCTTTGATCTGCCTCCCCCTCATGGGATTCTCTTACAGGTCGTCGTTTCGCTCCTCTCCCCTACACTCCCCATCTCATCGACCTCATAGCCGCGCCACCCTCCATGGCCCAACAACCTTCCACTGCCGCCCCGCCGCAATGCCTAGTTCCCCTCAGAACCGGAACCTCTTCCGTCGCCAACTCCCCCCAAACCCACCGTTTCCTCACATTCCCAAACGCACCCACCTTTCTCTCAGAGTCCACGCATCAAACAGATCAAGTGCAAATCTAATCGGTACCTCCGCAGTCACCGCAACGCTAGCCGTCGCCAACCGTGTGCTCTACAAGCTCGCTCTAGTTCCCATGAAGGACTACCCCTTCTTTCTAGCTCAGCTCACAACCTTCGGGTAACCAATTAAGTGCTTATTTTGCAAAAGTTTTTGGATGGCACACAGTGTGAATGTAATGCTATGTGCTGTTGGGTTTGATTCGATTTGATTACTAGGTACGGGGCCATATATTTTTCGATATTGTCTGTGCGATATCGTGCGGGGATTGTGACCGATGAAATGCTCGCTATTCCCAAATGGCGGTTTGCAGCTATTGGTATTTTAGAAGCTCTTGGCGTAGCTACTGGGATGTCTGCTGGAGGTATTGGAATATGTTTGGTTTCTGTAATTGAAGCCCAATTTACATTCTTGGGGGTTTTTTCCTCTTCTAGTAGTACATTGTTTGGGTAAACTTGTACGAGGCTGGATTGTGTTTTTAATGCGTTATATAGCATAGTGTGGGATTGCTTGGTTTCTGTTGGATATGAAGTATGAAAAAGGAATAGCCGGTTTAAGGTGGTTTCAAAGGAAAATGACGAGGAAAGATTTTGAGTGGTATGGTTTTTGGTGTTTAGTAATGGTCTTGATACTGAATGTTATATATCTTCTACAGCCATGCTTCCTGGACCAGCCATACCGATACTGAGTCAGGTATTTTTTGTTATACTTAAAAGTAAAGAGGACTTCTTCATTGCACTGAGTAATTTTGATAAATGTTGATGATGGGCAACTAGTTTGGCCTTCTCTAATGCTTCAAAAAGTGGGATCTTTGTGCAAACCCCACCAGTCACCTCCTGACCCATACGTGGGAAATCCCCCTTGAGCATCTGTGTCACTGACAGAAATCAGAAGAATGATATGGAAATTTCTAGTGCGTACACAGTACCAGAATTTGGAAGAATCCGTTTCCTTGTAATTTTTTCCACTAAATACATTATTCATTGAACAAACTGATGCAATTACTTGGAATCGACAAGAAACATATTTTCTAGCTAAAAGAGTTTGTCAAAAAGTACGAATGAAAAGTATTATTGAACAAACTGATGCAGTTACTGTATGCTAGTCTTCTTTTTTGGTTAATAACTGTATGCTAGTCATCTGAGCAACTTGCTGTAATATATGGTATAACGTCGTCTCTTCCATATTGCTTTTTGTGCCTCTTTTTTGCAGACATTTTTGGTGTGGCAGCTGGCTTTTTCTGCTTTTCTCTTGGGGAGAAGTTACTCATTTAATCAAATTGCTGGCTGCTTACTTTTAGCTACTGGTGTGGTGGTGGCTGTTGCCAGGTATTTTGCTCTGTTCTTACACAATTCAAAGATATACTTTGTGTTTATAATACATTGAACGCCTTCGGATGTAAATTTTATACATGGCACCACCAGAAGTTATCTTTATGTGATTGGCTTTACTATCTGTAAATGTTTAATGGTGTGCATATTGATCAATAATATCCTAGCAAAGATCATAAACTGGATGAATTGAAGCTTAAAGATGATCACCTTTTAAACATTGTAATAGAGCTGTTATCTGGAGAAGGTCTGATACTTCTGGGCAGCAGATGTTGAAAATGGGTTCCTTTAACATTTTCTAATTTTGAAGAATGTGTGGTACAGAATCTAGCTAACAGTATCTGCATTTTATCTTAGGGTAATTGATGTAATAAAGGTTGTTTGTATCTTATATTCTTATCCCCTACATGATCAATTTTGCACCCTCTTATTTCAGCCCTATATTCTTTTGTCTTTTGAGTTTCTAAGGAGAAAAATCTAAGAATTCTGTTTTTACTTTACTTCTATTACCTTTTCTGCATTCCTGTCTCCCTGCATTGAGCTTCCACCAACCACCTTCTGGTTTCTGTTAACTTTGTTATCGAGATACCTACGACTACCCCCCCCCCCCCCTCTCTCCCATAAGAGAAAGATGACAATGAAGCATTTTCCAAATAGGATAATTCTGAAATTTATTTTGAGGCATGAATTCATGATGTTGAACAACACCATGAAGTGTATCAAATGGTGCTGCACAGCAGATAGTCCTTATAAACATGAAGGGAACTTCAGTTTCTGTTGTCACTTGTTTTCATTTCTTGCTATAATCATGTCTTTTGCTGGAAGATACTTCCATATTGTTTCTAGTTTGCTATAGAGGAGCTTGGTGAAATCTGCACTATTTAACCTGATTTTAATAAACTAGAAAATCTTCAGTATTCTTGTGGACTTGCTTTCTATATATCTACACTTTTTCTGAGTTTTTAATGAGATTGGATTATTAGTTATCAAAAAACAGTTCCCCTTTCCTAAGAATTATTTGTATTTTTCACCATTGCAGTGGGTCTAATGCCGGTCAGATGCTATCTGGAGTTGAGTTTGTATGGCCAGCACTAATGATAGCTTCAAGTGCTTTTCAAGCTGGTGCATCAATTATCAAGGTTACGGCAATGAGCTAATATCGTAATTTCAGTTGTACTCTTCGTAAGCAAATTAATGAACCTTGAAATTGTTATTGTGAAACAGGAATATGTTTTCATTGACGCTGCAGCCCGCCTAGATGTATGGCAATTTCTTCTTCTTCTCTTTTTTGTTATGTTTTATCACGATTTTAACCATTTTGTAGTTGACGCAAGTGCATCTTTTATTGGAATTTCTCAAAGTCATCAAAACTATTTTCATGCAGGGAAAGTCACTTGACATATTTGTGGTCAATTCCTTGGGATCTGGATTCCAGGTAATTGTCATATGGCTTGATATAGAAAGTTTATAAATGGTCATATGCAAGTATCTCATCAGTCTTTCATGTGAAAAAAAAAGAAAAGTATTTCAACAGGGACTGCTCATAGGGCAGTATGTTTATACTCTCAGCTAAGTAGTTCCTACCAAAACAACACAAGCATAGCCCAAGTGAAAAGCACCCTTAGCACATCAAATGGAAACTCTTTTGAGTCTCAATTGGAGTCTTCGGAAGAAATATTCTTATTGTCTGTTAGTTCTAAAATTTCTATTTATTGTTAGAAGAAATATTTCTGTTACTACTGGAATTTTTATTTAGGAGAAAATTCACAAAACCCCCATGAGCTTCCATGTGTTTAGAAATAACCCCCCCAATCTTTAAAAATTCTTAATTTAGTGTATCAATTTTTCAATTTTTTTTCAATTTCACAAATCCATTAGGATTTTCTATTAAATCGTAACGGAGGGGTGTCAACATTTTCAAAATACCCATACTTTTTTTAGGAAAAAAAAATGGCAAAGATTTAGGTATTGGTTAAGATTTAATAGAATTTGTAAAAATACTCGCGCCTGAATCTTTGTATTATATATATTTTAAAAAATAGGGGTATTCTGGAAATTTTGACAGGATTTAACGGAAAATCTTAAAGGGGGTTAAAATTGAAAGATAGATATACTAAATTGAGAGTTGTAAACTTTTGGAGGTTATTTCAAAACATGTAGAAGTTCAGGGGGAGTTTTATGAAGTTTTCCCTTTTATTTATAGATATTAGTATTTTATTGTATTGGGTAGGTTATAAGGTTCTATGAGTTATTTTGTTTGTAAATTATAAGTAAAGCAATATCATGGAAGTAGGGATTGGGATTAGGATGCATTATTGATTGAATGAAACTTCAAAAAAATTTCTCTTTGCAACATGTAAAGGTTTTGCAGAGCACCAGGCTTCCCTTGATTCTTGCTTTTCTTACTGCTCTGGTTTGTTCTTTTGGTTTATTTGAACCTAATTCATGTTCTTTATTACGTTTGCATTTTGATTTTCTGTTCATTATTATGTAAATTTCCAAGTTATAGCACTCACTGGTAGCTATATGTAGCATCCTATATGAAGGATAGCAGATTCAGATTCCAGTAAATAATGAAATGTCGATAGTTTAAAGAGCCACAATGTGCTTTGCCACAGGGGACAATGAATGTAATGTTGCCCTTGTGAAAGTGAAAATTGATTTAGGCATGATATTGTTGTCAATTCAAGACAATAGGCAGAGTGGTTCTCTCCTCTTCGAATCTTTTAGATCTTGTTATCTTTTTAGGTTTTAGACATCTTTAGTGTGGTTGTCTCTCTTGTACTCTTTGTGTACAAGGAGGGCTTTTCCTTTTTCTTTTCAATAAATTATTAGTCATAATAATAAAAAAAATCAAGTTATAGGCGGAGTTGGAGACCATGCTTAAAGCATCATTCTGATAACCAATCAATACGATCGAACTTCCTGCTAACCAATCATTAGGATTCAACTTCATATAGGCATAGGCTTTATGGGTAGTCGCACACCTTGCTTTAAACTATTAATGAGAGCTGCATCTGGGTCCATAACAGAGCCACAAAGCCATGCAACATTTCTAACGTAGTTCTCTATGTACCAAGTTTGTTTCGATTTGATATTTGTGATAGACTGTGCTGATTGTTTCGATTTTATTTTTGTGATAAACTCTGCTGATTTTTTAAAATGTTTTGATTTGATATATTTTTTTTTGATAAGTAAACTTGGTACATAGAAAACTACGTTAGAATATGTTGCATGGCTTTGTGGCTCTGTTATGGACCGAGATGCAGTTCTCATTAATAGTTTAAAGCAAGGTGTGCGACTACCCATAAAGCCTATGCCTATACAAAGTTGAATCCTATTGATTGGTTAGCACGACGTTCAATCATATTGATTGGTTATCAGAATAATTTGATATGTGCGATAAATTATTTATAGTTTGTCTTGTTTATCTGACATAATGTGTATATATTTGATGTTCAGGATCTTCAATATTGAATAAAACATATTTTTGGTTTTTTTTTTTTAATGCAACTTTTCCTTTGACTTGTAGGCTCTTTTTCTGCTTCTCTTTTTACCTTTCCTGTCAAAGGTGAAGGACATACCATTTGACCAACTTCCTTCTTATCTGAAAAGTGGTGCTGGTTGCTTTCTTAATTTCGGAGCCAATCCACCTGGTATGGTACTTCTGGTTATTTTGTTCTGCAACTTTTTACCGTTCTTGCATTTGGGTTTTCCTATGCATGCACACTACCAATATCCTGTGTGATTGGGCATAACATATGAGCCTATGAGGTACTTGGAATCTGTAGAGCTCCCTTCGATACAGATGAGGTTTATTAATATTTATATACACTCTAGCCCTATTTAGGACATTCTCAAATTTAATATCAGTTAAGCTCTTTGTGATACAATACAAATTGATTGAAGAAATCTGTTTCCAACACCATGGCTAAAAGTTGCATTGTGCCAAACAAATTATTCTTTTCAATTTTTGTCTACCCCCAATGTCATGAAATGATTCTATTTCACAAAACAAAAGATGTTCCTACAACACGTGCAATGAAATTTAGATAGAGAGGGAAGTTATGAAACATGCTTTGTGGATATTGGAAGCATGAGATTCTACGATATAAGATAGTGTACGCTTCCATACTCTTGGAAATAAAGGTGGAGTACTGCCTAAAGATAAGTGAGCGGGAACTTTTGTGTAATTCGATTGAAAAAGTGACTGTATTGGTGTATTAGTATTACTATTCATTGCTGGATTGGTTTTCCATTTCCCTGGACAAATTTTGGTGCTTGTACAAAGGTTTGTCCTCTCTCAAGTTGTTCTTTAGCACTCTACATTTCTCGTGTTTCAGGTTGTGATGGGGCTCCGTTGCTTCCACTGCTTTATATAGCTACCAATTTAGCTTTCAACATCTTCTTGCTAAATGTAGTAAAAATTTCTTCTGCAGTTGTAGCTTCTCTTGCTGTAATGTTGTCAGGTGCTCTCTCTCTCTCCCTCTCTCTCTCTGTGTGTGTGTACATATGTGCGCGTGTGCATATACATTGCATGTGTTTACAAATCTAAGCTTTTTGCTAATGGGGGCTTTTGTTTAATCTGCAGTGCCAATTTCAATTTATATTCTTTCCCTCCCGTTGCCATATCTTCCAGAGGCCACAAGCTTAAGCCCCTTTTTTCTCTTTGGCAGTATGATTCTTGTATCAGGTCTTATTCTGTACAACACACCCCAGCCTACCAAGCAGGGCTCTGATGATAGCTGATTTTACAATTATGAAGTCTCACATTAAACTTTTTATCCAACTGTACATATAGCAACGCCATCCTTTTGTTGAACCCTTTCCAGAGCAAAATGCTACCCTCTCTGTTCCATTGACAAAGGACGAAAAATGAGGCTTCCATACTCAGAGACCCTCTTTCTTTTCTTCCGTTGGCTGATGGAAACTTCAGCATTGAGGTCGTATCTGCTCTTTTAATCAAGATCACATTCACTATTTATTTTCTTTAGGTGAGATTGGAATGTAATTGTCAGGCTTTGGGTACAATATAAAAGGTTGGGACTGCAGATTGTATATGAATTTCAAATGTTCTTTGTTTTGTTTTTGTTGTTAAAAGATGCATTTGTATATCCCTTGCAACTATAATAATTCCATTTTATTGATATGGTAGTTTGAAATGGCATCTTTCTCCCGTTGCAATTAATGAATTTGTGTTTTATTGGGCTGTAGAGAACCTATCCCACGGAATAACAGTTGCTATCTGGATATGTTATTTTATTACTATTATTCACAATCAGCTTCTTGTAAAAGGGATGTGAAATAAGGATGTTGATTTGCGAAAATCTCGTACTCTTATTGACCTTCTGTTTTAAAAAATAAACAATACATTATTTTGAAAATATTTAATTAATGATTTACTTTGCAAAACATAAAATATAAAATACTTCTTTAGAAATAAAATCAAAACACTTTTTCAAAAATAAATTACAAACACTTTTTAAAAAATTTCTCATACCTTATAGAGATATTTGAGAAAACCTATTTATTTTTTTAAGTTGTGAAGGCTTTTTTTTTTTTAAAAAAAAAAGAAAAGAGCATGGCCAACCCCCAAAGGAACGAAAAAGATCCTCCCCATTTCAACTCAGGTTAGGCTTAAATGAGGTGTAAAATTATAATTCAAGAGTTAAATTACGGTTTGGCTCCTCATTTAAGCCTAATCGGCTCCTCTTGATAAATAAAGGCAATTCATTAAAAAATGTAAAATTGTGTAACCAAGTACACAAAAGAAATACATAGCTAGAAAAAAAAAAAAAACAAGAAAAACATGAAAGCTATAAATATTTAAGTCAAAGGTAATTGTCCAGTGATAGAAGAGTCTTCAAAAAAAAAAAAAAACTTTTAGACCATTCGCGTTTTTCAAAACTATAAGGATACATTTGATACAAGGAATGATTATTCTTTGGAATAGCCTTTACTAAGAATGAAATGAGTGGAATAGATTAGCCTTATAATAGTCATCCCGATATTCATGAGGAAATAATTATTCCTTCAATTGAGAGGGCTATTCCCTCATAACCATGAGAATAACTATTCTAAGACTAATCCATTCCACTCATTTCATTCTTAATAAATGCTATTTTAAAGAATAATCATTCTGCGTACCAAACATAACCTAAATATTTTATTTTTCCTCCAAAGACATTACATAATGCAAGATGGAACCATTTTCCACATAACAGTGTTTCGAAGCCTACCAAAATATTCTTTCCAACAAGCGAAAAAGGTCTACCACACGATTAGGCATAACCCATGCCAACCCTAGAAGGCTAAAGATGGTATTATATAGGGCACTAGCCATCTCACAATGTAGTAAAAGGTGGTCCGCTAAATCTTCACTCTTCTTAAATATATAATACCAATTAAATAAACAATGACATGCCACTTTCTAAGATTATCTATGGTTATAATATTTCTTAAGGCAGCCGACCAAGTAACGAATGTCACTCTCAAGTCTCAAGGAAGCCTTATTTCACCAAATACCCCTCTAAGAAAAATGAGTGCTATCATGAGGAACAATGGCTTTGTAGTAAGATTTAATATCAAATAACCTTCTCTTGAAAGGTACCCAACAAAGTTTGTTTTCATCATCCCATCTTAATCTGAAGGAGTACAACAAATTGAAGAACGAGGTAAAGAAATCCACTACCCAATCATGAGTCACTCTGAAAAAGTTAACATTCAATTGATGAGTCTTCAGAAAATTCCAAATAATCTGTCATAGAAGCATCCTTACAATGGGCTAAACTAAAGAAGTCCAGAAAAGTTGCCACAAAAGTCCGACACGCAAACCACACAACACGTGCCATAATCTAATTTTATAGCCATCACCGACCTCAAATATAATATGACTATAAAACTCATACCAACCTCTCTTGATATTCTTTCATAGCCCCACCCCATACATCCCTCATGCACATCATTAGAACACCACTTACTCTCATGCAACTATACTTAGAATCCACGACCACCCTCCATAAGGCCTCTCTCTCATAAACATAACACTAAAGCCATTTTTCCAAGAGAGCTCGGTTGAACGAAAATAAATTATGAACCCCCAACCCCCCTTCTTAGATCGAAAAACACACATTAGACTAGTTAACCAAATGAAATTTGAACTATTCACCAATACCACCACATAGAAAGTTCTGTTGCAACTTATCTATGCAATTGTCAATACCAAAAAAAAAAAAAAAAAAGGACATGAGGTAGGCAGACTATCTTTACTTTTGATAAAGGTCAACCTCCCATCCTTTGACAAATGCATCCTATTCCATCCAGCCAAATAACGCTCTATCTTCTCAATAATGTCATCCAATATAAATTTGGCCTTAAATGAAGCTCCTGGCTATTTCATAAGCAGATAAGAAACCCTACAACCTAAGATGCTAGCCAAACCTTCCACATTACTAACATTGTCAATGGGGGACCAACTCTGATTTAGCTAAATTAATCCTCAAACCTAAAACAGCTTCAAAGTATAAAAACAAACAACGCAAATTGTAAAGATGATCTAGATATGCCCCGTAAAAAATCAAAGTATCATTCGCAAACAAAAGATGAGAGAGTTTACGCCAACAAAATTCCTAGACCCCCACCGAAATACTTGGTAAGAGACCCCTGTTCACCATAGAAGAAATCATTCTATTTAAAGCCTCTATAACCATAATGAACAGTAAAGGGAACAAAGGGTCTCCCTATGTCATACTACGGGAGCTACTAAAAAATCATGTTGTAGTGTTGTTCACCAAAACATAAAAGTGCATTGAAGAAATACAATGTTGTATTCAATGACATCATTTCTCTTCAAAACTGCAACTCCTCAGTATATACAACAAAAATTCACAATTTACATGATCATATCAAATGCCTTTTAAATATTCAACTTGCAAAGCACACCTGGGTCCCTAGTTCTAATCCTATTATCAAGGCACTTATTGGCAATGAAAACAAAACCTAGAATTTTCCTACCCTTGATGAAAGCATTTTGAGGCTTGGAAATTATCTTATCCACTACCAAATTCAACCTGTTCGCTAGGACTTTGGCAACAATGACTCATAAAAAAAAAGGACTTTGGCAACAATTTTGTAAAATCCACCCACTAAGCTAAAAGGTTGAATTTCTTTTTTTTTTTTTAACAAGTAATCGAAATATCATTAAAAGCATTAGGCGCCCTAGGTATACACGAAGTATATAAGAAAAGCCACCTAGCTATTAGGGGCAAAAAGAACAAGAAAATTATAAACATTTTTGTGTTTCGGCTTTTCCTAAAAATATCCAAGTTCATGTTTTTGCAAGAAAATTAGAATGTCATCTGTAACTTACAAATTTAACATCTTTGTTGCAATCTGGGAATCTAACCATGCTCCAGATATACAAAGATTTTTGTTGGAACATTCCGCGAATGACTATCTCAAACGTGCAATTGAATTCAGCAGGAAAATTGGGGGTTTTATTCCTACAATACTCTTAGGTAGCTGCCATGGAACAAATTACATCACATAAAATAAACAAAATTGCACCATACGAGGCTATTTAAACCTTAAATTACTACCTCCACCGGCAGGTCCAGCACCAAACTGCCATACAGTTTAAAATCCGAATTGCTCAACAAATCCAAGATTTTTGTCCTCAATGCCTCCTCTGCAAATGGGGCAAAGGTCAGCACATAGTTCATATGCAGCAAGGATTTTTTTAAACAAAATATTTAAAATGAATAAAACCAATTATAACCTGTTAAAGTAAAAATGTAAATAAAAATTATGAAGAAATATGGACATGAATCAGTTTCTGTAAACTTGAAACTTACCCATGCATTTCTCAACAAATATTCCTGTATAAAACTTTTGCAACTTAGTACAGCAAACCTTATCTGGCTATACTTACTGACTGTCAAATATTAAAAGCAAAAGGCTGCTCTTCCGAGGGAAGTAGCATTTCTTTCATATTAATTTTCTTTTCTAAGTAAGTTGGCCTATCTAGAGGATTTTTCAACTGAATGATAGCTATGATGGGAATAATGAAGAATAAAAGTATCAATTCACCAACTTGTGTAAACCAGGAGGAAGAAATGCCAGGTTATTTATGTAAAATATAAGTAAATAAGATGTCACCAAATTTTGGTTAAATGTTCATTTGAATTGTGAAGGGAGAGGACGCTTGAAAAATTTTTATCTTTGTTTTATGAAATATTGTATCTATAGAGGTGGCATTTGTTTCTCCTTTGTCGCTTAGTTATAGTGATTTATTTGTTCGTTTTGCTCTCCTTAGTTAGGGGTTTTATTTTGTATACTTCATGCGTACTTAGGGGTGCCTTACGCTTTTTTTGAGTTTTTAATAAGATTGGCTTATTACTTTTAAAAAAAAAAAATTGTGAAGCATATGATAAAGTAGCTTGAGAGTGATGAGTGATGTGTGGGTTTTGGAAAAGAAAAGAATTCCACTAACGTATATATGTGTGGGAGAGCTGTAATTAGTTTGGGAACAAAGGGAGGTATCACAAGCAACTTTCCTATCACAATCAATGATTACCATCAAGTCTGTACCTCTTTGCATTGGTTATGGATGAGCTTACTGGATTGATTTAAAATGTGTTCCGCTAGTGTATGATTCTTGCAGGAGGATATCACATTAACTAAGCATCTGGAATGCAAGTCTAGTAAAAGTATAAATAGAGATGCAGGGATGGTAAAATTCAATGGTCAAGAGATACCAAAGAATGGGTATTTCAATATCATGAATCAATAATCCATAAGGATTGGGAGAATGAGGATGTGTCTCACAGGATGTTAAGACTATGCCCCTAAAAAATATACCTGTTTTTCCCATTCCATAAACAGCCACCATGAGACTAGAAGACTAAGCGTTATACACAGAATAAAAGCAAAAAAGTAATGACCCTAACGTTAGCCAATGTTTACAAGATATTAGATTATATATGTACTAAATTCCCTTCACTTTATAGATATTTGAGAAGGTCACCATACTTCATTGGTCATCATACTTCATTGGTACCAAAGCCTAACTTTAACATAAAGTAACATTTCACTAAACATACCATATTTCAAGCGAAATGTGACTTCATAGATGCAAAACACTTGAAAAAACAGGACATACAAATTCATTTAACAATGCCAATTATTGGATTTGACATACCTTGCGCTTATTAAATTTCCCCATTCTATTGCTACCACGATTCAAGCCTGTTGTTTGCTCACTAATGTCATCATCTAGTGGTAAGGATTTGATTTCATCATAGAAACTGTCTGTAAGGCCAAGCAACCTGGTATAAACAGATGAAAAACAGTCAAGCAAAAAACAGTATAAACCACCAAACATACTATTTTTTAACAAAGTTTACGAATCTATAAATGAGTTAAGAAGACCAATAAGAGATCCAATATCATTTGTTCTGCATACCCATTTCTTGACTTCTTCAAATGTTTCTCCTTCTTTTTCTCCATTTTTGTCATGGGAGCGCGAGTGAAATGCTCCTCTTCTTCCTGTGCACGCTTCTCCATTTTTGCCATGTATCTAGCAAGCTCTCTACTTTCAGGTCCAACAATTTCTCTGACCTGTGTTTTGACCATCAACAAACAATAGATCACCAATTATTGAACATGAAGTCATTCATGTCTAGAAACCTTACCAAAAGCAGTCCACAACTAACCTCTTGGGGTCTCCCCTCTATATCATCCATCAGCTCACGCACAAATTCACTCTGCCTAGATTGTTGTAGGATCTGTTTCTCCATTCTCATGGCATTTCTTTCCTGCTTTGAGATTTTACCTTCCTCCATAGAAGTAGGGGCAAATCTGGGGGGTCGATATACACCTCTGTCTTCCTATAACATACAAACATAAACGTAGAAAACAAAAACCTCAAATTTGTTTCTCTGTTTAGTAAATGATAATCTAGAAGAAGAAGACGAATACAATTGCTGAACTTGATACTTCAATATCTCGACTCACCCCAGGAGTCATATCTGATCTGGGAACAAGCATGTCAGGGTTTGGACGATAATTCAACACATCCTCTGTCGTCTGAGTGGCACCCGACTCCTTTTCACTCAGACCTACAACTTCTGTTGTACCCGCTGTACCCCTTGTGAGCTTCTGGATTTGGTACTGGAGTTTTTTGTCAATTGGTCGAATCTGTCATAAACAGAAAGATGACAATTCTGTCATAGGCAGAACACAGGTTATAACATGGATAACAAGAAATAGAAACAAATCGATACCTTCTCCAAAAACAACCTTGTCTCTATTAGGCTCCGAACAACAGGATGCCCCTCAATCGAGAACCCTTTTGCTTTACGAAGCAGATAATAGACCAGTGACTGGCAATAGCTTAGGAGAAGCAAATGTTTGGCTTCAAGATAGCTTATCCCATCTGCTGTCGGAAACTGATTTGCTTTCACCTAACACATGAGACAAGAATGATTTAGGAGTTTTCTTGTATACTCTCTATGTACTAGGGTTGCGCCCCTCTCCACTTTGAATGAATATACATTGCTTATAAAAAAAAATACATGAGACAATAAGAAATTACTCTTCCCAATCATGATGATGAATATGATACAATTGGTAATTTTTTTTAAGAATAATAATTTATTTAAAGAAAGGCAAAGCCCTCGTACATAAAAAGTATACAAGAAAAAACAACCGCTGTAATGATGTTTGAAGTCTAAAAAGTGAACAAGATCTACATGATTTGAGGAGAAAAAAATAGAAAAAAGAGCAGTCATCAACAACTAAAACAATTGGAATTTTTTTTTTTTTTCACTTGCAATACCCTTGCTTTATGCTGAAGAGCCAAATTAAAGAAGCGCATGTAGGTTGTTAAGACTACCATACAAAAGCATGCATGATTATACTACCTTAAAACAATTTCAGCATTTATAAGCAGGATTGTATCCAATACTCAAATTGGACTCACAATGATTCCTACCTTAGCAGTTAAACATTCAATTTTACTCCTTACTGCATCTAATCCTTCCTTCATTTCTTTCAACACTGCAGTTAGCTGAGGAGCTTCTCTACAACAACAAAAAGAAAAAGCACCGGGTAGTCAGCCTAAGTTAAATTCTTAAATTCCATTAACTTTTTTTTTTTTTGGATGAATTAATTTTTTTTATAGACACAAAACAAGAATTTCATAAAACTTCAGTGTCCTCCACTGAGTTCTAGAACATCTACAAGTGCCAAGCTCCAATTCAAGTCTCAGAAAATGCAAACTTACTAATACCTTTTAAACAGAACAGAAAAGATATGTGAAAACTCAAAAAGACCAGCAGCATAAACCGATAATGCATTCTTACTTTTTAAATCTATCATCGTAACCGGAGTTGGTAGTCCCTTCCATGCTTTAACTCCAACACTGCAATCAATTTGTCAAACACCCACAAAAGAAGATCCAATTTTTAAACATGCAACACAAAAAATGAGCTTGCTAATTGAGCAAATTAACAGAAAAGAAAAGAAACAAATTTTATAGGAACATGGCCGATAGGTTGAAGCAGTGAGCTATGAAGAAGAAAAAGAAATAACTATAATTCGCTAACTGCCTCCACATCGCCTTAGGTGGTTAGTGGTTATTTTTCTAATTGGGCTCTTGGGCCTATTTTGGGTGTTGGGCCAGTTTTTTGGGCTCACTTTAGATGTTTTGGCCCCTTTTTTCGCCTTTTTCAGGGCTTTTTTGGCCTGAAAATGTGTACTCTTTAGCAGTTTTCAGGCCCAATAAGCTCATGCAACAACAACAACAACAACACAAAATCAGGTTGAAATCGATTGAATATACAAAAATGATGCAATTCAACCCACAGATATCCCCACGATCAAAATCTTATTCTAATGAAACATTATCGTGAAAATTTAGCCAACAAAATTCAAATACAGCTCGATATTTCTATGCAATTACACAGAATCAAACACAATTTTCTTATATCATAACAAAGTGCAAAACTATCACACAGATTGCCCCAAATTGATACCCACATTTTTTCTACAACAAAACCGTACGGACGGTAATCCAAGCAAAACCCCAGTTTTATGGAGCAACAACGAAACCCCCAAGACGCGGAATTACATGAGCGAAACAGAGAAACATTACAAAGCAAAAACAAACCCTAGACAGGGGATGAGAATCGGATGAACGGTGAATGAACACGAAATGGGCAAGGAGATATTCGGATTGGGAAGAAAGAAAAAAAAAAAAACCCTAAACTTTAAGATGTACGGCGTAGAGAAAAAACTTACCTGAGTCCTGAAGGCTGAAAGCTGAAATCTGAAAGCGGGCAGAGAAAAATAAAAATCGGAGAGAAGACGATGCGGCGCAGCTGTGAGTGAGACTTGAGAGAATGAGAGAGTGAGAGAATGGGGACAAGACTACGTTTTTGTGAAACGACGCCGTTTTGGTGTTTAGTCTTAAGACCAAAACCGCGTCGTGTATATACACGGATCCGGCTTCGGTGTCTGCGTTAAATTTATGAAAGGCCCAGATTGTTTTGGGTTAAACGTCGTAGTTTTTGGTAAACTTAAAACGTCTTAGTGCTTAAGCTACACTTGACGCCGTTTAAAGACAACAACCATCACCACCGTTCCCTTCTGTCTCTCTCTGCAACGATGACGCCCAAGCTTAAGATTTCAGGAGAAAAAAATTATCGACACTGCATCACATACTTTGACACGGTTTTGATATGAATTCCAGCCATTTTAGTATCGATTTGGAATTTTATATTTAGAAAAGTTATAATTGTCATTGTCAATTACACGAATTAAGAATCTTTCTTTGTTTCTCTGCAATTAGTTCTTAAATATATATGAATAGGTTTTATACCATCAGAAAATTTAATGGGTATCTTCTAGATTTTGGAATGAAAGCAACCCACACACTAATTTCGGTCTTGCAGCAAAACGAGAGAAGAGAAAAAAATGAGATTGAGAGAGAGACAGTGACGGGAAGGGGAGAGAGAGCCACATACCTTCAAGCACAGCCGATTCGTTTTCCTCTTCGATTCTTGCCCTCAACACCGTCCTCAATTTTACTCTCTCACCAGTCTCAAGACGAGCACTTGAGCAGAAAGCTTCTCTGCTTGAAGGGGGGAGTTTCGGTTTTAATAGAAGGAGAGAAGAGACGAGAGAAAGTGGCGAGGGAGAGAGAGAGAGTAATGAGAGGACTCAGAGGAGGAGATTCCTCAACTATTTTTTTCTCCTGAATTCTTAGCTTGGGCGACTTTCATAAATTTACAGCAGATGTTCGTTTAAAAAAAACAAAAGAAAAAAATTCGTTGTTTACAGTACACAAGTTTATATTTATGGGGGCAGGTGAGTGAATACAAGTACAATTTAATTGCAATCATCCTTTAAAATAATTAAAAAAAACCCTTAAAATAAAAAAAATATTTCAATGCCATCCTAATATGCAATATATGAAATATATATATATATATATATATTGCTCTAATTGTTTAAAATTTCACTAAATATGAGGAGCCACCGAATCTCATAAAGGTGTAATGTGAAAATGTGAAAAAGTGAAAAAGAAGGCTATTAGTAAATAGGTTCGTTAAAATTTTTGTTTATATCATTTTTTTTCTTTAAACAACAAAATTAATAAATAATTGAAACAAAAATACTCAACAAATACAATTTTTTTTTTTACTTTTATGTTACTTCATAACACTTTTCAAATAAAAACAAAAAAATTCCTAAAACACATGAATAAACAAAGTTTATTTTCTAAGAGATAAATATAACTAGAAGAATTGCAAAATATCATACTAAAAGAAGCCTAATTATCTCATGTACCCATTAATTCATAGTCCAAATTGGAATACTTTTCTCAAGGGTAGTATTAAATAATCAAACAATTTCTACAAAACGGATTCAGCATAAGACAGTGACATTAAAAATCATACCATTTTTACATTGAAAAACGTTAAAAATAATTTTTTTTTATTTTTTAATTATTTTATAATATTGATGTGATAATTTTAATAATTTTTTGTATTATTTTTAAATAATAATTAATTAAAAAGTTAGTTGAGACTGTTACATCAACAGTGTAAAATAGTTGTAAAATAAAATTATGATTTTTAGTATAATCCTCACATTATATTATATTAATATATTTTTTTTAATAAAATAAGAAAAACATAATTCATATTTTAGAATTGGTTCTAAGAAATTCATATCATCCAATCTATTAAGTTAACATGCATGTATTTAAGAAAAAAAAAAAAAGTTAACATGCATGCAACATATATGTGATTTTTGTATATATTTTTAAAATGTATGTGATAATCATATATTTTATTAAAAATACTATAAGAATTAAAGGTGCACAAGAATTACATGTATGTTATTTTAAAAATATATATCAATAAATAATTTATAGATTTATTTTATTTTATTTTTTCAGTTAAAAACATCGGCCAAATCTGACGTTGTCCATGCTTACACTGCCTTCCCCACTGGCGGGTAACAAAACTGCCGCCCACCGTCAAATCCCCAAAAGTGTTTCTGACCGAGAGAGAGAAAGAAATAGAACCAAACAAACAAACCGTCCAAACGCACCGTTGACAAAATATTCCGTCCCAGTCCCGAGGACACGTCGGCCATTTCCCTCAAAACAAGGACGTCTTACGCACGTCTTACTCATCGAACACCAACTTCACCCGTTACCCCGCACCGCACCGGATCCGAACCCCGCATCTTCACTGGTCCTCTATCAAAGCAGCAGTCTCTTGCTTTCTCTCTCTCTCTCTATCTGATCACCTAGCACCCCACGGATCGGATCTCGCTCTCCTATAATTACACGCACCTCCGATCGCTGCGCATCGAAGACCCAGTCTGATTGGCCCTCACACCAACCGGTTTTAAACAAAATATTAGGGACTCAATTCTTAGGGTTTTGTTTCCTGCATATTGACATGAAGTTACGCGCACAGAATGCCTTTTATTTCAGTCTCTGGAATTGGATGATTTGATCAAATTTCACGCATTTTCGGAGACAAACGGACTCTCGGGCGGAAATGGCAGCTTCGCCCGTCAAGTTCCTCTTCGGGTTCTTGTTAGTTTCCATCGCACTGTGGTTGGTCATCATGTAAGTTCCTGAATTTCGCTGCCACACGCATTATACACGTGTGTTACATTTTTTATTTTTTATTATGTGTATCAAATTTGGGTTGAGCAGTGCTGTACAAATAATTCTATTGTGCAGTTTGATGCACTTGTATTAGAATTTTCTTTTATTATGCAAATAGTTTTGCTCATTTGATCGAATTGAGCCAGCATTGGGTTTGAAATGTAAGACTGGTAGTTTAATTTTACAGTAGAGGAATGAAAGTTTTTCTTCTTGTATATATTACGTTCGCGGAGTGTTTATGGTATCTAAATTTTCTTTTGGTACTATTTTAGCAGCCTTGCACGTGACGTCAATGCTAATAACACACACACGTGTGTGTGTTGTGTATATATATATATATGCATGTATTTATGTATGTATGTATGCTTAAAGAAAAGTTGAAGGCATATGGTGAGACATTGCTAACTGTGAGATGGGATGATAATTATGGAGGTGATGTGCCACTTCATCAGCATACTCTATGGTAAATTTATGGAAAGATTCTTATAGAAGGATCATATAGAAACCTTGTTCTTACTCTCCAAGTCCTACAAGTGTTATTCCTGTCCCCCTCTCCCCTCCTTCCCCAAATTTACTAGTTTTATATATGTTTATATGCTCAGGTTAGTGTAAATGTTAGTTTTATATATTTATCAAAAAAATGTTAGTTTTATATATGTTTATATTCCTAAGGGGTAGCTCAATCAGCTGAGAACCATGCCTCATGAACCAGAGGTCACTAGTTCGAATCTCTCATTCTCCCTCCTCTTAGGGCCAATTACTCATTCCATAATACATTTCCAAAATTAGATTCCACATAGTGTATTTTGGCCTAAAACGTGTGGTTCCTTGCTTTGTTATGTTGTTTGTCCTATAGCAACTTATATTGGCCACCATAAAGAAATTTTGAAGCTAAAAAAAGTTTCTGAAAGGGAAATAATGTCCTTGATAAATGTTCTGTTTTGGGTATGTAGTCTCTTGGTGGCTTCATTCTTTGAATACTTATTCTGCTGCATGTGTAAGAGAAGTTGTGAGGCTGAACATTTCTTTCTCCATTGCTCCATAGCAAGAGAACTTGGTCATTTATTTTATCACTCTTCAAGATTATATGGGTAATAGCTGGTTTAGTGTTAGAGTTGCTGGCCTGTTGGAGAGGTCACTTCGGCAGATATAGAATGCTATTGTTTGGAATGTTGTATTATGTGGTCTATTTGGAGAGAACAAAATATTTGTATGCCTGAAGGACATGGAATTTCGATTTTGGATCTAAAGCTTTTGTTTCTTTGAACGCTATTCAATTGGATTGAGTAATAGGTTGTTTTTCCTAATCAAATATATTGGATTTTTCGAATTTGCTTTACTTCAATTGTAATTTGAGTTTATTCTTGTATACTTCTTGGATACTATGGTGGGTGCACCTCTTTTTGCACTTTTTGAATAAAATTTAGGGAAATTATGCCACAATCCCCTCGTGTTTTCATGTTTTTTGGCATTGAGATACAAGTTTCCGATTTGATGAAATCAAGATCTGTACTTTGAATTTTTGTAATTGAGCTCATGGAGAGGGTGGTGTTCCAGTGAGCCTATTGAGGTGTATAGGGTGGGTTTATAGAATAATATTAGGAGGGGTTGGGGGAAGTTTTGAAGTCATACTAGATTTGAGGTGCGAGATGACTCAAAGATTAGTTTATGGCATGATCTTTGGTGTGGGGATATGACCCTTAAGGATGCTTTTCCAATTTTATCTGGTATTGCTTGCGCAAAAGATGCTTCTGTTGCGGCTCACATGAAATTTTCTAGAGGTGACATTCAGTGGAACGTGAGCTTTGCTAGAGTGTCTTATGTTGGGGACGTGGATGCCTTTGCCTCGTTCTTTAGGATTTTTTATTTAGTGAGAATGAGACGGGAAGAGGAAGACAAGTTGTGGTGGGTCCCATTCAAAAGAGGGCTGTATGGTGTTGAATCCTTCTACAGTGTCATGGGTTGTCATGAAGGTTTCCGGTTCCCTTAGAAGAGTGTTTGGCAGATTAAGGTTCCGCTGTGTGGATCATCATCTTTTTCATTATAAGGTTGCTTGTGCCATTCGAAATGTTTTTCTCAGTCGATTTGGATTGTGTTGGGTTATGCCTAGATGTTTAATCGATTTGTATGCTTGTTGGTGGACTGCTGGTAGCACTCAGAGTGCTATTGTATGGAAGATGGTGCCTTCGTGTCTTTTGTAGTGTTTATGAAAAAAAATAAATGATAAAAGTTTTGAGGATCGTGAGAGGACTTTGGAGGAGATTTAGTCTTTAATTTTTTAACACTTTTTATCTTTGGACAGCTGCTTATGTTTCTAATTTGGTGATTAGTTATTATGATTTTTTTGTTTTTTTTGTTTCTACTAGTTAGGTGGATTCTCTTGTATACTTCCTGTGTACATAGGGACGCTTTACGCTTTTAATGATATATCGATTACTTATAAAAAAAAAATATTTGTATTTGAGATCTCCATTACTATTTTCCGTCAATAGATAGAAAAAACGATATGAAAATATAATTATGCCCCTCAAATTAATTTTTTCTTAAAAAGGCAAAACAAAGAGCAAAAAAGGCAAAAAAAAAAAGGTGGCGCACTCAACCCAGCTAGGAAAGGCCTGTCCCAACCATGGTGGTGGCTGGGTGACGGCTCCCAACCCCAACCACTGTTCTTTTGCTTCTTTTTTGCTTTTTTTTTTTTTTTGGAATTAGAGGCATAATTGTATTTTCATATCGTTTCTATTATATATTTGACTGAAAATACTAACGGAGGTATTGATTTACAAGTATTCAAAACAGGGGCCTTGATTTTATCAAATTGAAAATTGGTGTCTCAATGTCAAAAAGTGAGTGGGGGTGGGGGGGGGGGGGGTGCCATAACTTCCCTAAAATCTATTGGTTATAGAAAAAAAAGAAGAAACTGTGCAGCTCCATTCCCCAACCATAATCATCCCATTTTTGACAATTAGGCCAACTCATTTTATCTAAGGACCATGATGACAAGAGATCTTGTCTTGTGCATCTTTTACAGGGAAATCTTTTCGTTTATATGATCTGAATCAACCAAGTAGATAAAGATGGGATATTTATGCTATTACATTGCATGATTGGTTGGTTTTTTTGGTCATCTTGTGAGATGTTCTGTGTTTTTAAAGAAAATTTCCAATGATCAAAAGTAGTATTCAACTAAAAAGTGCCTAAAAGGTTGCATGAGCATCATTCACGAAAATATGCAAGAGAAATTTAAAAGTATACACGAACTCTCATCTGGTCAATTGATTAGGGGTGTGAAGTGTCTTTGTGATATCTTCATCTCTCTGTACTTGTTTTCCATCATTATCGTCTTTCTCTGGATGTGCTTTTTTTTGCACCATTACTGATATATGTTTTAAGATTAACTACTCGGCCACCATGGCCATTGTAAAAGATCATCAATTTTGTCATTGTTATATCTTATAGGTTGATGCCATTTGGAGCTTTTTTTATTTTTTTAATGAATAATCTTCATTAATCTTGTTTTTTTTTTTTTTCTTCCTTTATCCAGATTTGCTTCCAGGTTGGTGGCTTGGGTTCTAAGCCGGATTTTGGGAGCATCTGTCAGATTTCGGGTTGGTGGATGGAAATGTTTACGGGACGTTGTGGTGACGTTTAAAAAGGTTTTTCTTTTACTTCAGTAACTGGGTTAATTTGTTACTATGAGCTTGGGTTAGCAATGGGGCTCAATTTTCTCCTCATTGCATTAAGTTAATGGCTCAGCATAGCATCATAAGGCCTTTCCTGGTTAGAATTCACTTTAAATCACTAATGAGGGGCTGATGTTATGGTTAAACAAATACTTTCATTTGCTAAATTTTTACAAGTTTCCACTTTCAAAAAGATTATGGTGGGCCAGGGTGGCATTGGAAATGGTATGAGTTTTATGAAGTTGATTGAAAGATCCATACTGTGGTGCATCAATCCGTGCAAGAATGTGGTTCTCAATCTCCTGAATCATCGTTTTTCTTCCAATGAATGAAGGAATGCTTCATGTATTGTCAGTTTATATCTGTGAACATCCTTCTTTGCTCATGGTCTGGGTCACCCCCAAATCTTGAGTTATGTTTTTCTGAGTCGTCTATCAAGGCTCTGTGCCAATAAAAAGGTTTCTCTTTCTTGGCTGTTCCTTGGGGTTCTTTGAAAACAAAGCAAGTCAGCTGTCCACAAAGTGGGGGAAGTTAACATGTTCTTTTGTTTGCATTTCTTAGAAGATTTCTTTACTGATCGGAAGCTAATATTTAGTTGGCTTTAATCATTAATATTCTTAAAATGGATTCCCTTGCCTGCCCTTTCTTCTCCTTTGCCTTCTTTTTTGTTAGCCAAAAAAAAAAAAAAGAATCCAGTATTAGTAAGAGTTATCTTCAACAGACCTGAAAGAAATCTTGTTTAACTGAACTGGACTAGTTCCATTAATTAATACTTTGTTGTTTCTTCCCCCCAAAAAAGGAAAAAAAAAGGGAACGCCCTCCGAACAGTTTTTGACATCCTATGTGATTAGATGTATGGCATTTTTGTTTGGTTAGCTGGCTAGTGTCTCTATGGGATTGTGACATTCATGCGTTCTGGCTTTGGTATTGACAGGGTGCTGTTGAATCTGTATCTGTTGGTGAAATTAAACTCAGCTTACGTCAGTCCTTGGTCAAACTTGGCGTCGGTTTTATTTCTAAAGATCCGAAGCTGCAAGTGTTAATATGTGATTTAGAAGTTGTAGTTAGACCTTCAACTAAAAGTACAACAAAGGGTAAAAGTCGGAGATCCCGCACTGCAGGCAGGGGAAAGTGGATGGTTGTAGCTAGCATTGCAAGATTTTTGTCAGTTTCTGTGACAGATTTGGTTGTGAAGGTATCCAATGCTTGAGTATTTTTCTTTTGGGTGAAAGCTTTTTTGCTTTGGTTCTTTTATAATACTATAATTCATTATAGGACTCATCTGTGCTTTTATTTTGTTTTTCATTATTGATACAATTGTTTGCATGCATAACAACTTATAGGATATTTATGGTCCCTTTGGACTCATGGAATCACTATAATGCCATTTAATTTTGGAGCGAATGAAATGGATATGAAACTCTGGAAATCCTCTTTTTTTTGGGGGGGTGGGGGGTGTGTGTAAGTTTGTCTGGTCATGAGTCTAAGGCAGAACTTTGATGTATCCGGCCATTAACAAAAAATAAAAAAATGTTATAGTGGGTATTGCTGAAATTAGAGTTGAAAAGTTCTAATTTAGAACAATGTAATTTCAAACATTATAATGCTTCTTTTGTCATCTCTATTTGTGGCAAGAAATTCTTTTTGTTATGGAAATTATCTCTTCAAATTTTGCAGACACCCAAAGCTACTATTGAAGTTAAGGAGCTGAAAGTGGATATATCTAAAGATGGTGGATCGAAGCCAAATTTGTTTGTTAAGCTACGTATATTACCTATTTTCGTTCACATAGGTGAACCACGGGGTACTTGTGACCAATCATCCAATTTTAATAGTGGAGGATGCATTTCTGCAGGCCAGTCATCCTTTCCCATGATTGATAGGTCTTCTGCTCCTATTAGCTGTGAAGAATTGTCTCTATCTTGTGAATTTGGTCATGATAGGTATTTTTTATACATATGTCCCTTTCTTTAGTCTTTATTTAGACGCAAATCTAAAATTTATTCTGGCAGAAAGTGTATCTGTCGATTTGTGAGCAACATAACATTTGATTATTGGGCTAACATCGCTGTTAAAGAGTTGCATTCTTTTCTGCGATTCCACACCTTAAATATGGATATTCTCCGCTTGTTAGCTTTTTCTTAGTTATCTTTGATATTGACAGTGCTGGTTTATCAATTAAAGACCTTACCATTGTTTCTTTTGTATGTAGGGAAGTAGGTGTAGTTATCAAGAATCTGGATATTACCAGTGGGGAGGTCACTGTGAGTCTGAATGAGAAGTTGCTCTCGAAAAGCAAGAGATCATCAGACACTCTTTCTCATTCTGATAAAGTGATAGAATCAACAGTGGATGATGTGGCTGCTATAAAGCCACAGAACAAAAAAGGTGTTGGGGCACTTTCAAAGTACACTTCTTTGTTTCCGGAAAAGGTTTGTCAATTTAGATAGCTTTCAATTTTTTAAGATCTTATTGTTTAATTTTATTTCATTGAGATTGAAAAGTAAATCCAATTCAGGATCATGCTCTTTCATTAAAATTTATAAGCATTACCAGTTGGACTCGCATATTAATGTTTTTTCCACCTTAATAGTCACATTTTGTGACAAAGTTTTAAATAATGGTCTTGTGCTTACTGCTGCTTGACTATATATGTGGAAACTAGAGCTATATAAAGCTATAGTGCATAGTAATTTATTAATGAATAAGGATCTGGTGGTGGGCTTTCGTGTGCGGGGAATGAGGATCAGGCTATGGCTCTCTTGAAAGCCATTGAAGAGGATCATGTGCGGGAGGGTAAAGGTGCTAGTTCCAGAGGTAGAAGAGCTTTTGAACTTAGAATGTTCCATTAATTATGAATCGACTTGTGCGCCCTCAAGGTGTAGGAAAGGCAAGGCTCGCGTTGTTTAGGGTGAAGCGTAGTGTGTGGGTTTCGGGTTTGAGGGTTTTTTGGTGTTTTGCAGTTTCTTTTTGGGGTGTTTTCTTGTAGTTGTGGTGGGCCTCAAGGGTTAGGGTGAGGGTTTCGTTGTGGGTTTTGTTTTGGGTTTTTGTGGGTTTGTGCTTTTTTTTTGTTTTCGCTTTTTAGGTGTTCCTTTTGTATATTCTCTGTGTACTTAGGGGCGTCTCACGCTTATTTTTTAATAAAATTTGACTTATATAAAAAAAGTAATTTATTAATGAATAACAGGAGTGCTGGAAAATCTAGCTTGAACCTACTAACCTGCCCAAAATGAATATTTTTTATTGTTCGGGCTCATTGTGGTTGGATGAGCCAATGCAAAACTGAGTCACTGGTTGCTCTTGGCCCAAAAAATATTAGGTAACTATAAACTTTATTTACTTCAATCTAATGAAAGGCCCCTCCACAAAAAAAAATTCTTATTAAAACAAAGTAAGATAACATATGAAGCCTTACTGTCTAAGGGGGCAGAATTACCCTTATAAAAAGTACTCTCTCCAATTTACCTACACACTTATTGTCCTTGTTCCTTATCCCTGCCAGTGTGGCCAATCGTATTGAGAAGCTCTACCGTGACTTTCTATGGGGCGGTTTAGGGGATGAATTCAAATTCCACCTGGTTAATTGGTCTAAGGTTTGCTCCCCTATTTCTGAGGGAGGTTTGGGGATTCGAAACTTAAGGACTTTAATAAGGCCCTTTTAAGGAAATGGCTGTGGCGTTATGCTCATGAGAGAGAGGCTTGGTGGAGAATTGCTGTGGATGCTAAATTTGGAGTATGAGGGGGAGGTGGTGCTCTCGTGCTCCCTCTGGGCCACATGGAGTGGGTTTATGGAAAGAATATTAGGAGGGGGTGAGTGCGCTTTTTAGTCACACTAGATTTGAGTTGGGAAATGGTTCCAAAGGATCAGATTTTGGGATGATTTATGGTGTGGCGTTTTGCCTCTTAGAGTGGCTTTTCCGGTCTTATATGATATAGCTTGCGAGAAGCATGCTTTGGTGGCTGACTATTTAGACCTCTCTAGTGGCTCTCCTCATTGGGATGTTACCTTTATTCGGGCGGCTCATGATTGGGAGTTGGCTTCTGTGGCTTCCTTCTTCACTCTTTTATACTCCCATCCCCCGAGAAGGGAGGGGGAAGACAAGCTATGGTGGATTCCTTCCCGCAAAGGTAAGTTTGATGTTAGATCCTTTTATAGGGTTCTTGTGGGCATCAATGCCCACCACTTTCCTTGGAAGAGTATTTGGAGGACCAAAGCTCCTGTGAAAGTGGCTTTCTTTGCTTGGTCGGCGGCTCTTGGGAAAATTCTTACTATGGACAACCTAAGAAAAAGACATGTCATCGTGATTGATCGCTGTTGTATGTGTAAAAGGCATGGGGAGTCTGTGGACCATCTCCTTCTCCATTGTGAGGCTGCTAGCGCTTTATGGACTACCATCTTCAGCCGTTTTGGGTTATCGTGGGTTATGCCTCTTCGTGTGATAGACCTGTTTGCCAGCTGGTGGACGGGTGGTCGCTCTCAGAGTGCTGTTGTGTGGAAGATGGTGCCCTCTTGCCTCATGTGGTGTCTTTGGAGGGAACGAAACGACCGTAATTTCGAGGACCAAGAAAGATCGATTGAGGAGCTCAAGTCTTTCTTTTTTCATACTCTCTTTTCTTGGACAGCTGCTTATCTAGCTCCCATAGTGATAAGCTTTAATGATTTTCTTGTATATTTTTCTTCCCCTTAATAGGCGGTCCTTTGTATACTTCCTGTGTGCCAGGACTGCGCTTTTGCGCTTTTAATGAATTGACTCTATTATCAAAAAAAAACATATGAAGCCTAGTCAGAAGATTTTTTTTTTTTTTTTTTGTGATTCTCCACTCTGTAACCATTCTTCCATGCTTCTTACCTTCTTGCTTGGTTCGAAATTTTTTTGTTCATGTCATACTTTTAGAAAGAAAAGGGGTTATTATGAACAATCTCAACGTGCTGAAGTTCATGAATTCAAAACAACTGCGGAGAAAAGGGGTTATCCTGGTCTTTTTTAGAAAAGATTACTTAGGTTGTGCTCTAATCACTTCCCCATCATTCTTGATTGTGGTGGCATCAAAGGGGGCTTAAGACCTTTCAAGTTTAAGAATATGTGGTTAAAGGCTGATGGGTTTGTGGATAAGGTGAGGCTCTGATGGTGGTCTTATCGCTTTCAAGGCTCTCCTAGCTTCATTTTCTCTAAAAAACTAAAGGCCTTAAAAGTTGATCTGAAGAGGTGGAATGAGCAAGAATTTGGCAATGTGGAGTTCCTTAAAAACAACTCTTTTGGTTGAATTGAGCGCTTTTGATTGATTGGAGGAAGAGCGAAGGTTAGATCTTGAAGAGAAGGAGTTGGAAAAAACTATTCTCCAAGAGGAGATTAGTTGGAGACAAAAGTCAAGGATTCTTTGGCTTAAAGAGGGCGACAAATGCACCAAATTTTTTCATTGGGTTTCTAACTCAAATAAGAGATTCAATTCTAGAGAGCCGATTTCTGTTAACGACTCAATTTCTTCTAACCAACCAATCATCAGGGACTATCAGTGGTGGAGCCAGGAATGTGTCCGAGGAGGGGCGGAAGCCGCAGAACTAAAATAATATAATATAATGACTAAAAAATTTTTTTTGTTCTTTTTATATACTATTTTTTTTATTGTAATATATAAAAGTATAATAATTACATTTTAAAATATAAATTATAACATAATGTATGTATAAAGAAAAACATAGCTATCAAACGTCATAAATATATACTAAATTGATATATCAGTTCACATTAGGCACTAATACAAAAAAAATTCAAGAAAAATACAGAATACAAAGTGTCTGAAATTGCATCTTATGCAATCAAGAAAAAAGCTCAAAATTTCAAAAAATCTACAGAAGACAGAGTAGCTTCATAAAAATCTACAATTACATTGCTCCCCTAACATGCACACCACACCTCTTACAAATTATAATGCACCTCTTACAATTACATTGAAAGCCTTACATTAAGAATACATTAATGGTTAATGAATGAAACCAATATGGCTGTACCCATAGTCCAACACTCAAAACACAATTTTCAACCAAGCATTTTATCAAACACTTGGTAGGCTCAAAATACAAATGGACTTTTTTTTTTCTTAGTGAACAATGCAATTCAACTTGTTTAACATTAAACAAAATCTCAATTCAATTGAACTTTTATTTTTTCAACATCACAAAATGGCCATAAGAAACTATAGACAAAAAGAAAGAAAAACCCACCCATAAACCAAAATTAAAACCCAAAACCTGAGATTTGTGCTGCTGTGCATATCCAAAACCATAAATCAGAATCAAAACTCAAAAAGAATAGATTTGGAAGCTTGGAAGACAGAAGGAAGACTCAAGGCCTTTTGCTTGGCTTTGTCGTCATGTAAATCCAGCTTCAATACAACCTTCTGCAACAACAAATCAATATACACCAACAGATCTGGTTTAGATTCTTAATCAAACTCTTCAATAATCGATAAAGAATCAAACATAACTGATATTCTAAAACAAACAAAAATTTTCCGAAATCCGTAGAAAAAAAAGCGCAAAATCCAATCCTTCACAAAAAGTTCTCGGGAAACTCTGACAATTTATTCCATGGAATCAATAAAAAGAGAATCTGAAGCAAATTAACAGATATTCTCTAGCCCGAAAATGAAAAAGGAAAAAAGAAAAATAAACCCATTAGTAAAGTTCTGAAGAATCAGAATTGGATCGACCATAGTTGCAGTCTAGGAAGAACACGGAAAGCTCGTTTGCTTCTATCTATGAAAGGATTTCCGAAGGATTGAAGGAAGAATACGGAACAATTGAAAAAGGGGGAAAGGGGGGCAAGTGTGTGAAAAGAGGGGGCGTAACAGAGAAAAGGGGGGGCGGCTGTGTGAAGGTGTGTCTTAAAAAAAAATTAACGTCACTTTTTACTTATGTTTAGTACGTAGTATCTTAATTTTTTTTTTTTTTAAACTTCAGGGGGCGCGCACCCCTAACGCGCCCCCCCGTATATCCGCCCCTGGGGACTATGTTGCTCCATTCTTTGAGACCCTATTTGCTGAACCGTACAGTTGGCGGCCTAGGTTGGATGACCCTGCTTTTGACTCTATAGATGCGGCAGAGGCATATTCGTTAGAGCTTCCTTTTGAGGAGAGGAGGTCCTAGAGGTGGTGAAAGGCATGAACAAAGATAAGGCTCCAGGACCTGATGGCTTTTCCATGGCATTTTTCCAAGATTGGTGGGTGGTGATGAAATATGATATTATGGGGGTTTTCCAAGACTTTCATGCTCATAGTAAGTTTGTAAAGAGTCTCAATGCCACGTTCATTGCTCTAATCCTGAAGAAGCCCAGAGTGATTGATCTGAAGGATTATTGGCCAATTAGTCTTGTGAGTGGAGTTTACAAGATCATTTCTAAATTTCTGGCTAATAGACTAAGAAGGGTTGTGGAGAAGATTATCTTGAATCCACATAATGCTTTCGTAAAAGGTAGGCAAAGCCTTTATTTTGTCCTCTTAGCTAATGAATGGTGGGATAGTCATATCAATTCTGGTGTTCCAGGGGTGATTTGCAGGTTGGATATTTAGACAACCTATGATCATGTCAATTGGGAGTTTTTATTCTATATACCGAGAAGGTGTGGTTTTAAGGAGAAATGGTGTTCTTGGATAGCTCATTGTATCTCTTTGGTTCGCTTCGTTTTGGTGAATGGAACTCCGTCTGGCTTCTTTAGTAGCTCTTGCGGGTTGAGGCAGGGAGATCCTATCTCTCCTCTCCTGTTCGTTATTGTTATGGAGGCCTAAAGTAAAATGCTCTCTGCTATTGTTGATAGGGGTTTTCTTTTAGGCTTCTTTGTGGGAACTAGGCTCTATGAGGTGGTTAAGATCTCTCACCTATTGTTCGAGGACTATACTTTGGTTTTTTGTGGGGCCAATCCTGATCATCTTTGCTATTGGCATGTTTTATTCTTATGCTTTGAAGCTATCTCTGGGTTAAAGGTTAATCTGGCTAAGTCAGTCCTGGTTCCTGTGGGTAGTGTGGATAATGTGGATGGGCTGGCTAGCATCTTGGGTTGTGGGGTCTCCTCTTTGCCTTTAAAGTACCTTGGTCTTTTACTTGGGGCCTGCTTCAAGGCCAAGTCTATTTGGGATGGGGTTGTTGAAAAGATTGAGCAGTGTTTGGCTAGTTGAAAGAGGATTTATCTCTCCAAAGGTGGTAGGGTTACCCTTATAAAGAGTACTCTCTCCAATTTACCTACGTACTTCTTGTCTCTCTTTTTCATTTCTACGAGTGTGGCAAACCGTATAGAGAAGCTCCATCGAGATTTTTTATGGGGTGGTTTAGGTTAAGAATTCAAATATTATCTAGTTAGTTGGTCCAATGTTTGCTTTCCTATTCTGAGGGAGGTTTGGAGATTTGAAACTTGAGGATCTTTAACAGGGCCCTTTTAGGGAAGTGGTTGTAGCGTTATGTGCATGAGAGAGAGGCTTGGTGGAGAATTGTTGTGGATGCTAAATTTGGTAGTATTGGGGTGGGTGGTATTCTTGATCCCACTGGACCGCACAAAGTGTGGCTTTGGAAGAATATAAGGAGGGGTGAAGTTTGTTTTGTGGCCATACCAGATTTGAGTTGGGTGATGGTTCGAAGATCAGATTTTGGGATGATGTATAGTGCGATGAGTTGGCCCTCAAGGAAGCTTTCCTAGTTTTATATGGCTTTGTTCGTGATAAGGATGCGTGTGTTGCAGCTCACTTGGACTTCTCTAGTGATTCCCTTCAATGGGATCAGAGCAGCGCATGATTGGGAGGTCGATGTCTTGGCTTCCTTCTATACTTTTTTTTTTTTTTATAAGTAAAAAAAATTATATTAAAAGGGCAAAAACGCAGCCCTTCTATACTTTGTTGTATTCCCATAGAGTTAAAAGAGAAGGAGAAGACAAGCTTTGGTGGGTCCCTTCTCACAAAGGGAAGTTTGATGTTAGATCCTTCTATAGAGTCCTTACTTGTAAAGATGATATTTTTTTTCCTTGGAAGAGTATTTGGCAGACTAAAATTCCCTTTGAAAGTGACTTTCTTTGCTTGGTCGACTACCCTAGGGAAGATTCTTACCATGGACAACCTTAGGAAGATGCATGCCATTGTTGTTGATAGGTGTTGCATGTGGAAAATGAATGGAGAGTCTGTGGACCATCTTCTTCTCCATTTTGAGGTTGCATGTGCCTTATGGAATGCCATTTTTAGCCGCTTTGGGGTGTCTTGGGTTGTGCTTCTTGGGGTGGTTAATTTGTTTGCCTCTTGGTGGACGGGTGGTCGCCCTTGGAGTGTTGCTTTGTGGAAGATGGTGTTATCTTGTCTTTTGTGGTGTATGTGGAGGGAGTGAAATGCTAGAGATTTCTAAGACCAAGAAAAGACTTTAGAGAAGCTCAAGACCCTCTTCTTTTATACTCTCTTCACTTGGATAGTTGCTTATTTGGCTCCCTTAGTGCTTAGTTATAATGAATTTTTTGTACTTTTCTCTTCTCCTAATTAAACATTTCTCTTGTATACTTTCTGTGTACCAGGGTTGCGTTTTTAATGAAATTTTACTTATCAAAAAACAAAACAACTTCATGTTAATTAAAAAGTTCAAATTGCACTTTTTGTTCATGAATACAAAATAATTGTATTTAATTAAATAGTTTAAATTCCACTTTTTAAATTAACAAACGAGGTATGATATCATTTGTATCAAACAGATTCTATAGTTGCAGGTTGGTATGGCACTCTAGAATCTGCCACTACTGCTGACACCTGGCTCTTCCCCAGGTTTAGTAGCTGGAGCAGCACATTGGAAGAGAAACTAGGGTTGTTTTTGGAAAATATTGCTTCCTAATTTTGGTGGATTGTTGATGGGGGTTTTCTTCACCACTGGCTACCAGCCTACCAGTAGAGGCCTTTGTAGGATCTTTGTTTTTTATGGAATAAGTTGGTTTACTAAGTCAATTACATACATTGTATTAGCAGTTATTCATTCTCTGCTTTTAGCATAAATTGAGCATCTTTTTTGGTTCCTTATGGTAGCTGCAATATGTTTACGTGCTTTGCGTCATTTTCAATAAATATAGAATATCTCCTGGTCGCATTTAATTGAAATGCATGACAAGTTAGCTTGAAAGATTTGCTAACTAGTCAAAATGTTAACTAACAGAAAATAATGTCTTTAATTTTTATAGGTTTGCTTCAATTTGCCAAAACTGGATGTGAGGTTTATGCATCAAGAGCATGAACTTGATGTTGAGAATAACATTATGGGCATTCAATTAAAGATAACCAAATCTCGATCCAGTGAAGATGTGGGAGAGAGTACGCGCCTTGATGTCCAAATGGATTTCAGTGAGATTCATGTATGGGTGTAACTATCAATGTTCTTAAGCTCTTTTGGTGTTGTAATTTTTACAATCATGTTACAGCTTCTCTTCTTTTTGATGGTGATTTTTCCGTTACATTTCAGCTTCTTAGAGAGGCTGGCACTTCTGTTTTGGAGATACTGAAAGTTGATGTTGTCTCTTTTCTGTATGTACCGGTACAGGTAAGTACTTGTAATTAACTTGTGGCAACCTAGAATCTGACACGCTGGTTTTTTTTTTTTTTTTTTGTATGTTTTATTATAGGTTATTTTGGAACAAGAATGTGTGCGTTATATTTTAGAGTATTTCGTTTTTGTCAATATATTCACTCTATATGTTATTTCTTTGTATGTGATTTTTGTTGTTTGAAAAGTTTTTTTTTTGATAAGTCAGTCAAATTTTATAAAAAAGTTAAAGCTAAAGCTTACTCAAGCCCTTGAAAAGTTAAAAGCTTACTCATCATCGTACATGGCAAACAAGTGATTTGACTTGAGGAAGGTAAAATGGATGCCAATACAGATGTCAGCATCTGATGTGGATCTAGGTGCTTGGCAATGCTGCCCGGAAACAAAGAGAACTGCATTTTATTTTAGACGTAAGTAAAGTTCTGTCTTGGTGCTGGTGGGTTGGTAGAGATGCCCCAATCCTTTTTGCTCATGTATTTGGGGCTCCTATTGATGCATGTTGCAAATTTACAATAATTTGGGATGCAATTCTTGAAAGGTAGAATGTTCTATCAGCTAGGTAGTCACCTTTATCAAGCCCAACTATCTAGTTATCATACTTATTCTCACCATTCTTAGTTACAGCTAGAGTGGATGAGAGATTAGACAGGATGCTTAGAAAGTTTTTTGCTGTAATAGCGGAGAGGATTGGTTTAATTTACATCTTATCGAGTGGGGAGAAGATGTTTTTAGCTTGTTCTTTTAATCTTAATTATGCTTTTAATGTTCACAAATCAATGTATTGAATACTAGTATGTTGACATCAGTGCTGTTGTTTTTGTACTTCATCGAAACTATTTTACTTTAGTTTTACTCCCTAATAATTTTGGTGTCTTGCTTTTGTGAGGCATCCAGAGTTGTTAGATTTTGTACAAGCAGTGCATGGTGTCATTTTATTCACTATATCTTTTTTTTTTTTTAATGTTTCTACTATTCAGCTAAGCTCGCCTATTAGAGCTGAAATTGATGTTAAACTGGGGGGTACTCAGTGCAACATCATAATGAGTAGATTAAAGCCGTGGTTACGCTTCCACTACTCAAAAAAGAAAAGAATCGTGCTTCAGGAGGAAAAGCCTGCTCTTGAAAAGCTGCAGTCAACTGAGTCCGAAGCCATCATGTGGACATGTACTCTCTCAGCCCCTGAGATGACTGTTGTGCTTTATAGTATCAGTGGTTTGCCAGTATATCATGTAAGTAATCTATTTGTTGTTATGACATTGTGTAGGGTTTGGGGAAATGGTTGAACCCCTTGTTTTGAAATAGTGTTGTGTTAGTGCTTGTCAGGTGTAGGATTGATTATGTCCCTGGGGTATAAGTTTAAACTTTTCTTTTGTTCAATTGAGGCAATCAATGCGTAATGATTACTCCTATATGAGGGATGGAACTCCAGTTACACTTGCTTGATTCTATCATTAATTTACGTAACTCCAAGTGACCCGTGTTTCCCAAATTCATTAAGTTGGAAACATTAGATTCAAGTTACTGCAAGTCAAAGACTCCAGCCAGTGTGAGTGTCTTCTGGGTCACTTGTCACTGCGTTATCTGTCTTGACCAAGTTAATAGGCTTTTTCATAAGCTTTTCCACACATGACGAGACAAATTACCTACTAATTTGTCAGCACAATAGTGGAACAATGAGAATTCTGTTTTACACAAATTATAAACATAAACAGATATTTCTCTCTTTACTTCCATAATATGTAACTTCACCCCTTGAATCAATATTCCCATCTCATTTGGATTTTAAAGTATTTATTTCAGGCACTATTTTAACCTTCCTGAATTACTGAAGTTTTATACCAAATTAAGTTTTATGTTTTTAGAATTCTCTGATTCACTTTGTGTAATTGCCTTTGTGGAGGAGCTGTAGATTTCATAATTGTTTTTATTGTGGAATGTAAATAGTACGTGACATGACTTTGTTTTTGTAGATCTGAATCTTAAGGTTCCCACCTGTAAAGTGTTCATTTCTCTCTCTATTCTTACTCTTTAACCTACACTATTTGATGAAGTACTTATCCACAATGAATGCCTGTTCCATTCTTTTTTATAACTGTTTCCCTATTTCTGAAATTATTAATGCACAGTATTTTTACTTCTGATTTCCTAATCTAGGGTTGCTCACAATCGTCACATGTGTTTGCAAATAACATATCAAATATGGGAACTGCGGTACACATGGAACTAGGTGAAATAAATTTGCACATGTCAGATGAGTATCAAGAATGCTTGAAAGAAAGCCTTTTTGGTGTGGAATCAAATTCAGGTTCTTTAATGAACATAGCAAAGGTTAGTTTGGATTGGGGCAAGAAAGACTTGGAATCATCTGAAGAAGAATTGGTTCTATCTGTTGATGTAACTGGTATGGGTGTTTATTTTACTTTCAAGCGTGTTGAATCACTTATATCAACTGCTATGTCCTTTCAAACTCTATTGAAAAAACTATCTGGTTCTGGAAAAAGAGCTCAAAATTGGGGAGGGCGTTCATCCAAATCATCAGGGAAAGGGACGCAACTCTTGAAATTTAATCTTGAACGGTGTTCTGTAAACTTCAGTGGTGATGTGGGTTTGGAAAACACAGTTGTTGTAGACCCCAAGCGTGTGAATTATGGATCACAGGGTGGTCAAGTTGTTATGAGTGTTTCAGCTGATGGCACGCCACGCCGCGCAAAAGTAATGTCCACAATTTCTGAAGAATGCAAGAAGTTGAAGTATTCTGTTTCTCTTGATATTTTTCATTTCAGTTTGTGTGTGAACAAGAAGAAACAGTCCACACAAATGGAACTCGAAAGAGCCAGATCTGTCTATCAGGAATATTTGGTCGAACAAAAGCCTGACACAAAAGTCACATTGTTTGACATGCAGAATGCATTTGTACGGCGTTCTGGTGGTCTAAAAGAGATTGCTGTTTGCTCCCTTTTTGGTGCTACTGATATTATGGTCAGGTGGGAGCCTGATGTTCATCTGTCACTAATTGAACTTGTTTTGCAATTGAAGTTGCTCCTATATAATCAAAGACATGGTAATGAATCTGCTGAAGATGTTTCTAACGTGAGGGATACTGAACAGAGGAAAGAAGCCACCATGGAATCAGGACATTTTGATAAGCACAAGAAAAGGGAATCTATATTCGCTGTTGATGTAGAAATGTTGCGTATATCTGCAGAGGTTGGGGATGGGGTTGATGCTATGGTTCAGGTTCAGTCTATCTTCTCTGAGAATGCCCGCATAGGAGTACTTCTGGAGGGACTTATGCTTAGTTTCAATGGGTCAAGAGTATTCAGAAGTAGCCGGATGCAAATTTCACGTATTCCTAGTGCTTCTATTGATGCCAAAGTACCGGTAGCCTCCTCATGGGATTGGGTAATCCAAGGCCTTGATGTTCATATTTGCTTGCCTTTCAGGTTGCAATTGCGTGCCATTGATGATGCCATTGAGGATATGTTGCGTGGTTTGAAGCTTATAACTGCTGCCAAAACTAATCTAATTTTTCCCATGAAGAAAGAAAGCCCAAAAGCTAAAAAGCCTAGTTCAGTGAAATTCGGAAGTATAAAGTTTTGCATACGCAAGCTAACTGCCGATATTGAAGATGAACCTTTGCAGGGTTGGCTTGATGAACACTATCAACTGATGAAGAATGAGGCATGTGAGCTAGCTGTCAGGTTAAAATTTCTTGATGAATTTATTTCTAAAGTCAACCAATGTCCTAAAACTGGTGAAACAAATGATTCTACTCAAGAAAAAAAGACTTACTATAATGGAGTTGAGGTTGATGTGCAAGATCCTTCATCCATTCACAAAGTGGAAGAAGAAATATATAAACAGTCATTTCGATCATATTACCAGACATGTCAGAGTCTAGCAACATCAGAAGGTTCAGGTGCCTGTAGGGAAGGGTTTCAGGCTGGTTTTAAGCCTAGCACTGCCAGAGCTTCTCTTCTTTCCATTTCTGCTACAGATTTAGATGTAAGCTTGACTAGAATTGATGGTGGAGATGCTGGGATGATAGAGGTTCTTAAGAGGCTTGATCCTGTTTGCCTTGAAAAAAATGTTCCATTTTCTCGACTGTATGGGAGAAACATTCTCTTGCATACAGGATCTCTTGCTGTTCAACTACGAAATTACACATTTCCTCTTTTTTCTGCAACTTCTGGTAAATGTGAAGGTTGTGTTGTGCTAGCACAGCAGGTAAGTTCAGAGCTGGCTCGCTTTTCTACCATTTTTATGATTTTTCTTTTTCAGAATATTCTCATTTGCGTTGTATGTGCTTTACATAGGAGGGATTTCTTTCCTTGACCTTCAACTAAGCATGTCTACCTTTTTTATTAGTAGCCATGTCAATTTCCACCTAATCAACTCAGAAACTTTTGTATGAACTCCCCGTCTTCTCTTTGAACAATGTGGTTCTACATTCCTTGTTCTTTAATGAAATTAGAATAGAATAAATGGCTTGTGGACATAACATTGAAAGCATCTACACCAGTTTTTCTTTGTTCATATCTCTGGCTTCACTGATTGTGTCCTTGAAATCATATAATGTCTTGACATCTAAGTTATGTTCTGTGATTGTGACTGTTCTTTCTTTGAATTAGGCGACGTGTTTTCAGCCTCAAATTTACCAAGATGTCTTTGTTGGAAGATGGAGAAAGGTGCGCATGCTTCGTTCAGCTAGCGGTACAACTCCACCAATGAAAACATACTCAGATTTGCCCATATATTTTCAGAAAGCAGAAGTGTCCTTTGGAGTGGGATATGAACCGGCTTTTGCTGATGTGAGCTATGCTTTTACGGTGGCTCTTCGCAGGGCTAATCTAAGTGTTAGGAATGCTAATTCTTCTATTCCACAAACACAGCCGCCAAAAAAGGAACGGAGCTTACCATGGTGGGATGATGTAAGATATTACATTCATGGAAATATCACCTTAATCTTCTCTGAAACCAGATGGAATCTCCTTGCCACTACTGATCCCTATGAAAAGCTTGACAAACTTCAAATAATCTCTAGTTCGATGGAGATCCAACAGTCGGATGGTCGTGTTTATGTTTCAGCAAGGGATTTTAAGTTTTTATTGAGCAGTTTGGAGAGTTTGGCGAGTCGTCGTGGTTTAAAACTTCCTACTGGTGTATCTGGTCCTTTACTGGAAGCTCCTGCCTTCACTCTTGAAGTTAGAATGGACTGGGAATGTGAATCTGGCAATCCGCTAAATCACTATTTACATGCATTTCCCTCTGAAGGGGAACCTCGTGAAAAAGTTTTTGACCCCTTCAGATCAACCTCTCTGTCCCTACGGTGGAACTTCTCTCTTAGACCCCCTCTTCCCTCATCTGAGAAACAATCTCCATCTTCCACCTTGGATGATAGTGCTGGTGTAGATGGAACTGTCTATGGTCCTCCTCATAAGCTTGAGAATGTTTCAATTGTTTCTCCAACACTGAATATTGGTGCTCATGATCTAGCATGGATAATCAAATTCTGGAACATGAATTATGTTCCTCCTCACAAATTGCGGACATTCTCTCGCTGGCCTCGTTTTGGAATTCCAAGAGCTCCCAGGTCAGGGAATTTGTCATTGGACAAAGTCATGACAGAATTTATGCTTCGCATAGATGCTACTCCTACTTGTATGAAACATATGCCATTAGATGATGATGATCCGGCCAAAGGATTGACATTCAATATGACAAAGCTGAAGTATGAACTCTGTTATAGTCGTGGTAAGCAAAAATATACTTTTGAAAGCAAGCGTGACCCTCTTGATCTCGTCTACCAGGGTCTTGACCTTCACATGCCCAAGGCATTTGTAAATAAAGAAGGTAGCACTAGTGTTGCAAAAGTAGTTCAAAAGACAAGGAAAAGTTCCCAATCTGTATCGATGGATAGAGCTTCCAGTGAGAAAAGTAACTATGTTACTGGTTGCACCGAGAAGCATCGTGATGATGGATTTCTGTTATCATCTGATTATTTCACAATCAGACGGCAGGCCCCAAAGGCTGATCCTGCTAGGTTATTATCCTGGCAAGAGGCTGGAAGAAGAAATCTTGAGATGACTTATGTGAGATCTGAGTTTGAAAATGGGAGTGAGAGTGATGAGCATGCACGGTCTGACCCAAGTGATGATGATGGGTACAATGTTGTAATAGCTGACAATTGTCAGCGCGTTTTTGTTTATGGCCTCAAGCTTTTGTGGACTATTGAGAATAGAGATGCCGTCTGGTCCTGGGTTGGCGGTATATCCAAAGCATTTGAACCTCCAAAGCCTTCTCCTTCTCGTCAGTATGCACAGAGGAAGTTACTTAAGGAGAATCAGATACATGGCGGAGCTGAAACACATCAAGATGATCTGGCTAAGCCGTCTTCTACAAGCCATGGTGCAAGTTCCTCTCAAAATGCTGAGACTTCATCATCTCCTTCACATTCAGCTAAAATGGAGAGCTCATCATCTGCTGTTAAAATGGAGAACTTGTCAGCTGCTGCTGCTGGTACATCTCGAGTAATCTTTGAAGTTTTGGTTTTAAGGGACAAGTTTGGCAATGCAACTTTGTTTATAGAACTAGTGATATTTCATTAGTGTAATTTTACTCTAGGGTCCGTTGGAAATGATTGTCAGCAGCATTGAAGACATATATATTATGAAAAGATTGTCATCACATTATTAAATTTTTTATAAGCATCATTTTTTCTATTATGAAAAGATTCAGCTAAGATGGGTTTGTTTTGCATGATTGCCAGCGAAAAACGTAAACGTAACGGATTCTGAGGAGGACGGTACTCGTCATTTTATGGTGAATGTTATTGAGCCACAGTTCAATCTTCATTCAGAAGAAGCCAATGTAAGTTGTAAAGGAAGCTTCAGCATTGAAACGCTGTTCTCTCTTAAGACTTTTCAATCAAAAAATATTCTTGTTCACTATGGTTTATCTGGGCCTTCGATTTTGCTATTGTTTTGTTGTGATTGTCCATTGTTGTATTAATTTGCATTCCTCTTTATTTGTATAATTTTTTGTTGCGAGTTTCATCTAATTACTAATGCTTTTGCTATAAGTTGTATTACATTGCATGATTTGGACACACACGTATATATGCTTCTTCTTTTTTGTGTGTGTGTGTGTGTGTTTGTTTTATATTTCTGATTGAGCCTAATGCTAATTTATGCATGTCAGCTTAACATTATTCTCCATTTGATATTCTATATATATTTAGAATCTGTTTGCCATGGATAATTGAACTTGGGAAGTGGCAACGAAACTAAATGTTATTTCATTGAATGTTAATATTATGTGCAAAGGGTAAAGCAACATGGTCTCAAGTACAGTTCATATTGCCAAGAATAATTGACATCAGACTTTTCTTTGTGCAAAAAAATGAAATTCAGGTCCAATTGTCCTTAATATTGATGGCTTTCAACATTTTGACTGATTCTACATTCTCATTATTTGCCGTTAAATGCTATTACATTCCTCATTTACACTTTTTGTTGGAACATGTTGGCTAATATGACCCCTCCCCCTCCACCCCCACCCAAAAAAAAGAAAGAAAGGTTTTGCCTTTGAAGAAACTTGATGATTTAACTTTAGGGAAAGTATGATTTTTCTATTTTTGTGTTTATACGTTGTTAATTCAGGATAGATAGTTCATTAATGGATTTATGCTCGATATATTGTTAGCTGTCCTTTTGTACTTAGGCAAAAGCTGAAATTTGTTAACAAATACTTCTAAGATTATTATTAATTTTTCCTCTTGAAGCACTAGGTAGTTTTATGCAAAGGACTGAGCGTCAATCCCACAGTTTTGACCTTTAATTATTGTTTCGACTAGAGATATTAAGAAAGTAGGAGTGATAGATATGTATATTTATAAAAACAGCCATAAAGAAATCATAATTAAATCAAATCCTAGCCCTTGAAAAGAATAAAGTCTTGAGTAATGATAGACGTCTCCCTCATGTCACCTTTGTGTGGCTTTTAAAATTGTTATTGAATCAAAATGCAATTATGATCTATCATAAATCTTATGGTAATTTTAAAAGTCACATTAGTTGTAGGTGGACATGAGGGAGATGTCTATCATTACTTCAAAGTCTCAGCTGTCCAAAATAATCTAAATAAAAGAAATTAGCATTGTATTTTTTTTTTCTTTTTATTAGTAAATCTCATTAAAAGTGTATTGAGTCACAACCTTAGTACACAAGAAGTTGATAAGAGAAATCTCCTATTAAAGGAGAAAAAGAAGAACAAAAATCTAAAAATTCATAAAAGCTAGAAAAGTGTGGACTATTATATGCCCTTATCCATGTTTAAAGAGATGTGAATAAAGCTCTATTAGGGAAGTGGTTGTGGCGTTATGCGCACGAGAGAGAGGCTTGGTGGAGAATAGCTATAGATGCTAAATTTGGTAGTTCTTGGGGTGGGTGGTCTTCTATTGCTTCTTCTGGGCCGCATGGAGTAGGGCTTTGGAAGAATATCAGGAAGGGCTGGAGTTCTTTTGTTAGCTTCACCAGATTCAAGCTGGGAAACGGGTCCAAGATCAGATTCTGGGATGATGTGTGGTGTGGCGAGTTGGCCCTCAAGGAAGCATTCCCCATCCTTTATGGCTTATCCGGAGACAGGGATACTTGTGTTGCTGATCACATGGACTTCTCTAGTGGCTCCCTTTAGTGGGATGTCAGCTTTCTGCGAGCGGCGCATGATTGGGAGGTAGTTGTCTTTGCTTCTTTCTACTCCTTATTGTACTCCTCTAGTAGGAGTAGGGTAGGAGAAGACAAGCTTTGGTGGGCTCCTTCTCGCAAAGGAAAGTTTGATGTTCGTTCTTTCTACAAAGCCCTTGTTTGCATGGATGCTGTCTCTTTCCCTTGGAAGAGTATTTGGCGGACCAAAGTTCCTTTGAAGGTGACTTTTTTTGGGTGGTCGGCAGCTCAAGGGAAAATTCTTACTTTGGACAACCTCAGAAAGCGACAAGTCATTGTGGTAAATAGATGCTGCTTGTGCAAAAGGGATGGGGAGTCGGTGGACCATCTGCTTATTCATTGTGATATTGCCCAAGCCTTATGGACTGCCTTCTTCAGTCGATTTGGGTTGTCTTGGGTTATGCCTCTTCGGGTGGTCGACTTATTCGCTTGTTGGTGGACGGGCGGGCGCTCTCGTAACGCTGTTGTTTGGAAGATGGTGCCTTCTTGCCTCATGTGGTGCCTGTGGAGGGAGCGGAACGACAGAACATTTGAGGATCAAGAAAGAACGCTCGAGGAACTCAAGTCTTTCTTCTTTTTCACCCTTTTCTCTTGGACAGCTGCTTATCTAGCTCCTTTAGCGATAAGCTTTTCTGACTTCCTTGTTCTTTTCTCTTCTTGTTGAGTCTTGACTCTTGTATACTTCCTGTGTACCAGGGCTGCGCTTTGCGCTTTTTATAAAATCTCTACTTACTTATCAAAAAAAAAGAAGAGATGTGAACATGATATTCTTTAGCTCTTCCACCAAAATCTCAAGATCTTCAAAACACATTGCATTCTGCTCTTTCCATATGCACTACATTAAGCATAAAAGTGTCATCCTCCAATCTTCTAAAATGTTACGACTTCCCAATTGACCTCTCCAACGAGCCAACAACTCTATCACCCTTCTAGGCATGACCTATTCTACATCAAAAGTTCATAATTCTCTTGACACTTTACATTGAAGAAGAAAATGATCTATAGACTCCTCACTCCTTTTACACATACAACATCAATCTACTACTGACTTTCCTCTTCCTCAGGTCGTCCAAAGTCAATATCTTCCCTAGTGTTGCCATCCGCACAAAGAATGCCACTCTCAAAGGAGCCTCAACTTCCCAGATACTTTTCCAAGGAAATGGTGAACCAGCAAGAATAGACAGCGCTCGATAAATCAACCTTCAAACTTCCACCTCTTAGAGGGATCTAACGAATTCTATCCTCACCACCTTGTCTCACTCTAAGAGAATACAATAAATCAAAGAACGCAATCGTCAAGTCCACCTCCTATCCTGCACAAGTCTGATAAAAGATAAATTCCCCTTAAGATTTCCATTAGAAAGCTGCATATGATTCGCCATCCATGACTCCTTACAACGTGCAATACTAAACAACTCCCGAAAAGTTTCCTTTAGGGGCTAGGCCCCACACCATAAATCATGCAAAAACCTTATCTTGGTACCATCTCTTACTTCATATCGAACAAATCTAGAAAAGGCTCCCCACTCTCTCTTTATATGTTTCCACACTCCCACTCCGAAGGATCCCACTACCTCCTTTCCATTTTTAAAACAATGCCACTCCATATAGCCCAAATACTTCATATTCCAAATTTTCCCTTGTATCTTTTTCTTTTTTTTTTTGTGTAAAAAAAATTTGTTAGGCAAGTTGGAACCTAGATCATGTCTGGGCCTTTAGGAAACTCTATGCTTTACGATGTGTTCTCCTTTTGACTTTCTTCGTTTTATAAATTTTTGCTCTCTCTCTCTCTCTCTCTCTCTCTCTCTCTCTCTCTCTCTCTCTCTCTCTCTATGCCTATCCCCTTTTTTCTTCCTTTGCTGCTGCTCCACTTCCAACTCTACGCCTATCCCCTTTTTTTTCTTCCTTTGCTGCTGCTCCACTCCCAAACATGGGATAATTTAGAGAAATGAATGAGGTACTGCTGACCAGGTGAGAGAGATATTCCCAATTACACCAGCAGAGCCGGATCCTTGGGGATATATGAATTAGTGGACGTATACAAGAACGATCCATTTTCTTACTCAAGCATTTCTGAACAATGCAATTTTGATCCAAAATGAGGCAATCTTTCCTTAGAGAGCTAGCAGGCAAGTAAAGGAAGTCAATCTCGGAAGCATTAGATGCAAGGATTGTATGTCTTACGTGCAATTGACAGATTATTACGCTCTCTCACAAAATTAATTCTATGCCTGAATGAAGGAAAATTATCCAGATCAACCTCATAGTGGAACCCAATTCTAAGATCAAATTAGCTAGGCTGGTTATATTATCCTTTAACAAGTAGATTGTTTGAATTGAAATCTTATATAAAATTTTTATGAAGGGATGTTTAATTGGATGGCCAGAATTGTTTACCCCTACATGGGCTTGGTGATGATCTTGCTTCTTTTTATCATTGTTGTCGTTGTTGTCATCTACCCAGCTTTATCTATAATCATATCCTCCACAAAATTTTTAGAAATTACCCAGTGCAATGAAATGAGCAACCCGTTGCAAGTATGACTCTTCTCATACCCTCCATCCAAGTATGTCAATCTCCCTTTTAACTTAAATCCTTTTTTAATTTATTTTTTATGTTGCTGCCTTCAACTATTATAAAATTACTCATCCAAATTGTTACAGTTATTGATCTTTGTTCAACATCATCTTGTCCTTAGTTAGTGCTGCCTGCATCCAAGTACCAATTGTTTATTTCTTATTCCATGTTCCTCATTTCATCCAAGCTCATTTTTTGAACATTTTAATTATCTTTTTTCCCAACACCCAAATTTGAAAAGCATGGGACCTTTCATTAGGTTTTGTTATAAGCTAAATCTCAATGTTTTAAACGCTTCATTTGGATGCAGGACCATCATTATCAGCTATACAAGCTGTATATTACTAATAGAGACTTCTGGCTGCAAAGTTTTAGATGTTGTCAAGTTATGCAACTAGAATGCACTGCATTTTTAAATATTCTGTTATTTTTTTATACATTATATTGTGATCTTATAAACATGATGGCATATTTTCTGCTGTCGTCATCTTTTATATATATGCTTACAAGATAGTCTTGCTGCTGACTTTTCTTAATCTGCACGGTTATTTTTCTTTTAAATGTCTATTGAAGGTATTCTAAATTTCTTGAAACTGCTGAATTCTCAATCCATTCCCTGGTTCTTACGAATTATATCTGTATCTGCAAGACAATGTGCAAATAAGAAAGTTCCTGTAATACTTTTCTTTTCCTGAATATTTCTTATGCATTAGATTCATTATTGAGAAATTTGTATTATATAATGATTGTTTTCTTCATGAACTTTTCAATTGTTCATCTGCAGTGGCAGAAAAATTGCACTAATGCTCTAGGGTCATCATGTTTTTGCCAAACAGGGCAGATTTTTGCTTGCTGCAGTTAGTGGTCGTGTTTTGGCCCGATCGTTTCATTCAGTCCTCCATGTAGGATATGAGGTGATTGAGCAAGCACTTGGTACTGGAAATGTACATATCCGTGAATCTCAACCTGAAATGACATGGAAACGCATGGAGTTCTCTGTCATGTTGGAGCATGTGCAGGCTCATGTTGCACCAACTGATGTTGATCCAGGGGCTGGGTTGCAGTGGCTTCCAAAAATTCTTAGAAGCTCTCCAAAAGTAAAGCGTACTGGTGCTCTGCTGGAGAGAGTTTTTATGCCCTGTGATATGTACTTTCGGTACACGAGGCACAAAGGTGGGACTCCTGAACTAAAGGTAATACGGATTTTACAAATGTGTCCTTATTTTTCATATTTTCATTTGATAAATTGTTTTGATATCAGTACTCCTAGAATATGTTTTAATGTAATCACCTATGCACATAGGTACATACGTGCGTGCGTGCGTGCGTGTGTGTGTGTGTGTGATGTGGGCATCGAGAAGTCAATTTTAGTTTAATATAGTTTTATTTAATTTTAAGAATCAAGGGTGTTTTTGTAATTTTATATTTCTGGAAACAGGTTTTGCTTTTGATTCATTAGGTTTTATTTTAGGTTTAATATGTTATTGGGTTTTATTTGTGGATTTAGTTAAAACCAAGTGCAAATCCTATTAGGATTGGGCATTAGATGCTTATATTTATGAATGTAACACCCCGGTCATATAGAGTGGGGTATTTATAAAAAAGAGTCATGAGTGTTGAGTCCCACATCGCCTAGTTACTAGGTGAAATTGAGCTTTATAAGTGATTATAGGAAAACTCCAAAATTGACTAGTCCTTTTAGGGTAATAGCGCAGATGTGGCTAGCGCTTTTCCCTGGGTCGTTACAAATGGTATCAGAGCCACCTAGTAACGCCAGGTCATGTGGTACTGAAACACTGCATGACGTGGCCCTGACGAGGACGTCAGAAATTTAAGAGGGGGAGTTTGTAACACCCCGATCATGTAGAGTAGGTAATTTATAAAGAGAGTCATGAGTGTTAAGTCCCACATCGCCTAGTTACTAGGTGAAATTAGGCTTGATAAGTGATTATAGGGAAACTCTAAAATTGACTAGTTATTTTAGAGTGATAGCGCAGATATGGCTAGCGCTTTTCCCTGGGTCGTTACAATGAATGTAACGGTTTTTCTTATTATGGTTGAATGAGGAAGACAGCTGTGAAATTTCCAGCAATGATTGCTCCTGAGGATTGTGTGGTGCAACCCTTCTCCAAGGTGTGATGCCTGGGAAACCTTAAATGTGATACTTAAGAAAACTAGGTTTGATGTCTAGGTCTGTCTCTTTTTTCTTCTTTCTACTTTCCTTCCAGTTTTCCAGCAATTTTGTATCAACTTCCAACCAATACTAGATCTGATTTTTCATATAGTATATCCTTAGAATCCAATCCTAAAGAACTCTAAACCACCCATCCATCAAATAATCCCCAAACAACCCCAGACTATGAAAGCATTATTCTCGGGTTACTGTTCACAGCCGCCAAATTCTAACTTTTCCTCTTTGTTTAATTACTAAACCCTAACTAAAAGAGAGAAAAAAAAAAAATATATCTAAACCCTTACTTTTTTTTTGATGAATAAGAGAAAAAATCTAAACCCTTACTTTTCCCTTACCCCAGTAGAAACCCTATATTTCCTGATATTTTCCAACTTTTTTCCGAGTAATTCTTATTACCACCCTTTTTTCTGGAATTCATCCCCAAAAAGGTGATGTGGATGGCAATCTAGTAATATAAGAGAATAAATGTGAATGGCAAATTACTAGATTGCCATCCACATCACCTTTTTCGGGATGAATTCCGGAAAAAAAAGGGTTGTACTAAGCATTGCTCCTTTTTTCATCCAAAATCCTAGTCGAAGTTCATTCTAAACTCTAAAGCAAGTTGCTGTCTAGAAGCTCCTACGTCAGATTTAGTATCATGGCCTTTTTCCTACATCAGTGTGTGTGCACGTGTGTAGCCACACATGTATCAAATATCTTAACTTGCACTTGTGAGATTTTACATGCACACACACACACATCTTCATGTGTATGTTGTTTTACACAAATGCTGTTTAGTTTTTCTAAACAAGATGCTCATTTGAACACTTTACTTGATTTTGCATCTTTTTGTTGCAGGTGAAACCCTTAAAGGAGCTCACTTTCAATTCTCGTAATATAACAGCAACAATGACGTCACGACAGTTTCAGGTTATGCTGGATGTGTTGACCAATCTTCTTTTTGCACGGCTCCCCAAGTGAGCATATTATTTTGTTTCTTTAATTTCTGTTCTTTTTGGAGTCATATGACGTCTGTTAATTCTTTTTGAAATTCTAAATTATATGCAGTGGCTCAATGCATAAATTTCATACATGCTCATCATGTTTTTGGAATATCTGCATGTATAATGTTGTTATGTCATATTGATGTTGAAATGCTATTTCAGCTGCATAACCTTCACGTCTTTCATTTTATTCAGTCTTGTCTTGTATGATTAATCATTTCAAGAGGTAATGACTGAGCGCTGGCTGCAGTTTAGCTTAGTCTGAACTTTCCCAGGCATCATTTTAAACTATCATGACCTTACACCAAATGTTGGCTTAACTATATTGAATATCTAACACTGTAGTATGTAGAAGTTTGATTAAATGCTTTTACATATTTTCTACTTATCTAGCTCCTCTAGTGATAAGCTTTAAAGACTTTTTTGTTCTTTTTTCTTCCTCTAATCAGTCGTGACTCTTGTATACTTCCTATGTACTAGGGTTGCGCTTTGCGTTTTTAATGATATTTTTACTTATAAAAAAAAAAAAAACATATTTTCTACTTAAGATTGCTGTCAATAAGCCAGAGATGGTTGCTTTATATTATTTAGATGTTCAAATATCTATTTATGATATATTGATAATTCAGTTCTAGTGCATAAACATGTATATTTAAATTAGTTGGATGCAATCACTTTCTACTCTTCAAATAATCAAAATTAAACGTGTGATTTGTATAAAACATGTTTTGTGCCATTTTATAAACTCTTCAAGTTGATTTGATTAACAAATGTGATTCAGGCCTCGAAAAAGTAGTCTGTCATTTCCTGCTGAAGATGATGAAGATGTTGAAGAGGAGGCAGATGAGGTTGTTCCTGATGGTGTTGAGGAGGTAGAACTTGCCAAAATCAACCTTGAACAGAGAGAGCGGGAGCAGAAGTTGCTTCTTGATGACATTAGGAAACTGTCTGTTAGGTGCGATACATCCAGTGACCCATACCCAGAAAAGGAAGCTGACTTTTGGATGACAGCTGGAGGAAGATCCACCTTGGTGAGAAACAAACCTTGCCAACATCCTCTAGATACATAGTTTAATGACAATTTATGAAGCACGGTCGGCAATAAGCTGTCACTGGTTTCTAATGCTAGTACTGTTTCCTTACAAATTTAATGATCAACTTTCTTGCACTAAAATAAGGGTCGGAGATTATTGCTTTCTCTCTCTCTCTGCTCATTTTGCCAATAGACATTTCCTCAAAATTATATTTAATGCAGTTATTTTGGGGATTTGCATAATACTATGGTTGAAGTACTCATGGTAGTTCTGTACTACTCATGTGACCTTGTCATCTCAGCTGAATCATTTAATTCGCTTAAAATTTAAATTTTATTGTGAAAAACCAAATCTTACTTTTGATTTATGATTTGGAAATGGGAATAGCTATCTTCCTTGTTTTTTTTTTTTTTTTTTGAAAAAATAAGAAACAAAAAGCTTTTCTAGTATTAAAAAGGTTTTCCATTTGCCATTAGCCTGTAGTGAAATAAGATTACCTTTTCTTTTATTAGTTATTGGCCAATTTAGCCCAGATATCTTTGTGCTTGTATTCTGCAGTCCAGTTTTGCAAGATTTTTATCTTGATCTGTTGCTAGTCCTTAGATGTTGCTGAATAGTGAATAGTCAAATTGCTGGTCATTATTGCATCAACCAACCCACAGCCATTGTATTGGGTTTCATTGATTAAATGGCAAGCACCATGAAATATGTCATCATATCTGCAATTCCAGATGGAGATTTATTTTTTAGCCATACCTGAACCCACAAGTCTTGCCTCTTCTTTTTTTTTTTTACTTACGAAACTCAACTGCAGTTTAGCATCATTTATTTTATTAAGCTAAAAGAACTACTGGAGTAATCATACCAAACTCTTTGTCTCAAGTGGGGAAAAAGAATAGTCTAGTTGCAAACACCAAAGTACGGATTGTGATGAGGCCATTATAAATTTGTTGCTGGGGATTTTGCTTTTAATACTGCTTTCTCTCACATTCCGGCTAGTGTGTTGTTGTGCATGTTCATACTTGTTTATGTTTGTATTTGTTCATTCAATATCAATTTCCAATTCTTCAGTATGTTATAGATTATAAACAGCATGAGCTTCACCTTTCAGGTGCAAGGACTGAAGAGAGATCTTGTAAATGCACAAAAATTCAGGAAGACAGCATCTGCCTCATTAAGAATGGCCCTGCAGAAAGCTGCTCAGCTACGACTGATGGAGAAGGAAAAGAACAAAAGTCCCTCATATGCCATGCGTATTTCTTTGCAAATTAAGAAAGTGGTTTGGAGCATGCTTGTAGATGGTAAATCTTTTGCTGAAGCTGAGATAAATGACATGGTGAGTGTCTGAAGATGTTCAGAACTTTTTTTTTGATAAGTAATGTATAATGTATATTAAATCAAAGCGCAGAGGGGCGCAACTCTAGTATACGGGAAGTATACAAGAGAACCCATATTTTAAAGAGAAAGAAGAACATAAATCTAAAAACTCAACAAAAGTAGAAGCCTGCGTAGTATTCCATGCCACTCGCCAAGTAAACAACATTTGCAACATCCGCCTCTTCAACTCTAACAAATCACTCTCTTTATCATCGAAACTCCTTGCGTTCCTCTCACGCTAAAGACATCACATCAAACCCAAAGGAACCAACCACCATAAATGCAGTCTCACGATTGCCCGCTTGTCCCCTCCAACAACCCAACATCTCACTCACACTGTGAGGCATCACCCAAGCTACACCAAACAACTGAAAAAACACAGACCACAATTCTAAAGCAACTACACAATGAAGGAATAAGTGATCGATGGACTCTCCACTTGTTTTGCACAGACAACACCATTCCATCACAATGACTTGCCTCTTCCGCAAATTATCCAAAGTTAGGATCTTCCCCAAAGCATGTTCAGAACTGAATTTAATTTTGTTTTTCCTTTGTTCTAGTGAAAGACTAGTTTGTATTTTGCAGAATTCCAAGTAGTATCACAGCTAAGAGATGATTTCACATTTCTATTTTTGTTTATCTTTCTCTGTACAGCATAATTGCATTCTTCTTATTTTCTCAAGATATTAGTTCTTTTTTTCTTTGTAGATTGATAACTGGGTGGAAATGGTATTAGTGTTGAATTTTCAGGCAAAAATATAGACTTTCTCAGGGATTAGGACACTCTTTCATCCTTCAATGATGCTTTCTTTAGATTGGATGGGTGGGAAACTGGTGCTTGTTCATTAGATCAAGTGTTCCAGATAACCCTTGCACGATTTGAGAGACCTCAAGGAGAAAAAAGTAAAATGATAAAGGAAAAAGAAACTTGATGGGTTTTGCATGTCTTCATTTTGATAAGCCATTGTTAGGATTTATTGCTTCCCTGGTAGTTTTTCTGAATGCTGCTTTTGACCACTTAAACATTATTGCAGAGTTTAGGGAGGTTGGAAGTGGGTTGATTGGCTCAAGGCTTTATAGTATTAGTTGTAAGAACCGTGTGGATCTTGTTCAACAGCACGTGCAATATTCATATGTGGTTGGCTCTGCTGGCAAACATGTCTACCTTCAGCAAATTAGTTTAGGCAAATTGATGTGAACAGAAGGGTTTCTAGGAGATAGGGGAGAGGAAGGTTTAAGGCCCTCAAATTAATTTTATCATTGATGCCAAGGAGGAAGTGCACGCTATTTGCTTGCAGGAAAGAATTGCTTAGCTGGAGGAGACACTTGGAAGACAACAGCAGGGCCACTTCATTAAAATTTCAGAAGGATTAATAAGCTATTTATTGGTGACTAATTTTAGGAGGTAGTACTTTGTTTCCACTAGAAAGTGGGTGAGAAAATTAGTTTTTTAAAGATAGACACTTGAAAAAGAAGATTATGGATTTTTTAAATTCGTCTAGTCAAAGCCTTTTCCATGTTGTGTTAAGAGATATGTTTTGGTTCATTTGTGTTGAAGGAGTAATTTTTTCCTTTTTAGGAAGAAGAGATATAGTTATTCTAGTGGATGATGGGATAAAGCTCTTGGTTGGTCAGATTTGATGTGAAATTTTCCAATAGTTGTTGGAGCATAGGAATAATGGAGGGTTGATGGCTTATGCTAGGCAGTTCAAATGACTATCTTTGTTTTTCCTGAGTTTGATGTTTTTGGTGGATATTCCTGGCTTCGATGGACTTCTTTCACATTGTTGGATACTCATGCTTCCTGACATATGCCAGTCCTTCATTAATGCTTTGGATTGTATTATGCTTTATAATGTTGGAAGTATTTTCTCTTGTATGCAACCTGTGTGCTAGGGTAGCGTCCCTATGTGTTTTTATAATGAGATTGCATTACTTAAAAAAAGAAAAAATAATGTTGGAAGCATTTGGTTTTTTAAGACTGTCAGTTGATACATTGTTGTATTTTTCTCCTTACAGATTTATGACTTTGACCGAGATTACAAAGATGTTGGTGTTGCTCAGTTCACTACAAAGTATTTTGTTGTCAGAAACTGCTTGCTTAATGCCAAGTCTGATATGCTTTTATCTGCATGGAATCCTCCGCCTGAATGGGGAAAGTACGAACTCTTTTTCTGCCTGTTTGCTGGTGACAGCCGAATTTGGTGGTATCATTAGGTTATTAGTCATTCCATTCATAGAAAAAGTTTATAATCTCTCTTTCCATTCTCATTTTTGTTGTGGTTCTTCTGAATCACCATACATAGTGTTTTGTGGTTCTACTTGTTGTCTATGCTACAGTTGTATGTGATCTTCCTGTTTACAAAGAAGTTGATCTGCAGTCTGAATCATGCAAAAAATCATCCTATTGCATGTCTTTTCTACTCTTAGCATGTCTTCATGCCCTTGATATGCTTCTCTTTTGTTTTTGTTTTTCTTTTTTTAACATTTTGTGTTATGTCCATGCCCTTTGTGTGGTTCAGTTGCATGGGTTTCAATCTCAGTATCCAACCCTTTCGTGTTGCATGAATTTTGTTGTGAAGTTTTTTATTGGTATAGTCAACCTAAGTACTAATGATTGCTATTCTGCTCTAGTCAAACATATTGCCATGCCCTACCTCATAACAATGAACTGTTTTGATCGGCAGAGAAGATTGCAAGGATTTCAAAAGACTCAACCTCCCTCCATTTTTAATCATTTATATAACCAATTACAATTATGCTTCCCAGAACAAGGGTATTTTATAGTTGTACCATGCATTAGTTTATGAAGTTTTGGAGAGTGGCAATTTTCTATTCATCTAGGTCAATTAACTCTACTTATGGACTTTTGTTTTACAAAAAAAGGGTGATTTCTAGCTGTATGATGGGTTTTTAATTTAGGAAAGTTTGGGAAGGGCCGCTCTAATTTGTAAAATTCCCCAGGTTTTGACAAGTTGATCCAGTTTCATCAAATTTGTGTTTCCCAAAAGGTGAATATAAATATTTGGAAAGTCTTGAACTTATTACGTATTAGCCAAATTATATCTTAGTATCTTATTGAAGTCATAAACCCTCTCTAAACCAAACTCACTCTTTGTAGTCATTTTACACAACTATGTGTTATATGGGATTTGTCTCATTTATATTACTATTACGCCATCTGGGTTGGCGGGTTCAGTATATTGTCTTTGGATGCAAATCTTAATAACTTTTATGTACTTGTGTGTTCTGGTGGCAAACAAATGACCATATCCATCTGCAAGACTTACAAAGTTTGAATACTTACTAGTATATATTTTGTGCATACTGTACCATGTGCAGTCATTCACAAGCAACAATACCATGTTGAATTCTTGTATTCTTTCTTTTTTTCTACGCAAATTCTTGTCTGCTTAGTTCATTAATTGTATGCACTGCACTGTGTGAACCTATACTCAAGTCAAAGAAGCACGTATTTGTATCCTTCTAAATTAAACAAACAAGATGCTTAAAGTATGTTTCAAATATAATGAATTTTTTCCCTAAAAAGGATAGTCTTTCTAAGATTGTTGTTGTTCTAACATTCTAAATGCCTTCATGGGGTCCTCAAAAGGAGCAGAAACTGCCTTTTTATTTGTTCTAACATTTTATTTGTATGCTTTTTTCCTTTTTCTGCTATCCTTTTGAGTATAAGAGTGTAGTTAACTCATTACACTTTTATAATTTTTCTGGCTGTAGAAAGGTCATGCTTCGTGTAGATGCAAAGCAGGGAGCTTCAAGGGAGGGGAACTCTCCTCTTGAACTATTCCAGGTGACAAGTTTTCTTGGTTTCCTTCTGAGTAGATTATTATTAACAATATTTTGAGTTATCAATTAATATTTTTTTTAAAAAAAATGGGATTGTATCATTTTCCAATGTTATATTTCAACTCAACACAATCATGGTGTTACCCCAAATCCAAACAATAGGAGGATGATAAGAAGAGAAAAGATACTCTTTTTTTTTTCTTCATCATTTGAGCTTAAATGGAGGCATTCCTTATTGTCATATTCTTCCATATCAAAAGCATTGAAGGGGGTTGGGTTTTTTTTTTTTTTTTTATTTTTATTTTTTGGTGTTCCTCTTGTATACTCCCGATGTACTAAGGGCGCCTTACGCTTTTAATGATATTTTCACTTAAAAAAAAAAAAAGAGCATTGAAGGACAAAATGAGTGTTGCATTCCCAATTAATTTTCTTTCCTGCCTTCTGGCCTTTATTCACCAACCTTTGAATCTGTTGATAACCCAACAGATTCTAGCAACAAGAAAAAGAAAAAAAACCTAATGTAACGATACAGGGAAAGCGGTAGCCACATTTGCGTTATCACTCCAAAAGGATTAGTCAAGTTACAATTTGAGCTCCCTAAAACCGCTTGTAAATCAGTTTCACCTAGTAAAGAACAAATATGAGAATTAGCACCCATGAACACCTTTATAATCTACTTACTCAATTTGTGCAATTCATCTTCCCATAGTATGACTAACTTTCTAGAGTGTCGCAATCTTCCCCACTCAAATTCCCGATGTCTTTGTTAGATCTCATGCCATGCAGTGCCTCATCGCCACATGGTGTTACTAGGTTCTGTTAATACCATTTGTAACGACTAAGAGAAAGCGCTAGCTACATTTGCGCTATCACCCCAAAAGGATTAGACAAGTTACAATTAAAGTTCTCTAGAATCGCTTATAAAGTCCAGTTTCACTTTATAAAGAACCAATGTGAGACTTAACACTCATAGGTACCTTTATAATCCACCCACTTAATGTGTGCAATTCATCTTCTCGTTGTGAGATGTGAGACTAACTTTGTTGGGTGTCACACCTAAAGTTAAGTAGTTGCTATGTTGTAAAGGCTTGTAACCCACGGATTTTCTTTCTTCTTAACATGCCACACCTATCTGGCATTGCCTAACCCCTATGAATGCTAGCACTATAATCAGGCATGTGGCCACATTTTGCATTTATTGGGTAGCCCCTCCCTTTCAGGGGAAAGGCCATTTGAGACCATATACAGGTAATGTGATCCTTTTTTCCTTCTATTCACACCTCGTTGTGACCCGTGCCAACATTGGTGTTTCATGCTTCCTCGGCGATGCTAGTGTGGCAGAAGGTGACGGGGAATCTGGTTGTAGACTTGTCGATGGCTAGGTCTTCACTGGCGATAGATTGAGAGGATTGCTCCATTTGTCGTATCTCCTCTCTGTTTTCTAGCTGAGTTTCGCCCCCTCCCCTCCCCCAAAATCCCCCGCGGGCCCCCCCGATTGTCCTCAGCAAGCTTCTACGAACGGGGTTTCTTGTGATTCCAAATGGTATTGGTTAGCGGTTTTGGATGTTTTTGTGTATGGATTTGGTAGGGATGAGCCCAATCTTTCTATAAATTCTAATACAACTTTTAATGAGTGCTTTAGTCCAGTTATTGTAATGTCTTCCCTAGGCAAAGAGGGTGCCCTTTCATTTTGTGTACTCCCCGGTTAATTCCTCAACTCACAACGCGTGGCAAAAGGAGAGTTCATAATGGGTTAAGAAATTCATGTATGGTTTAGAAAAAAATTTGGGGGTCTCTTACGAAGGGTTTGAGCAGGGGGTTTCAAAGTTGTTCTCTGCTATAGAATACAAATGCAAGAGTTACAAAGAAACGTCAGGATCCATCAAAAGAGAGATAGGGAGCAGGGGTAAAGGAGTTAGAGAACTTCTCAAGCTGGCAAGTTCAATAAACTATGACGCTAAAAGGAACCCGCCCAAACCCCACCCATATTAGTATCGTGGTAAGGCTTGTACCTTTATAATCTAAAAATCATCAGTTGGAACATTAGAGGTCTTAATGACGCAGGGAAAAGGCTCAACATTAGTAATTTATTGAAAAGTTGTAAGCCTGACATAGTGTGTGTACAAGAAAAAAAAAGGGGGGGAGTGGATTTTTGCGTATTTTCTGAGGTTTATGGGGTGGATCATTCACCGAGTGGACTGTCTTGCCAGCCTTAGGAATCTCAGGTGGTACTCTTTTAATGTGGGACAAACGGGCAGTGGAATGCATTGAAGAGGTGGTAGGCACTTTCTCCTTCTTTTGCAAATTCAAACATGTTATGGACCAATTCATTTGGGCTTTCTAAGGCGTCTACGGTCCCAATGTTGATTTCGAAAGGCATTATATGTGGGAGGAATTGTTAGAGGTTTTTGGTTGGTGGGAAATCCCTTGGTGCATCGGGGAGACTTCAATGTTACTCGTTTCTCGAACGAAAGGGTGGGGGCAACTCAGTTGACTACTGCCATGTTGGAGTTTTCAGATTTTCATTTTAGAGTAGGGTTTGATGGATATCCTGTTAGCTAGGGGTTTCTTTACGTGGTCTAACGACCAAGATCTTCCCAGTATGTCTAGAGTTGATAGATTTCTAGTTTCTTTGGATTGGGAAGAGCGTTTCCCTAATCGGATTCAAAGCCGTCTTCATCGACCTTTATCAGATCATTTTCCCATTTTGCTTCACAGTATGTCAAGAGTCCTTTGCACTTATTTAAATTTGAAAACATGTGGCAGAAAGCATAGGGTTTTGTAGACATGGTGAAATAGTGGTGGGAATCATATCAGTTCTTAGCACTCCCTGTTTTGTCTTTGCTAGTAAGCTAAAATGGCTGAAATTTGACTTAAAGCGCTGGAATAAGGAGGTTTTTGGTAATGTCGAGGAGAGGAAGAATAGATACCTTGTAGAAGAGGAGAGACTCAAGAGGGCTAAGGTGAAAGCAGATTTGGAAAACATTGCCCTTATGCAAGAAGTTAGTTGGAGGCAGTCAAGGACAGCTTGGTTAGATGAAAGGGATCACAACACGATATTATTTCATCCTCGCCAACTCTCACAGGAGATATAACTTTATCTCTAGTCTTTGTATTGACAACACTGTTACCTTCAATCAATGGGAGAAAATGTTTCTTGGTGGCCCAAAATAGATGGATTGGAGCTTCCTTTTTTCAGACTATAGAAACAGATTGGTTGGAGAGACCATTCCAAGAGAAGGAAGTTCTTCCTGCTCTCCTAAGTATGGATGACGACAAAGCGCCGGGCCCTGATGGCTTCACTATTGCTTTTTTCCAGTCTTGTTGGACTATAGTGAAGGATGGCCTTATGTGAGCCCTCCATAATTTTAATGAGCATGAGTTGTTCGAAAAGAGCCCCAATGCTACATTTGTTGCTCTCATTCCCAAAAAGACTGGGCAATTGGAAGTAGAGGATTTCAGACCTATCAACTTGGTGGGGAGTGTTTACAAGACTTTGGCGAAAGTTCTTGTGATTAGAATGAAACAGGTGTTGGGATATCTCATTTCGAACAGTCAAAATGCCTTCATAGTGGAAAGACAAATTCTAAACTCAATACTCATAATGAATTAGTGTTTGGACATATTGTGAATGCACTTACGAGATTTGTATCCTACATTGCTAAAGTGTAAGAAGAGTGAGTGGTTTATATAACATAGTTGGGCCCAAACTCATAGGCTTAAGCTTTCGGTTTGTGTGGTGTCTCAACATGCTATATTATGGGCTCACTAAATGACTCCCTAGGTGTTTCTCTCCACAACAATTTATATTAGGGCCAAGTTAGCATTCCATTGTTGTTGACATGAGTGTCTTGGTTAGACGCGTTTGGTTTGACTCTAGTAAAAGAGTGTGACCACAGCTCTTATAGTACGCGTGATACTCTTGGTTTGTAAGTATTCACACGAGAGGGAGTTTGGGTTAATGTGGAAGAGACTCACAAGTGAGAGAGAGATTGTTGTGAGTGCACTTGTCAGGTTTGTGTCTCCATTGCTTAGGTGTAAGAAAAGTGAATGGTTTATATAGTATAGTTGAGCTTAAACACATAGGCTTAAGCTTTTGGGTTGTGTGGTGTCTCAACATGCTATATAATGGGCTCAGTAAATAACTCCCTAGGTGTTTCTCTCCACAACAGAAGAATAGGTTGAAATCGGGTATTCCTAGTGTTATTTGCAAGCTAGATTTGGAAAAAGCCTATGACCATGTCAACTGGGAGTTCGTTTCGTATCTCATGGGCCGTCTTGGCTTTGGCTCTAAATGGAGGACTGGGATATTTGCATGTATCTCCACGACCCAGTTTTCTATCTTGATTAATAGTAGTCCAAATGGCTTCTTTGGTAGTTCCCGGGGCCTTTGCCAAGGGGACCCTCTCTCGCCTCTCCTCTTTGTGATTGTCATGGAGGCTCTCAGTAGGATGCTACCTAGAACTATGGTTAGGGGTTATCTATCAGGATTCTAGGTAGCCACCCAAAACGTGGCCTCTCTGGAAATATTCCATCTTCTCTTTGCAAACGATACACTTATTATGTGTGATGCATATTGCGATCAAATCTATAATTTGAGTTGCATTCTCTTGTGTTTTGTGACCATTTTGGGCTTGAAGGCCAACCTTCGAAAATCTGAATTGGTTGCAGTAAGGGAGGTTACACCAAGAATAATTGGCCGACATTCTCAATTCTAGTATCTCTTCTCTTCCCTTGAAATATTTGGGACTTTCTCTGGGTGCTCATTTTAAGTCAAAAGCTATTTGGGAGGGAGTAGTTGAAAAGATGAAAAAAAGATTGGCTAGTTGGAAGATCTATTTGTCCCGGGGTGGACACCTAATCAAGAGTACGTTATCCACTCTACCTATGTACTTCTTGTCCCTTTTTCCTTTACTGGCCAGAATAGCTAGGAGATTGGAGTGTCTCCAAAGTGACTTTCTTTGGGATGGACCAGGAGGTGAACATAAGTTTCATCTAGTGAACTAGAAGACTATATGTTCCCCAATTTTTGGAGGAGGGTTGGGAGTTAAAAATCTCATGCTCTTCAATAAAGCTCTACTGAGGAAATGGTTCTGGAGCAAGAGAAGAATTCTTTATGGAGACAGGTGATTATAGAGAAGAATGGGGTTTAGAGAAGGGGTTGTAGTTTAGAGGAAGTTCGTGGGCCCTATCGGGTGTGCTTTTGGAAGAATATTAGGAATGGTTAGGGGTATTTCTCCAATCTTGTTTCCTTCAAGGTTGGGGATGGATCTCGCATTTGCTTTTGGCATGATGTGGTGTGAAGCAACCACTTTCAAGTCTTCATTCCTAGAACTTTATTTGATAGCTCGGGAAAAAGAGGCCTTGGTGTCTGATTTCTTAGATTCCTTGGGTACCTCTATCCTTTGGAACCTGAGTTCTACCAGTGCAGTCCATGATTGAGAGATGGAATTTCTTTACTCTTTCCTTAATTTGTTATACTCCCCAAAAATCAATCTGACAGAGGCGGATAGAACATTGTGGATGCCTGCTAACAATCATGGTTTTGAAGTGAAGAGCTATTATAAATCTTTAAATCTGGAGAGCCTGGTCTGTTCCCCTGGATTAGTGTTTGGAAGGTCAAGGCGCCACCTCACATTGCTTTCTTTACTTGGTCGGCGGCTTTGGGTAAAATCCCCATGGTTGATAATCCTAGAGGATGGGGTTTCACCCTTGTAAACTGGTATTACCTATATGCAAAAAAAAAANAAAAAAAAAAAAGAGGAGATAGTAATCACCTCCTCATTCATTGTGGGTACTCTAGTGATCTTTGGCACCTAGTTTTCAATTTATTCGGAGTTTTGTAGGCTATGCCTATCAACATCCTAGAGCTGCTCTATTGCTGAAAGACTCAAGGGCAGGACATCCCAAAAAGGCTATATGGAAAGTTATTCTTGCACTCTTAATATAAAGCGTAGGGAGAGAAAGGAATTGGCACCTGTTTGGACTATGAATCTAATATGCTTAGTTTAAAATTTGTTTTTTTGAAATCTCTTTTGGATTGCGCTGTAATTTATGTGCCTAATTTCACCTCTTCGAATCTTTTAGATCTAGTTATCTTTTTGGATTTTCAACACCCTTAGGGTGGTTGTATCTGTTGTATACTCTGTGTAAGAGGGATCTGCCTTTTTTTATTCAATAAATTATTATTCATAAAAAAAATAAAAAAATAAAAAAATTAAAAAATAAAAAAATTAAAAATAAAAATGCTAGTGCTATAATCAGTTTTTCTAGGAGTGAAAAGAGGCTGAATATGGAATATTTGAAAAACTGCTGCTGAGAATGTTCCATAATTTGGAGTTAGAAATGACAATGCCATTTGCGTAATAAAGGCATTATGTGTTTCTATTGCTGGACTTAAAACTATCACAGTAGAGCGATAATAAAAATGTTCATGATTACTGTTGATACATGCAGCACAACAGCTTAACATACATGCCATTGTTTTTGAGCAGTGATGCCTCTTATCATATAATGTATCTGCTGCATGAAAAGAACTATTCTTATTGAAAATCAACATTGTAGCGAATCCCCACTTATAATGAATAGTTTCTGTTGAAGAAGCAGCTTTTGTCTATAAGATTATATTTTGGATGTGTCAAGAGTTTATTGCTTAACGCCAGTTATTTCTTTACATTATAGGTAGAGATTTATCCTCTTAAGATCCATTTGACGGAGACAATGTATAGAATGATGTGGGAGTATTTCTTCCCTGAAGAAGAACAGGATTCACAACGGCGGCAGGTTAGTTGGAGGCGTCAGGGCTTTGAAAGTTGTTGATACTTCTTTTATACCAGCCAATCTGTTAAGAACAATTAGTTGTAAAAGCTAAGGCAATTGGTTGTTCTCATTGTGATGTGCAGGAAGTGTGGAAGGTTTCAACAACTTCTGGTTTAAAACGTGTAAAGAAAGGCTCATTAATGCATGAAGCTTCTGCATCAAGCAGTCATTTAACAAAAGAGTCTGATGTCACATCCAAATCATCAAGTGCCCTTCCCTCTGTTACCAATCAACACTCTGCCCATGCTGATTCTGCTCAAGTAAGTTTTTAAGTCTCTTCTGCCACACGGTTCTTAAGAGAATGTATTAATAAAATGTAATAAGTAGATGTTCTTTTTAGATCTCCGCTTTGGCAGGATACCCAGGAACTTTATTTATCTTATAATAGGGGGTAAAGTGTGACTTTTTTTCTCTTCTTTCATATGATATATGGTCACGCAGTTTCCTTTCAAATTTTTTGAAACCTTTGTCCAATATGCAGGCGGCAAAGTTGCAAAACCTCAAAGCAAACACTGTTAGTGGTTCAACCTCAGAGTTAAGAAGAACATCATCTTTTGATAGAACATGGGAGGAGACTGTTGCAGAATCCGTTGCTAATGAACTTGTCTTACAGAGCATCTCTTCCCCAAAAAGCGGGCCACTTGGTTCTATTGACCAGCCAGATGAATCCTCTAAAACCAAGTTGAAAGAGTCTAAAGCTATCAAATCTGGTCGCGCCTCTCATGAAGAAAAAAAGGTAGCAAAGTCTCATGAAGAGAAAAGATCTAGACCTCGAAAAATGATGGAGTTTCACAATATCAAGATAAGTCAGGTCAGTTCAGTTTGTGCATAGTCATGATCAATCTTTGTGTTGCAATAATTTGGTTTTTGTGATTAATTGTATACTTTCTGGCGTAGGTTGAGCTATTGGTTACTTATGAAGGATCAAGGTTTGTTGTGAATGATCTGAAGTTGCTGATGGATACATTTCACCGTGTTGAGTTCACTGGAACTTGGCGGAGACTGTTCTCGCGAGTTAAGAAGCATATTATCTGGGGAGTCTTAAAGTCTGTAACGGGATGGCAGGTAAGCAATCTGCATTGACATCCTTTTTAGTATCTGTTCCCCCAGTATCACGCCTGCAAATTCTAGTAGTCCAATATCTATGCCATTCTGGCATGACAATGTTATTCAAATTCTTCCAACTACTGCAACCGAATTGGTCTTTTTGCAACCTTTAGCTTGGGTTATGGCAAAGATTCATAAAGCTTTGCTTTCTTTTATGGAACATACAAAGGAATTGATTATTTCCCCTTCCCCCTCCCCTTGGGCCAATTACTTACTAAAAAAATTGATTATTTTTTTATCATCAACGTCATTCTACAGATCTCTAATATGTCTTTATATGACTTTAGGAAGTGAACTGGAATTATAAAGGTGGTGTGTGATAACCCCTTTCAAGAAGTGTTTTTTTGTGTTTTAGTTGAAAAAGTGTTTTGATGTGACTTAAAAGGTGAAAAGAGTTTTGAGTTTTTTGTGGGTGTTTTGTGAGGAAAGTTATTTGTTAATATTTTGACACTTTTGGGTAGAAAGGAAAAAGGAAAGAGAAAAAGAGTTCACAAACAGCCTTTATATATGACTTTAGGACGGGAATTATGAAGGTTCTAGTTCATCTGAATTCACGGCAAAATTATAATCGCATTGACCTTTTCCCTTTGGTACCCATTGTCAGTCTTTCCATTGATCTTGTAGGGTAGGAAGTTCAAAGACAAAGCACACAGTCAAATCGAACCTAGTGGAAGTGGTGTTCCTGATAGTGACCTTAATTTCAGTGACAATGAAGGAGGCCAGACAGGGAAATCGGATCAGTATCCAATTTCCTGGCTTAAGCGTCCACACGATGGAGCAGGTGACGGATTTGTCACTTCCATCAGGGGCCTTTTCAATACTCAACGTCGCAAGGCCAAGGCATTCGTGCTGCGGACTATGAGGGGTGAAGCAGAGAATGATTTTCAAGGTGATTGGAGTGAAAGTGATGCAGACTTTCCTCCCTTCGCTAGGCAGCTCACTATAACAAAAGCTAAGAGGCTTATTAGGCGGCATACAAAGAAGTTCCGCTCAAGAGGACAAAAAGGTTTGTTGAACTCTTTTTCCTCCATATAAGTGATTATCACCTCGTTCTTTCATTTTCTATTTTTTCCCTTTGTTGGGAGGGCGCCCTGTTGCCAATTGTTAAAACCACTGCATCCATGGAGATAATTTCTAGGATTTTAAAGAACAACAGTGCTGATCCATTCACTCTGAAAGTAATCAGTTACAATTGTCAGGTATATTATAGTCATCCCTAGATTCTGGATCTCTGCGTCCTAATAAATTTAACCCAAGCAGAGGTGGTTAGTTCCTTGCATTGCAGAGCATCCATTAGTGTATCTTTTTAAAGTCATGAAATCCTGGGTGTTTTTTTTTTCTTGTTTTTTGCCTACTGATTCAATCAAATGCACTTAATAACTTCTACTTATTTCTGTATCAGCTTCATCCTCCCAACAGAGAGAATCGCTTCCATCGTCACCAAGGGAGACCACTCCATTTGAGAGTGATTCTTCTAGTGGGTCCTTGCCTTACGAGGATTTTTATGAATAGAAACATCTCTATTCATCCAGTGGGGATTTTCTGAAGGCCTTTAGGGGGAGTACATATCTCAGGGTTCCATTAGTCCCTTGTTGATTGTGGGGGTACAGGAACAGGGCAATTATAATTTGTTTGACTTGGTGAGCACCCTGGATGAGAGAGTTGGAGAGATTCATGCTGCTGCATTGTCTTCCTATCAAATACAAGCTGGGGGACACTAAGAATGGAGGAGACGAATATATATCCCTTCAGGGGGTGCTAACGAGAAACACATTGGTGGAGCATACAAATGATGATTGACTACAAGGACCTGAGTTGAACCCACTCTGTGGTCCTAAACTCTTTTGGCCCAAGGGAGATCCTTCTTCCTCGAAGGGTTGTCTATTTGTATATTTTTTGTAGCTCGAGTACACGAATATCGAGTCGCTCAATTTTTTAGAATTTTGTTCTTTTGTACATACATGATACATCAAAATATATATTTTTCCCAATAGAAATAAAGTTATATTACCCTCTCTCTGTGTGTTTGTTTAATCCCAAATGTTCTGTGAAAATTATATTTTTGGTGTTTCCTACATAAAATGCATAATTAGCTTTCAACCCTCTACCTATGATCCCGTATACTCTCTGAAGATTACGTGTCTGTTGTCCCTGTTTAATCCCAAATGTTCTGTGAAAATTTTATTTTTGGTATTTCGTACATAAAATGCATAATTACCTCCCGTGTCCTCTGTGAAGATTACGTGTCTGTCCCTGTTTAATCTCACATGTTCCGTGAATATTATGTTATTCATGGCAGTAGTTGGCAAATAAGCTCATCAACCTCCTCTCTAAATCCTTCATTATTAGATACAGCCGGGGTAGGGTTACCAGCCCTGGGCAGGTGGATTCCGGCTGTCCGAGATAGAAGGACCCTACAGCCTTCTTCACTTAGAGCACTTATATTGGGCTCAACAAAGTAATTATTTTTGCTAGTTTTGCAGCAAAAAATTACTTACATCCGGCTCGACAAATTGACTTAGGATTTGTTGAGCACTATTCATCAACAATCTATAATTTATATTTATAAAAAAAAATTGAAAAACTTCACAAAGACTCCTTGAACTTTCACCTGATTTGAAAAACTCCTCCAATTTTTTATTTTTTTTTTCTGTTTCACCCCTCGAACTTATAATTTCTATAAGAAAACCCTCTTCCGTCTATTTTCACCTTTAAAATTTTTTGAAATTTTCAAAATACCCCTGTATTTTAAACAAAAAAAAAATTATAAAAAAAATTTAAACCCTAAAATGAGGAGTATTTTGGGAATTTTAAAAAATTTTAACGGTGAAAACAAACGGAGGGGGGTTTTCTGATAGAAATTGAAAGTTCGAGGGGTGAAATTGAGAAAAATCAAAGATTAGGGGAGGTTTTTCAAATCGCGTGGAAGTTCAAGGGGCCTTTGTGAAGTTTTCCCTAAAAAAAATCAATAAGGTTTTCTCTCTTCTTTGGAAATAGAGAAAATAAATAAATAAATAATATTTTAAATAAAAAAGTGAAAGTGGATAGTTAAAATGCTAAATTGGATATAGGTACTTTAAAAAAGTGGCTTTCTTAAAAAAAAAAAAAAAAAAAACGGTGTTTTAGCTAAATTTTAACTAAATATTTGTTGAACCAAATATGAATACTTTTAGGTTGCTGAAATTTCTATAATATTTGGATAGCCTAATAACAATGATCCTAATCCACTGAGGAAACCTTATTTCCCTTGGTACGTTCCAGGTCCCAACGTGGCAGAATTTTTTAGCTTATGATAATGCTTAAACCAAATTAGTATCCAAAGCATACACACGTCACTTTAGTATACATAATGTTACATATAGGTTCAACGAGAATGCAATACAAGCTAACTTGGTCATTGTCTTTGTTCGGACCTCTCGAAAACCAAAATGGCCTAATTGCCCAACCGACACTGAAAATAATTTGCTTCTAAGTTATGTTTTGGGGTCTTATCGATTGTGTATCCCAGTCCATTGTACATAAAATATATATATATATATATATATATAAAATAAAAATAAATAAATAAATAAAAGAAGGTGGTTGGCCGGTGGATCGAATCCGGTCACATCGGGGATGGGAGGAATTGAAGACAAGGGGAGGGTCATTTCCGTTGGCGCTGTCCACAAAAAAGGGGAAAAAAAAAACAGGCAGGTTGTTAGGACATTTAATGGCACATTTTATGCAATTTAAAGTTATAAAGTTACTAATAATCGAAGTGAGATCCTTTCTAATTTTTTTTTTTTCTTTTCTAATTGAAGTGAGATACTTATGACAACTGGTCGTTCGTACAGTTTCTTCCATAATGAGAGGCATTGTCGGAAGGTCTTTCAGATGATAAATGCTTGTCTTTGCTTGTATTAATGGAAGGAGAATAGAGAAAATAGCCAAGCCTTGTGGAACAGTAGAAGATGATATTGTGAAGAAATTTAAAAGAGTTTTCTTGATGGTGAAGACGTTGGGAAACCCATTTGGCTTTGGTGTTGTTCAAGAGACAGGTTATATTTGGTATGTGGAATGACTATTTTTTGAAATAATTCTTATTAAGAATAAAATGAGTTAAATAAATTAATCTTATAATAGCCATTATCATGAACATGAAGGAATGATTATTCCTTCAATTAAGAGAATAGTTATTTCTCTTAACCTCAATTGAAAGAATAATCATTCTCTCATGGTCATCGAAATGGCTGTTCTAAAGCTAATGCACTCTACTCATTTTATTCTTAATAAAGACTATTATTTGAAATAGCTATTCCGCATACCAAACGTGTCCTACAACATATGAGAAAGAGAGTGTGAAATCAAATCTGAACCATTAATCAGAAAAAATTCTATTATGCCCAGGTTACAATCAAGTTACAAATTAGACACCATCACCTGAAACAATGTTTTGATAATTGTTCACTTTATTGGCAATGGTTTATTGTGATTTCAGTAGTTTTAAACTGATTTATATTTGGATGATTCTTGAATAAGAAACCTAATGACAAAATTTGCAATGCTAGAAGACTCCACGTTGAAGAGATGGGGATTCTTATCTCTTATCTCTTATCTTATTATCTTTTAGTTTTTACATTTTCATTGTTTGCATTTTTATCTTAATCTTATATTTTATGTTATTATTTATAGTATGAGTCTATCTACTATCTACAAATATGAGTCGTGTAATTCCCTATGATTATTATCAAACGAAGAGAAAGTAAAAATTAATTACAAACCTTATGTTTAAAAGGTCTAAATTTCATCGAAACCTAACAAATTATCCCGTGTTTAAGAAATTATTCACGTACCATCAACGTTGACACATGTTCCAACTGTGGCAATCTATACAATTAAACAATTAAACAACATTCGACCTACTGGCCAACCATCTCCTTTTTTTTCCCTGATGTGACCGGATTTCCACTGGCCAACCACCTGCCTTATTTTCTTGTACAATGGAGTGGGGATTACACAATTCGATAACATCCTCCCATTGAATTCTTCCTAACCCTCCTTTCTTAAAAGTATATACCACTCCCTACGTAAATCCAAAAATGCAAAAGAAGCAAGTAAAAGAGAGAGTTCATGATTATGGAATCCGCATTCTTTTTTCTTTTTTCTTTTTTGAGAGGTTACTGAGTTTTTATTTATTTATTATATTATATTATATTTCATATATAATTCCTATGTTATTAGGAGTGGGACTTCTCCTTTTGCTGAAGGCAGAGAAACCTATGAGGTGCATATGTTTTTTTTTTTTTGGCTCTATGCGCCAAAATAAGGTGCTCATACTTTAAATCCATTGGAAAAGGAGAGAAGGATATAAACATGGGAAAAGGCCAAACTTCACAAAGGTGGCCTGGCCTCCTATAGTGCTTGGTTGGATGGTCCTGTCAAGTGACAAGTTGTTGAGGGTTGGGTATTTCATTAGGGACTTTATATGCCCTCTATTTCCCTATTTAAGTACCCAAAAAAATTGAAGTGCATCTAGGGCCTTATTTTTTTTTACAGCTTACATGCTATAGCTTTTACTACAGCATGTAAGCTGGATCTATAAAGGAAATAAATTATTCTCATTGTTATGATGTATACTTTATTCTTCAAAGTATTATCACTTTGGAATTTGTACCTCTAAAATTTAAAAAACGGACCTCACAAACTACGTAATTGTAACACTTAGCACCATTAGTGTTTTTTTTTTTTTCCATTTTTTTGGACGGAACTTACGTAATGTGAGCCGCATGTGACTTTTTCACCCCTAATCGTGCCAAAATCCCCCCGTGGTAAAGGAGTTTGTTCCTTAAACTTGGTACACATGCCACAAAAATAGCCACAAAAAATAAAAAATAAAAAAATGGTGGTAGAGAGCCTCCCCTTTTCGCCACCTGAGAGTGGCTGGACCACCCCCTCACTTGACGTGTGGGGTTCGGCCAACCCTAAAAGCGTTTATGAGGGGTGATCGGGCCACCCCAAAAATGTATTATGGGGAGAGAAAATACATTTAACCCCTCCTCCCTCACGAGGGCATTTTAGAGTAATTAGGGGCGAAAATGTTATGTGTGGTGCACATGATGTAAGTTTTGTCCAAAAAAACTAACGGAGGGTCCTAAATGTCATGGTTACGTAGTTTGTACGGTCTGAATGTCACTTTTTAAATTTTAGAAGTACAAATGCTGAAATTGTAATTCTTCTAAAGGGGGTAATGTGTATTTTTCTCGCCCTATACCAATAATACGATAAACTCCAATGATCTAACTATTGAATCATTCGAGACCTATATTAATTCCTATAAGAGATCAAAGAAATATTCCAAAAAACATTTGTCTCTTTCGTTCATGTACTAGACCTCATCAAATAAAAAAGAACTATTATTGTTTTTTTCTCAAAAGCCCTAATGACTTTTCGAAATGCGATGACTACATATAAATTGGACCTAATCTTATTACCAATTTGGTACACGTTAGACACCACCATGACAGAGGACCGACCGAATCAGGAGACTAAGAGCATTAACAATAACTTTTTTTAGACTTTTCTTCAATAAAGATAACCAAATTATTTTTTTGCTTTTCTATTTAAATAAGTTCTACAGCAGCTTTCCTTATTATTTCCTATATTATTTAAATATTATTAAAATTAAGTGTTAGGGAAAGAGAGAGGAAAGAGAAAGCCAATTAAAAATTGTTTAAAATAAATGTTAGAGGAAAGAGAAGGGAAAGAGAAAGCCTTTTATATTAAAATAATGTTAAGGGAACCACTTTTGGTTCCCTAGATGTGGTTCCCTTCATGTTTCTATAGTTTAAGGAATACTTAGGAAAGTTGCTGCAATGACTTTTTTGTGTTTTTTTAACAGTTTTTCCTACACTAAAGAAGAGAATGGAGTTTAAGGAAAGCTGCTGTTAGTGCTCTAACTAACGACTACCAACGGTTCGTGAATTGTCGTTGTTGCTAGTTTATCAAGTGCTTTCCATTAATTGTCGTGAATTGTCGTTGTTGTTGGTTTGATTTTTGTGTTAGTACCTTTCCCTTTTGTAGTCTCTGATTTGGACTTAATCAGTGTATTTTTTGTTCTAGCCTCCTTATGGTGGCTGTTGCAATTACTTAGTGGGGGTTCAGATAGACTTGCCTTTATCTGTGTCTCTATTGCTTCAGAAATCGCTTTTTACGGCCCTTTGAGAGAACTATGTCACTTGTTTGACCTATCACATACTTTGTGTTTATATTTCTGCATTATATGTGTTCAGTTTGGGACTATTGTTGGAGAGCTCACCCCTTTTTTGAATTTAGGATCTCCCACTCTCTTTTCTTTTGAATCAAAAGTGGTAAAGATATTTCCTGATAACCCTTTTTTCTTATTCAATTAAAAAAAAAAAAAGTGCTTTCCATTCCTCGTAACTTACTACAAGATGATGTATTGGTATTATGAAATTCAATGAAATTAAATATCTCCTTTTTATAATGCGTTTAACATTGTAATTTCACATATCAAAAGTTAATTTTAAAATAAATTTATGCCCATTTGCATTCAAGTAATTCTATTCCTGTTTCATTGCTGCATCATGTAGACCCTTCACTCTTTCGACTCTTTTAAGTGTGTTAGTTAAAACAAAGTTTTCCTCCGACCAGAGGGGTAGTTAGCATTTTAGGTTTGGGGCCAAATTGAAAAAACAAAAAAAAATTTGGGGGGTCAAAAATAAATTTTTAAGGGTATATTTTCAAAAATTAAAAATTTTTGGAGTAAAATTGAAAAAAAAAAAAAACATTTTGGGGTGTCAAAAATAATTTTTTTTTTAAATATATTTTAAAACAAATTTAAAATTTTGAAGGGTCACAAACACCAAATTGGCCATGCAGCTCCACCCCTGCCTCCAACAAATTATGTGTTATCAATGAGTGTCACGTCTACTTCTCTCACTTCTTTAATAGCCTCATCTACTCTTCTTATTCCACAAATAAATTTTTTTTTTTAAAAAAAAAAAATAGAATATATATATTTATATGTGCATCTTTATAATTAGTTATAACTGAATAGCTGAATAGCAGTAGAGATTTGTAGTTACCATACCTTCTTCCCGAAGATGGCAAGCCCCTGTTGTTCGACTGTTTTCCCCATCTCACACATTGAAGCAATGCTGACAGTGAGACCATACAAGATGACTGATCCGCGACGATCACGTCAAGTGTCGGCCATGGACGGCTCTGTCGTCTCGGGAATATTCCGAAGTTGTCTTCACGTGGTTCTTTACTACAAGAGCGTGTCGGAGGAGGATTCGGGGTGGCTTTTGGCCGGCTGGGCTATGGAGTCACTAGCGCGAGCGTTGTCGGAGCAGCAGCCATTGCTCGCCGGAAGGCTTCGGCGAGGGGAGGATGGCGATGGAGAATTAGAAATTGTATCCAATGATAATGGGGTCAGGCTCATCGAGGCACGCATCGCGGTGACTTTATCAAGCTTTCTTGAATTATTGAAGGAAAATGAAGAAGCAGAAGCTCAGCTTATTTGCTGGCCGGATATTGATGAACAAAGTCCCCACTTCTCGCCACTGTTTTACGTTCAGGTAAGTAAATTAAGCTTACGTATCAAGAGGTTTGTAAATTTAATTATTTAATTAATTAATATTTTAACATTTTTTTTCAAACGTGGGCCTAAATTTTTATGAAATATTTAATTGAAATGAGAAGTAAATGACGGAAATAAGATCCGAACGTTGGACCTTTATTCTTATACCATGTTAAATCATCATTTATCCAAAAAGCTTAAAATACTAAAAAACATTAAATTTATGGCAGTTAAGCATTTAATAAAATCGCAGTTTGGCCTTTAAAATCTCAGATTAGCCTTTACAATTCTGCTCTCTTACCTGCAATTTGAAAAAGCAGAAAATCTGCATTTTCAAATTGCTATTTTTTAAAAAATAATTTTAAACGATCTATTTTTTACGATTTAGTTTAAAATCGTACTTTTTATCTACGAATCGCAATCTCAAACACACCTTAATCATTTAATTAATATTCTAACAATCTGTAGGGTCTTTTGTGCGGGCAAGGAAGCTCCTATGACAATTCCCTATTATTACCCTGAATTCCAAAGCGGTGTGAATATATGTATACTATTTTGATGGTTACGTTAGAATGCACATTTTAATATGGTACATAGAATCTAAAGTGAGCTAGAGCCATATATAGAGGTGTGAATTAAAGTGGGGCTCTCTTTTTTCAATCTTTTTTTTTTTTTTTTTCCTACAGGTGACAAACTTCCAGTGTGGTGGATACTCAATTGGGATTAGCTGTAGCTTTCTTGTGGCAGACCTTTTGGTGAAGGAGAACTTCCTTAATAGTTGGGCAATCATACACAACAATATACTTTCCAGTAATAATGGACCCCAAATACCCCTATTTTACCTCCCTACCCTTAAATATAAAGGTTCTTCCCAATCCCCCACCAGCATAATTAGCCCTAATCCCAAAAAAAATTGTGGCCAAACTATGCATTTCAAGGTCACTGCAGTAAATGCAAATTTGGACAGTGAAATGTGCAAGGCACTTGCATTGCTTTGCATTGAAGAGGCAGAGAGCAGGCTTGGTAGCAAAATGGATTCAGAGTTGTATTTGTTTGTGAAAGAAAAGAGTGAGGTTATTAAGGTACGCAAGTGTTCAAAAAATGGACTTGTTAAGCCACAATCGAACCTCGAGAGTCGAGTTACAAGTGCAGGTTGGGATGATTTAATTTTAGGGGCCAACGACATAGCGTTTCGTGAAGGGAATAAGCCGGTTCATGTTTCGTATTGGATCGGGTCAATTTCTGATGGACTTGTCATGGCAATACCATCATCTCCTAGTGAGGATGCTCTTGGAGTGAATGTCTTAGTCACAATTCCAAATAAGAAAGAAGATTAATGTTACTTTTCATACTCATTTCACACAAACTGACGTGTGACGTGTTTTAAATGACTTTTTATATTAGTTTACTTAAAACACACACGTCAACTGGTTGGATATGAGTACGAAAAATAGTATTACTCGAGAAGGAATTTTAGTAGGACGTTGGAGGATAAGAATTTACTTCCATTTTCAACATTTAATCCTGCCTGTTGCATTATACGTGATTCTTGCCGAGTGTGCTACCACTTAGGCTTGTCTGGTCAAAATTTCATGTTATTCATTACCTTCAATTAGTATGGATTTTAATTTACCATTGAATTATAAATTCATGTATTATCATGTATTTGAATAATGAAAGCTGCGGTCTATATTGGATTGTAATTTGATGATTATTTCCTCATTTGAGTTGATACTACTCTGATGAATATTTCAAATAAAAATAATAATAATAGTTTGAAAAATTTATGCGATAACATTGTGATTCTCTTTTGAACAATTCTTAAAAGAATAATGTTATACACTACACTTTTATCTCACTATTATTATACTTAATAATGTGGCACTACCAATCAGTCCTTAAATTTTTTATTTTATTTATTTATTTATTTTTAACAATAACTAATCTAAAAGTTGATTGTCAATGAAGTGAGATAAAAGTATAGTTTCTAATGTATTTTCTTAAAAACCACAATTCTGTGAAAATCAAATGTTGCTCAACAACTGGATTAGATATAAACTAGAAACAAGATTGTGAAATGCACGATGAGTTAGTGACGAGATTTTTTTTTTTTATTTTAATCATAGTTGACCTACTCGGGCAAGCATGAGTTAGTTCTGGACAATCCATTAATAGTGAAGATTCGAATAGTGCCAAGTACCAGCTAAAAAGGGAAATAATGCTAACTGGCCTATGCATATGGAAGCATCTTGCCTTGGTAATTTCGGGTTGGATCAAAATCATCCTCAAATCTCAATCATTATTTAAATATTTAACTCTAATGATTTTTAATTTGTTTACTTTCTTTGCAGCATGGATATAAATTTACTACAATGTGTTATGTGTCTACATGATTTGATCACACCAATTATTGGCTACCTTTCTCATTTTGTAGCTGAACTGAGGTTTATCGAGACTAGAACACCACAAGCACTTTTGACACGAATCTAAAAATGAAAAGTGAAAAATAATATTAATGCAATCTGAACAGCCCTAACAAATAAATCACATACAGGTAAAAAAGCCCACTCAATCGTTTCTCCTAACAACTCGTAGTACACAAGCAAGATCCCAGCACTTACATCAACAGCAATCACAGCCAGGAATCCGATGTCGGCTGAAAGCAGCAGTGCAATCCTCCTGTCCCAAGATGATCGTTTGCACTTGGAGTTTACATCACCGGCGTTTGTAGTTATATCGACTGAGAAATCCCTTACCTCCCCCTCCTTTGCAAGGATCATAAACTTTGACCTGTACGCAGCATTTGCATATTAGAGAAATAGCCAAATCTGTTGCATGAATCAGTTAAGCAAATGAGTACCTTCTAATCAAAGTTAGCAGGGATATCTATGTCTGTATCTGAAGGATTAGCAAGCTCAACCAAAGGTTCCTGTAGATACCACAACTTCAACATGAAAAATTGTATATCCAAGACCCTCATTTGCATATCAGAATTTCTTTCCAAACAATCACAGCAGATTACATTGGAAAATAATTGAGATTTTATATCTGTGGTTACAAATTAATAAGCATGTCAAATATGTGCATTGCTAGACCCAGGATAGCCAATTAAATTTATTGACTCCCAGTTATTTACTGTAATTTTTGGCACTTGGCAAAATATGAACCAAAGGGCAGAAGAAATGGGGCCTCACTTTATCTGTTTGGATTGAGGAAAGTGATGAGAAGTAAAAAGAAGGGAAATAAATTACATGGGAAATACTTCCCAGTGGAAGTGAAGAAAACTGGGAGAGCAGAACTTTCCACTGAGCCCACTTTTAATTTCACACCACCAGGTGGGAAGTGAGTTCGGTCTTTTGTGATTTTCTGTAGTACCATAAATACACCTGATAAAAAGTGATAAATCAAATGTAAACATGGGTTTAGAAATGGCAATTTACACTTCATCTAGTTTATCTACAGGAAAAATTGGAATAAAATCCTCTTCATTTCATTTGAAATGGATAATATATATTTCATGATCACAATTTAAAGTTAGTGCATCTAACGGTGTACATAATGTTAATGTTGACACGTTTTTTTTTTAAAAAATTTAATTAATATAGCATCATATATACCATTAGATGTACTAATTTTAAATCCTAACCATGAAATGGATACTGAAATGAAATGAAGAGGATCTTTGTCCGGAAAAATTCAACTTCCATTGTGAAGACCCGAACAATATAGACTAGTTTCCACTTCCAATCACTTCCTTTTCCATTGTATCCCAATTCCCACGTCTCTCAAAAGCCAAACATAGTGTTCATACAAAGTAACGAATTTTTAATATTAAAAGAATACATTAGTATTTTAAAAAAAACAAAAAAAAAAAATTCATAACAATACAATAGTTTACAAAATATGGAAACTACCTTTAGTAATAGCCAAAACATATATTACAGTTATTATACCTGCTCCTCATCATTGGCTGAAGAATGGACAATCATGGGAAGAGTATCTGTAAGATCTTCAGCAGTTGCGTGCAAATCCTGCAGCATGAGGAATTAAAAGTTACCATAGAAACAAGTAAAGTACCTATTACATTACGGTTGAAAAAGCAATTTATGAGCAATAAGAGGGAAGTATTAGCCAGAGGTTAGTTGTCTTAATATGCTAAATAAATTAGCCATCAAAACAAAATTTTCCACAAAGCAAAAAGTAAAGACGAAACATTAACGTTCTGAACAAGATGCATCATTTCCTCCAAAGAAATAATGAAAGGAGTGTTCTTTATGTGAAGCATCCTCCCAGAGTCCACTTTTATGTCCGTGGAAATGTTCAAAAAGTGTACAGTGTGTGTGTGTGTCTTTACTAACATTTATAATTTGCTTTAATTTAAAGGTTTCGAGAACTAACATTAGGTCCGTTGCTTGAGTTAACAATGGAAGAAGCCAGATTTGCATACAAAATATACACAGTTCGATACTTCAACAACAAAACTTAAGGTACTTTTTAAACACCAAGGTCGTACAAATCCTACCCAAATCCTTGCTGTACGCTCAAATTGCTTAGCCACAAAAGAACAAAATATACTCCACCTACCAGTGTAAGAACGATTTTCATACCATTATGCCGAAGGTACAAAAGGAAAATCCGGTGCAGTTGATAAAAATGTTTCTTCCAGGCCAATAAAAAAAAAAATAAAAAAAAAAAACAAACTGGTAAAAAATATCACCAATTTAAGGTCTTATGGAAGAACCAGTATTTAGATAAAGCAACGGTGAAATGAATTCATTACTATTTTTTGCTATCAGTGGATTTTTTTCAAAAACATACTTCATCATCAGGGTTGACAGAAGACTTATTGGATCCTCCTGTAACAAGCTTAGAAGGGTCTTCAGAAGTTTCCTGCATGCACCATAAATTAGCTTAGATGATTGAAAAAAGCTTGTCCTATTCACTTGTAAGGTATTTGAAATGGATGAGAAGATAAATACATGCTCATCTTGGTTGCCACAGAATTCTCCATCTGTAATTGATGGCTTGACATCAAATGGAGTTTCCTGCAGATCCCATCAAAGCCTTTGGGTAATCAATCTTGACAGCATTAGCAACATGACAACCAGAAAACTAATGGGAACGATTAAATATTGTGTACAACAGACACCTAAGGTCCTATGGACCAATGGTATACTAGGTAGATACCTCGGCCAATATGGATTTCAGCAATTCCAAGCATGGTGATGAAGAGCAAAATAGGACCATCCATTTATCAGATAATGCAGAGTAATATCAGAAGTCTTAGGTCATATCAACCCCCCCCCCCCCCCCAAAAAAAAAAGAACAGAAAAGGAGAAACAGTTTGATACAGAGCCAATTTTAAGCTCACAATCAAAAGTAAACTAACAAAACATTGATACACTATATAAATGTGGACTAGACTTTCAAACTTAAAGAAAATGTTGCATCACTTTCATGTGGTACATACAGGTTCAATATGTTCCATGGAAACAATTCTTCCTCCCTTACTGAGATCCCTCAATGTTCCCTGTACATTCAAAAAAGCAGTCAAAGGAATTGACGAATTAGACTAAAGGTCACAGTTTATATATCTTGTAACAATAGTAACAACAACAAAACTCAATCTGAAGCCACACTCAGATAATAATACTCCCTAATATATTTTCTAATTATCTACTAAAGCTGAGGCATGCTCTGATACTCATACACAATATAACTCTTCTCACAACTACAAAAGTACTACGAATAGGTGACGAAGTACAAAACATTTATCAGCATACAAGTCATGCAGAAGAGTCGATCAATGCCAAAGAAAAGAAGTTGAAGAAAATATTGACTACGTGTCATATAAATAAATCAATACGTCCCATTCTAGAGTAAATTTCCCTATCAAACAGACATGAGAACATATCTTGATATAAAGTACCTATAAGACCTCAAACCAGCAAACCAACATTATTATTTATACCAAGAAACCCTCTTACTATTTCTTAACCAACAAGTAGTGCTGCTAACTTTAAAGTGGCATATTAGTTTTAAGGTACAGAGATCAAGAACTGGTTATACCACTCTCCCCCCAAAATAACCACCCACCACTCTTAAACTCTCAGCTACCACCTATCATAGCATGAGGTGAAGAAGCTAATAAACAACACACACAATCACGTCAAAACGTTCTAACATGACACCAACTCCTGTTAATAATTGCTAACAGAAGCATAACAACAATTGCAATATCATATGCATATAAAATGCCCAACCATGCAAATGTACATACTCATTTTAAATCACAAGAAGCCTATCAATAGAACACAAGTTCAACAAACCTTATTTGCCCACATTAGACCACATGCATTACATAGAGTCCTTGGTCCAGCTGGCCCACGACGCATTGCAGGAGTATTATTTTCACTAACACCACAATGTTGACATCTGCGCAAACTGAAAATAAAAATTGCATAAACAAGAAAAAGAAAATAAAAGTTAGTACCATTAAGAAATCATGAGAATAATCCCAAATCTGAAATATGCAACAACCAGATTAAACTTCGAACTCACACAGTTTCTGCACGAGAAGTACCATCTTGAAGGCAGCTCTGAGGAGAATCCCAATTTGAGGCAGTTGAACTTTCTTTTAAGGATGCAAACTGTCCATTCTTACGATGCATCCTGGTAGAATAATGACGAGGAGAGAGAATCGCACATCATTGACACCAACTCTTGTAATGATATTAAGTAAGAACGTTATAACTTCCACATAAAATCTGAAATCACAGGTTTCAAGTGCACCAGAGGCAAAGGTAAACCAACTTTTGCCACTCCTATAATTTAGCACATTCTCCCCATATTTTGGTTTTTATATTCCTGCACCCACACTTAGCCAAAAGGCCCAGAATGGTGTGGCAGATACAGAGCAAACAAACACCATTACAGAATGTCACATACTTCTTGAGAAAGAAGTGTTTGAACAGAATAAAAGATTACCCGATATGTTCTAAAAAAACAACATAAAAAATGACATGTATGGTGAATACGATCCAGCATCCACTAGACAGACAATTTGATTTCCTACATAAAATACTTTCTTTCTTCTTTTTCCTACATAAAATACTTTCTTTTTTTTTTTTGGATAAGTGAGTGAAAATCTCATTAAAAGCGTAAGGCGCTCCTAAGTACACCGGGAGTGTATACAAAAGGAACACCAAAAAATAAAAAACAAAGAAAACCCAAATAGAACCGCCTGCAAACCCCCAAAAGTACTAAACTACAACAAGGCACCACAAACAGACTCCCACGAACAGACACCAGCAAAAGACCAAGTGCTACATCACCAATCCAAAACCATCCTCTTGCTTTTATCCCGGCTAGGGCCTCTATCATCAAAATTAATAGAGCACTCCATATTTTTAAGCTCCCTCCTACCTAAAATACTTAGAAGTTCACTTACACACACACACAAAAAAAAAAAAAAAAAACCTTCTATTTGCATGCTTTGTTTAAGAATTTTTTTTTTTCTTAATAATGACAGTCTATTGAAAAATAAAAGGGCATCGCCCTAGTATACGCGAAGTATACAAAAGATATGCAAAAAAAAACACTTAGATCTGAAACTTCAACGATTATCACTCTCGTCCAATCAAAAGTGATCTCAAAAGTCCTAGAATTTCTTTCCCTCCAAATACTCCACATCATCAAGCATACAGATTATTCCACAAATCACTACTTTGATGTCTTTTGAAGCTGCCTCTCCAACACACCATAAGCTCCCTCACCAAATCATTCATAACAAGAAATCCCAAATAATGAGAAAACTAACGACCAAGGCTCTCCAGCAACAGCACAATGTAGAAGGAGGTGACCAACCATCTCTCCATTGACTCGCTTGCAAAGCCCAATAATAATACCTTAATTCGAAATTCTGATTTTTAGATATTGCCTAATCCATCCTATCAATTCCCCTCCCATTGATACGCACTAAAGATAATCATTCCAAAAATTTATAAACAGTCTCAAGCTCTCAGTCATACAATGCATGTGAGAATAAAGTGGCGAAGTTTGTCAACAACTTACCACTATTGCATCTCTATTCACTGCAATGACAAAAACTTTAGGAAAAAAAGGAGTTTTAGTGACAACTCTCACACTGTAAAGCTCACTAAAAGCAGGTGTAACTCCCATGCCCAACATTATATCTGCTATATTTCAAAAACATCTCCTAGCAACTTCTAATATGCTTCCACGAACTTAACGTCATGTGCACCCCTAACCTCAGCAGGACACCAATGACCCTAAGTTTCCCTGCATTTTGTCTCCACTACCGTCCTCCAATCCCTTTCCATAGCATATCACCAAAACCATTTCTCGAAAGAGCTTGGTTAAAAATACCAAGCTTCATAATAGCCAAACCCCCAGAATGAACAAGCCATATCCCAACTCACCAAGTGATACTTGGTGAGTAGATACAGAGCTTTTAATCAAGGTGACTCTCTCCTTGGCTAATAAGTATACTTTCGTCCATATATTTGTTTCTTACTTATCAAAAAAAAGTATACTTTCGTCCATTTGCTAAATTATTTTCAAATCTTTCCACATTTACATCCACATAAGGCAAATCAAGTCACATACCAAGTACCCATGCTAATCCATCCACATCTTCTAACTTCTTCAACTGAAACCAACTCATATTTACCCAGGTTCACCTTCAAACTTGAAACTCCCTCAAAACAAAGTAAGACACATCATAAAGAAAGAAGCTCCTCCAGTTCCACCTCACAAAAGATCAGTTTTCATCTGTACATAGAAGATGAGAAATGAATAGCTCTCCAGTATTTGTGGGTATGTTTGGGAAAGAGTTGGATTGGATTTGTGATTTGAATGGTAATAAGAAGTGAGTGATGTGATATAAAGTAGAAAGAATGTTGTGAATATTTTGTATAAAAAAGTGAAAGAGTTTTGTCTTTTAGTAAATTTTTTATTTGAATAGTAATTAAAAATGAGTGATGTGATATAAAAAGTGATTGATGGAATATTAAAAGTAAAAAAAGTTGTTAAAAAGTAGGAATGTTTTAAAGATGAGTTTTTTTAGGAGGGGTAGAACCCCTTGCCAAACGGATGTAGGAGGGGTAGAACCCCTTGCCAAACGGATGTAGTCTCCACTTAAGAACTCCAAACCAAACCTCCCTCTACCACTCTATTAATCATATGACTGAAAGCCTCCATCATCATAACAAACAAAAGAGAGGATAAAGGAACCCCCTATCATAACCCACAAGAACTACTGAAAATCTCAGTTGCGCTGCCATTTTTACTAAAATAGAGAATTTCATTGTGGAAATGCGACAGGCAATCCATTTTCTCCATCTAAACCCAAAAACCCATGTGCTCCATCAAATATAACAAGGAGACCCAATTAACACAGTCTTAAGCCATTCCCAAATCTAACTTGCACAACAAACCCAAAATCTTTGGTTTCAGCCTACTATCAAGGCATTCAATGAGAACTAAGGCCCAAATATGCCTTCATATTATAAACATATTTTGTGAATCTAATAATATTGTCCCCAACAACTTCTTCGATTGATTGGCTATGACTTCATAAGCACTACCAAGCAGACTGATAGGTCTCTAACATCTGAAGCATCTGATTTCTTTAAAATAAGAGCGATAAATGAAACATTAAGCTCCTCTCGAAAATGCGATTCTTGGGAAGGATTGAAAAACCTCATAAAATCTTCCCACACCACCCTCAAGCAAGTCTGAAAAAAGCTAAATAGAAAAGCCATCTAGAACTGGAGCTTTGTCCCCATTCAATTCTTTCAACCCCATACACCCCATCCTCTTCAAGAGGTCTCTCCAACAAAGCATTAGCATCCCAGTTGATGGATGAGAAATGCCTGCCATCAACCAATGGTCTCCTCCCAACTGAATCATACTACAAATTCTAATAGAATTGCCCTATTCCTCCTTCACTTTGGCTCCTGTGTAAGCACAAACCCATTGATAGCAAGGTTACCAATAAAATCAGTTATTCTATGAGAATTAGCAAGCATGTGGAAAAACTTGCTATTGTTATCTCCTCCTATCGTAGTTAATATAATATGATAAGCTCTCCAATTCTCTAAAATTCATAACTGTATTTGTTTTGTCCATTTTTTCTTGCTGCCAACAGTAGCTTCTTTATTTCGCCGTCTTTTCTCAATAGCATCAACCAGCCACATAGCTTTCTCTTCAAACCCCTCAAAAGAAACCCCTGCACATTTACTAAACCCTTGATGCTTGATACGCTTAACAACCCACTCTAAAACTAAGAACTTTGCTAAACCCCTTGATAACCTTCATAACCCATTCTGAAACTTCCTTGCTATCGTCCTTCCAAGAAACATCTGCATGAGGATCAAAGACTACTGCTGGTGTACAATTAATTGGAATCAAACAATTAATGACTTCCACTGCAGAAGGTACTATCTCACTTGTAATCTAGTGGATCTGCAGTTACCAGTAACTGTAGCCACACAACCTACCTTGTGCATTCTGAATCAATTTCAGCACGAACACTATCCCATATTCAGCCCACTTATCACCATCCAACCCATCTGGACTTCAATTGCATGATTCCCTTCCAGTGCAGTAAGTTTTGCCATTGGAAAGTCTGCCTGCTTCAAAGTCTCCTATCAAATCAACAAGCAAACATACCTAGCATGGAATTATAATTGGGACAAGAATATTCTGTTCATCTTCCATTAAAGCACCCCATCCAGAGCTGAAAGAAAAATCAAGTAACTGATGACCTCCACAACCCCCTTGACGAGTTGAGACCTCTAACACCTTTTCAGCCACATGTTTCTTTGACAACTGCTGGATTGAACTCCCCATGGAACCAAAAGAATGCCCAACTTCATAATGACACCCCCAACAAAAGGAAAAGACATGGTACTTCTAAATTACTGTATCGTTTAATATGTTTTGTATGCACAATATCATATATATATATATATATATAATATTACGCTTTTTAATAAATTTTCTTACTTATCAAAATATATATATATATCATACTTAAACAATATGCACAATATTCCTTTTGTTTTAAGTATAAGAGTACTTCTGTATTGCAACTTGCAAAGATCTACTCCTTAATTTCTAAGGGGCGATGGGGGGATAGAAGGAACAATTTCTAGAAGAATACGAAGAGTTAGTGACCAAACGCAACCACTTGTTTCAAATAATAAACAATATCAGATGAATTAGAGTGGGCCATTAAGCTGGCAGTGGACTCCAATAGAGAAAAAAACTTGTCCTCAACAATGAAATTTATCTTGCCTTCTATCTAAAACTTCTGCCCTGCCCAAGAACAAACCCTAACGTTTAACACTTTCTCTTTATAAGTAAAGAAAACATAACATGATTTATTTTCTTTTTTTTCATTTAGATGTAAGAAATGCTTTATTACAATGCATCAAAACCCCAATGGAGAAACAGAAGAACTAAGATCAAAAAATGTATAAAACATTGAGAAAAGGATCTGTCAAAATGCTCTGCCCTGAAATCATCTGGCCCAAACAATGACTATAATATAAACACAATACACAAATTCAAATACTGTAATATTTACAGAACATTTGGACTTAAAACAAACATTTAAGCATTAATTACAAATAAAAGATAAATTTGTCTACCTCTGCGCAACTTCTTTTCGCACGGTGTACCGAATTTTCTTGTCAAAACATCTCTCTTTCCGTTTTTCACGGAACCTAACCAGGGATGCTATTCTTCGTGAAAGATTCGATCGCTTTGGGTTCTCACCTACACCCTATGTATAGAGGTAGATAATGCATGAGCATTAGCACAGTAAATGCAACATATTGCTTTCAATAATTTCAAATCTTGTGATACCCTGTTATTTTGACTAAAAGGTACTTCAATCGTAGGTACACCGGTTGGTACATCTGGTCCTCCTAGAAGCAAGAGCACTGCTTGTACCTGTTGTGTACAATCCAACAAACCCAAGCGTCCTTCAAAACAGGCACACTCCAAAATCTTAAAAGCCATTTAAAGAATCATTATTTTTCTTCTGAAACATAATAAATATGTATACCATTTAAAGACCAACTCCAGTAAAATAGTCAACTAAAAATTTGAGCAGTTGATAACAGCCTCTTTGATAACAGGAACAAACATGAAAAAGAAAACATATATTAAGATTTGAATTAAAATGCGACTATATATAACATATTTACGTATCCAATCATTATGACGAGCATTGAAGAAAATCCAAAAATAAAATTATTATATATAGAGACACGCATACCAGGTAAGGTAAGTTTCAAATTTATCTCTGAACTGCTACTATTAAGGCTTCAAATAATTAAAATCATTTGACAAGAGAGTTTTCTACTTTCCAACACGAATCCAATCACCAAGTTGACAAGGTAACCCATCACCAACGGACAGAGTACGATGGAATTGATAACAAGATGAACAGTAACAAATAAAGAAACAGTATGGATATACCAAAAGTCGTATAACTTTTAAAAGAATAACAATTAAAGGATACCCAATCAAATATAAAAAATAAAAAATAAACATTTAACATTACCAATAAGCTCCCGAAATCCACCCCCCCCCCCCCCTTCCCGGTCCCTTGTTTTGCTGGGACCGTGTTCCCCATAAAGGTCCATTCCTAACAACCCGAAATGAACTCAAAAAACAGCAAATACAAGTACCTAATCCCAAACCCATTTCAGTGCACATAAAATGAATTCCCCTAAGAAAAAGAATTCTAAATTCTCCCAAAACCACTAACCTCACAAAAATCTTATAAGAAAACAAAACGACAAAAAAAAAAGTCCATAAAGCATAAAACGAAATTGTTCTTATTCATCCATGACCCAAAAAAATGAAAACTAAATTAAATCAAACCATCGAATTACCTTTTTTAGAAAAAAAAAAAAAAGAGGTTACCTTTTCAGGCGTAACAGCAGGGAAAACATAGACCTCGCCTTCGAAAGAGAGAGTGAGCTCACTCGTCCGAGACGCCATAACCACCCCTCCTCCACCACCTCCAACTCTCACTCCACCATGCTCCGCAACGCTCACCGAATTCACATGAGCCTCTTCCAACTCGTCCATAGCATCGTCGCCACCGTCATCGTACTCACCCTCCTCGTCCTCGATCCGTACCGGCCCCCGCGCGTGGTCCTCGAAAGGACGCGCCTGCAGGGGCTGTGGGTTCGCAGCCGCCATCTATCGGAGTCCAAACCTTAACCGCACGAACCGAAACCAAAGCCCTAACTCCGGGACCTGTTCCATCGAAGAAGAAACATGGCTTTCGTCACGGCTTTCAATAGAAACCCTAACCCTAAACGGCTAAACCAACACTAAGAATGAATTTGGAGCTGGAAGCATGCCCGGAAGCGAAGACAACAAACGGAAAAAACTACCCCGAAATAGGAAGATTTGCACGGTGTGCCCCTGTGTTTCCTTGAAGAGGCTCAATTAGGTAACTTTAACTATTATTTTTCAAATTTTTTTTTTTTAACGAAAAAGGAGGCGACGGCGTGCCGAGAGTTTCTATTCTATATAAATAGTAAGGGAGGATTTTTGTGTGTTGCGCGGGTGTACAATGTTAGGTTGCTGTGTGGGTTTTTTCACCGTTTGCTTTTTTCGGTGGTGGGGCCAACGAGGGCGATGGTTCACATGGGTGGTGTTTTGTGTGACTAATGATGGAGGGATGGTTGTGGAGCCCACTGGAGTGGTGGGCTTTGAAATGTGATCTGACGGCTGGTGGTAAGGACTGCAGGCGTGGGGGATGACTATTATTGTGGATATTTGGATTTTGAAGTGTTTAATATTCTTCTCCCACGAATACATTAAAGGAAAGAGTATTCGAAGGTTCGGGGTGGAGGAATCACTTGTACAAGTGTGTACCATTATCAATTTCCCTCCTTTTCATAGAAAGTTCCGTCCGTTTCAAAGTGAAATTTTTTTTTAACTTTTTTTTTTCTTTTTTAGTTTTTGGTTCCATCGAAAATCCTGCTCAGACCTCAAAAAATATTTTCAATTTATTAAAAAAAAAATTCTTTAATTTTTGTATTTTAAAACTATAAATTATTTTTTAAGTTTGAGCCAGACCACCACAGAGTTCGACAAACTATTACCAAAGGCTGCTAGACCTCCGCTGGAGTTCGCCGAACCACCATTGGAGTTTGTCGAATCTCTGTCGAAGGTTGTCATAAGTCGTCGGCTATTTTCCGTCATCGCTCATTTTTCGTACGAGCTATATACTGAAAAAATATTTTTCTTTCTTTTTTTAAAAAATAATTTCGTTAAAATTATTTTTTGATGAAAAACATTTTACATTGAAACAAAACAGAGCCTAACTTATAATGACCTAATATCATTTTATCGGTGATTATATCATTATATAATATATTTAATCTTTTTGTTCTATTATGTTTATTTTTTTTTTTTAATTATGTTTTTCAATTCCACTCAAAATCATATAAGAAACCTCGAGTCTGTTTCGGACTTGGAGTACTTATGTAATGACATTAATAGGAGTAATTCTACGGACAGACTTTTCATCCGTTTCCCATCCGGCTTTTGACAGCTGGATGGGTAAACTCAACTCAGGTTGAGTTGAGTCTAAAAAAAAAAAAAATTCAAAAAACCGATCGGTGAAAGCAGCGTGGGTTCATTTTGGGTTTCATTTTTCATTTTCCCCGCAACTCTCTCTCTCTACCCCAGACGATTTCCCTCCCCCTCTTCCACCCACCACCGGCCACCGCGAAGGAGCTCCAGCCACCACCAATCAGCGCCGGCCACCGACAGACAGTGCGGCCGCTCACCAGTGCCGCCTCCTCCCGCACAAATCCGCCTCCCCCTCAAAAACCCAGATTCTTCCCCCAAATTTTGAATCCCCGCCTGATCTCTCTCTCTCTCTCACTCTCGTTGCTCTCTCTCTCTGTCAATCGCTCTCCACAGACCGTGCTCTCTCTGACTCTCTCCCTCAACCACTCGATCTCTCTCTCTCTGCGACGGGTGCTCCCTCTCTCTCTCTCTCTCTCCTCCGCAGCCACGTGCGCAACCGGCGACGGTGCTCTCTCTCTCTGTCTGAAGTGAAAAGCATAGAGTGGGTCTCAGCGAAAAGGAAGTCGTTTTCGGAGGGTAATCTGGTTTTAGAGTTCCCATTGGTTTTGATTCCGCTTATGCTTGGGTTTTTTTGTTCCCCTGTTTCTGGGACATTTTTTTTTTGGTTCTATAAAGTTATATGCTCAACCCGTGGGTGGGGGGTAGTGTAGTTCATGGAAAGAGAAACCACTGCCGCTTGCCGACCACAAACAGATCGGCGCTCCCATATGTATGTTAGATGCAGTCACCCATTTTATTTTTGTTTTGTTTTTGGGGTCTTTGAGTGGTTTGATGAACTGGTTTTGTCTTGTGGGTTTCTTGGTGATGACAAGCTTGTACATTTTTTAGGAGGTTGGCTTGTTTTTTCAGATTTGGTTGCTTTACGTGAATTGGATTTTGTTTTTGTGGTTTCTTTAGTGATGGTTAGGTGTTGTACATTTTTGAGATTGACTTGGTTTCTCCATTTGGTCACTCTGCATCACTGCATGTGCTTGATTTGGCTTCTCAATGGGTTGATCATTGATTTTCAGTTGTAAAATTGGACATTGTAAATCGATTTGTTTTTCTTAAATGTTCAAGCAACCTAAGGCAAGGATAGATTATTTAAGAAGAATGTAATGTTCATGGTTTTTGCTTCTTTTGGAGCTTTCAAAGTCAGATATGCATATGTCAAAAAATTTAAATTTATAAATGCACGACTATTCTCTTAAATATCGAAAGACATATTAAGTTGTGTTATTTAGTCTCTACCTGCGATGATAGTTTAACTGAGCGTGGTTTCAGAGTCATTGAACTAAGAATAACTGGAATATGACTCTTATTGGCTGTATGGGAGAGTCTGGATTTTGAATCTAGTTTTGGTATCCAAAACATTAAATCACAGTTCCTGTAGCTCAAAGAAAATCATTGAAATAACAATCCATTTGTGATGGTCTAACTTGACCCTTTGTTTGGTTGCAGTGACATCTAGTAAATAGGAAAAGAAAAATATCTGTAAGTCTCATTTTGGTTATCGGTATATGACAAATCCAATTATACTAATGTAAAATAATAGCATCAGTCTTAGAGGTGTGAATGCCTTTGTTTATTATTACAAAGTGTCACGTCACAATACCAGTGCTTATTTGATATTTTTTAGATCAAAATTTCTTGTTATCCTTTGGCAATCTGCAAATTAACACCTATTCTGATTTTTCCCGATTCGTTTGACATTATTTTGAAGGTTAAATATTTTTTAGTTTCTCTACCGTAGAACTATGTTAATATTTATTTATTATTATTATGGTTTCTAATGTTTGTTTTGTATGCTTGAACCTGTGACAAGCACCTGTAGGTGAAATGGACCAACCAAAATGGTGGGAAAGAATGCAATAAATATGGTTGGCATTCATTCTACGCAAGAATTTTTGGATGCTCTAAGTCATGCGGGAGACAGATTAGTTATTGTAGAATTTTAGGAACAATTGTAAGAACAATGTTTGGAAAATTGGGTATAATTGTTATCAACTACTATTGCTTAACAAACACTTGTTTGTTGTAATCAACTAATATGTTAAATTAGTTATGAAGTTCCTTGTTCCTCATGATTGGTGATGAAATTTATGATTTAGCATGATAATGC
>FXXK01000163.1:0-122086 GCA_900184695.1 Betula pendula
CATCCTTGATTTCGGATCTAACTATGATGATTGGAAGGACTTTAATTTCCAAGTGCTGTGCGACAGGTACCATAGCCTTCCTTCGAAGGCAGGCAACAATACCCTTTTCTCCACTGCTTAATTAATGGGGATGCAAGATTAGGTACATTTAGTCACGTAAATATGCCAAGTAATTTCTCTTCTGGTTTTAGAGAAATGAATCACGTAAAAATAAAAGTGTCTACGTTTAAAAAAAAAAAAAAAACAGAGAAGAGGAATTCAATTACATAAGTTAACTACTAAGAGCATCTCTAGCAGCAATAGGTATTTTAGCTACTCAAAAAGCTCTCTTTCTATTTTGCCTATTCATTTTTTAACACAAATTTCAGCAGATTTATCTATTTCACTCTCTATTTTATTTAAATATTATTATTTAATCTTTTTTTTATTATTTTTTTCACTTCTCTCTCACCTTCTCTCACTTCTCCCTCCGATTTCTTCTCCTCTCTCTCTCTCTGGTCTCTCTCGTCTCCAACCCACCCAGCAATCTCTCACTTCTCCCTTTTTTTTTTCTCCTCTCTCTCTCTCATCTCCAACCCACAAAAAATCAAGATTCAACCCCACCAAAATTCCCAGCACCCACCCAGAATATAAGTCTTGAAGCATCGATCCCACAAAAACTTCCTAGCCTTCAGCATTTAGTGCAAAAAAGGAAGCTGTAGCTTCTATAGGTTTAGCACAACCAAATCATGAATTCAACATCTCCTCGTCAAAGCCGGACGTAAATTTTTCCCTAACATTAATCAATGAAATTACTAGAAATTTCCCAAATTGATGATTTTTTCCCCATCCTTTTCTCTGACTGGGTGTGATTCTCTCAAACTCTTGCTTTCTTGGTTTGAATTGTAAAAGAATTCATCCAAAAAAAAAAAAATTGTAGAAGAGAGGAACGGGAAGATGAGGAGAAGACTGTGAACAGCGACTGCGTGGGAGAGAGGAGAGAGTGAATGAGAGAGGAGAGAGAAAAAATAATAAAATATTTTTTGTAGTGTGAATAATAAATAGGCTGAATTGCCTATTTACTGTTTATATTTTAAGAAAATTGGCTAAAGTGGCTATTCTGCTGGAGATAAAAAATAGCTGATAATAGTCAAATTGACTATTATTGGTGATTTGCCTCTTTCTGCTGAGATGCTCTAACAAGTGGATATTATGAATTGAAGTCATATTTTATTTGTGATAACAACACTTTAATTGATAATATGTAAGTTTAGTGTTGCTAGCTCTTCCCTTTTTAATTCTTAATGGTACAATATTTGTGAAGTTACAGCTAATTATTACTTCTTTTTTTGTTTCTTGTATTTTGGGATTATAGCTATATGATATGCAGCTTCATCCAAAAACAAAAATAATAATAACAGAAAAAAGAAAAAAAAAAAACACAGGCATTCCAACTTTCTTATCAAATATCTTATAAAAATATTCTGTAGTAAATTCATGCCCAAAAAAAGGAAACTTTCCTATATCTCCTGAGTTTTGACATGTAATAGATAAAAGCTTAGGATAGGTTTGCTACTGTAATCTCCAAAGAGTTTTCTGTTTTGAGAAAACATATGCTTAAATTTTGTAGAGGTATATAGGAGCAAAATTATTACATAAAAATTAGAAAAATTAAAAAAAAAAAAATTATAATAGCCATGTTACTACCCTCGATAGAAGAGAGGGGTGGCTGCGCGATTTAGTTAGGGTGGCCGCATAGTCACACCGATCTGGCCGGAGGTGGTCGTGTGGCCACCATAATAGGCCATAAGTGCCACTCAACTATCTCTTTCTTTCAATAAATGGATCTCATCAAAAAATACTTTAAAATACTTTTCACATTTATATCATGTTAAATATGTTTTCGAAAACAAAAAAGTCCTTACCAATACACTAACAACAGTCAACAATCTTATATTTTCTAATTTTACACCAGAGCAAATTACAGTTTCTTCTCTAAAACTATTACTCCAATTTCCATTTACATCTCTAAACTATAATTAAATGCAACTTAGACCTATAAACTATCAAAATGTATTGAGTTGCCCCTTGTGTCAATTTAGCCATTATTTTCGATAGAAAATATTGACCCTAAAATTTTTTAATTTTTAAAAATATACATTTAAAAATTTATTTTTGACCTCCATCCCCCAACCCAATTTTTTTTTTTTTTTTTTTTTTTTTTGTTTAAAGTTTTGCGCCCCTTCAAACCTAAAATTCTAACTATGCCTCTGCGTGTGCATGAACCATTTCTTCTAACAAAAATACCCCCACTTGGATAAATCACAAAGCTGCCCCTAAATTATATATGGTAGACTCCTAACATGCATGGCTTCTAGGGTGAGTAAATGTTTTCCCTCTAATTTTCTCACCACACCACCCGACATGGATTGATATCCAACCATTTGACAAACGAGGAGGCAGAAGGACAGGTCATTACCATGAGACAATTAAGAATGTCTACAACTGCGAACTTCTTCCTGTTCACGGTTCATGACATTAATTTATTATTCCGTCTCAACTTCTCCCTGCATCTTAATTATGAGTGGCCAATGTTTTTTGAAGGTGACTTTCGTTTTTTTTCAAAATATTCTTCCAACAGAAAAAAGAAAATAATCAAAGCCCAGCCTCGCCTTTAGTGAAAAAAAAATAGAGTATCTGATTAGTTATGTTTTAACGGGCAAAATTATAATAAAAATAATTTAAAATAGAGAAAATTCGGATCCAGCAAACTTTTTTAATTTGCTTTGTGGCGGTCATAAATACATGTACTTTCAGAGATATATAATTTTTTAAAATTTTTTTGGGGGATGAATTCAGAAACATCACGTTATTGGCTGACTGGCTGTATCACATTATTATTTATCTTCTTTAAACGTGATGAAAATTCATATTTTTGATAATATTTTAAAACTTCTTTTGTTTTTTTTTTTCAATAATATTATTATTAAAAAAAAATCCTATTCATATCTAATATAGGATACATAATATTTTATAAATTATTAACTTTTAATGTTTTTAGTAATTATATTATTTAAAATTAAGATACTTATTATGGAACAAGGATTTGGATTACATGATGTAGAAAATTCTATAGTATATATGCTGTAATAAAAGCAAGGGCCAGATTTTTTGAAAATTTTCAAATAAATCTGGACCCTTGCTTTTATTACAGCATACCACATAAAATTCTGCGGCATGTAAGCTTAATTCATGAAACAAAGAAAAACTTCATAAGAGACAAACCGTAATTAAATGAGAAAGTAGAAAAACTGCCTCGCATCAGACCGTACATGTACTGAGAACATCACTTAAATGTCCATGAAGAGGACAATAAATGTATGTATACGGAAAAAAAATATAAAAAAAAAGGTTAAAACATTTTTTAGTACATGTTATTTACACAAAAGTTAAATAACTATTTTAGTTTCAAAAAATATCATAGGCGATATTTGTAGTTAACGATACTATCAAATTGATATTTCAGTCAATATTTCATCTAAAAAGTTAACAAAGTGTCACATCACTATCAATTAATATGCGATACATGTCTAGTGGTTAGATTTGAACGTCATGTCAGCCAAAAAAATAATAAAATAATAAAACTAAAAGAACAAAAAACAAAAAAACAAAAACTATAGGTGGCCAACACCCCCATTGGCTTTGGGGTGGTTTTGTGACCACCCTAGACCGGTCGATCTGGGGGGTGTCGAACCACCCCCAAGGCTTTGGGCTTGGGGGTGGTTCGGCCACCCCCAAATTGTAAAAAAAATGTGACCGAAACCACTCCTAAGAGCATTGGAGTGGCTTAGTCACCTTCGGCCACTTTCAGATTGGCCGGTCTAAGGTGGCGAAACATTTCAGGGCTAACTGGGGGGGATTGGCCAACCACCCCTATGGCTCCATGAGAGGTAGTTCCGGCCATTCCCAGTTAGCCCTGAAATGGTTTCGGCCACCTTAGACGCCAATCGAAAGTGGCCGAAGGTGACTAAGCCACTCCAATGACTCGTTAGGAGTGGTTCGGGTCACATTTTTTGTACAATTTTGGGGGGTGGCCGAACCACCCCAAGCCCAAGCCTTGGGGGTGGTTCGGACCACCCCCAGAGTCGACCGGTCTAGGGTGGGTCAAAACCACCCCAAAGCCCGAATTGGGGGTGGTTGGCACCTATAGTTTTGTTTTTTTTTTTTTGTTCTTTTAGTTTTATTATTTATTATTTTTTTGGCTGACATGACGTTCAAATCTAACCACTAGACATGTATCGCGATATTAATTGATAGTGATGTGACACTTTGTTAAACTTTTTAGATGAAATATTGACTGAAATATCAATTTGATAGTATCGTTAACTACAAATATCGCCTATGATATTTTGAAACTAAATAGTTATTAACTTTTGTGTTAAATTACATGTACTAAAAATGTTGTAACCTTTTTTTTTTAATTTTTTTCCGTATACATAATTTATTGTTCCTCTTCATGGACATTTAAGTGATTGTTCTCAGTACATGTACGGTCTGATGCGAGCAGTTTTTTTTCTACTTTCTCATTTTAATTACGGGTTTTGGTCTCTTATGAAGTTTTTCTTGTTTCATGAATTAAGCCTTACCTGCCGCAGAATTTTTGTGGTATGCTGTAATAAAAGCAAGGGTCAGATTTATTTGAAAATTTTCAAATAAATCGACCCCCTTCTTATTACACATATGCATACTATAAATTTCTACATCATGTAATCCAAATCCTTGGTTCGGCATAATAAGTACTTATTGGTTAAATAATATAATTACTAAAAACAATTAAAAGGGTTAATAATGTTTATAAAATATTAGATCCTATATTAGATATGAATAGGATTTTTTTTTAATAATAATATATTGAAAAAAAAAAACAAAAGAAGTTTTAAAATATTTATAAAATATTGAATTTCATACGTTTAAAAGAAAGATAAATAATAATGTGATACTCTAGTCAGCCCAATAACGTTTTATGTTCTGAATTATCCCCCCAAAAAAATTTTAAAAATTATATATCTCTGAAAGTACATGTATTTATGACCCCACAAAGCAAAAAAAAAGTTTGCTGGATCCGAATTTTCTTCTATTTTAAATTATTTTTTATTATAATTTTGCGTTAAAACAGCTAACATAATCAGATACTCTACTTTTTTTTTTCACTAAAGGGCGAGGCTGGGCTTTGATTATTTTCTTTTTCTGTTGGAAGAGAATATTTTTGAAAAAAAACGAAAGTCACCTTCAAAAACATTTGGAGCCAACTCATAATTAAGATGCAGGGAGAAGTTGACGGAATAATAAAATTAATGTCATGAACCGGGAACAGGAAGAAGTTCGCAGTTGTAGAACATCGTTAATTGTTCATGGTAATGACCTGTCCTTCTGCCTCCTCGTTTGTCAAATGGTTGGATATCAATCCATGTCGGGGTGGGTGTGGTGAGAAAAATTTAGAGGAAAAACATTTACTCACCTAGAAGCCATGCAGTAGGAGTCTAACCAACTATATTAGGGCAAGCTTTGTGATTTCTCCAAGTGGGGTTATTTTTGTAGAAGAAGATGGTTCATGCACCACGCAGAGGCATAGTTAGAATTCTTAGGTTTGAACGGGGGGCCGGCAAAACTTTAAACAAAAAAAAAAAAAGAAAAAGATTGGGTTAGGGGATGGAGGTCAAAAATAAATTTTTAAATGTATATTTTTAAAAAATTAAAAAATTTTAGGGTCAATATTTTCTATCGAAAATAATGGCTAAATTGACACAAGGGGGCAACTCAATACATTTTGATAGTTTATAGGTCTAAGTTGCATTTAATTATAGTTTAGAGATGTAAATGAAATTGGAGTAATAGTTTTAGAGAAGAAACTGTAATTTGCTCTGGTGTAAAATTAGAAATATAAGATTGTTGACTGTTTGTTAGTGTATTGGGTAAGGACTTTTTTGTTTTCGAAAACATATTTTAACATGATATAAATGTGAAAAGTATTTATAAAAGTATTTTTTGATGAGATCCATTTATTGAAAGAAAGAGATAGTTGAGTGGCCACTTATGGCCTATTATGGTGGCCACACGACCACCTCCGGCCAGATCGGTGTGACTATGCGGCCACCCTAACTAAATCGCGCAGCCACCCCTCTCTTCTATCGAGGGTAGTAACATGGCTATTATAATTTTTTTTTTTTTTAATTTTTCTAATTTTTATGTAATAATTTTGCTCCTATATACCTCTACAAAATTTAAGCATATGTTTTCTCAAAACAGAAAACTCTTTGGAGATTACAGTAGCAAACCTATCCTAAGCTTTTATCTATTACATGTCAAAACTCAGGAGATATAGGAAAAGTTTCCCTTTTTTTGCATGAATTTACTACAGAATATTTTTATAAGATATTTGATAAGAAAGTTGGAATGCCTGTGTTTTTTTTTTTTCTTTTTTCTGTTATTATTATTTTTTGTTTTGGATGAAGCTGCATATCATATAGCTATAATCCCAAAATACAAGAAACAAAAAAAGAAGTAATAATTAGCTGTAACTTCACAAATATTGTACCATTAAGAATTAAAAAGAGGAAGAGCTAGCAACACTAAACTTACATATTATCAATTAAAGTGTTGTTATCACAAATAAAATATGACTTCAATTCATAATATCCACTTGTTAGAGCATCTCCAGCAGAAGAGGCAAATCACCAATAATAGTCAAATTTGACTATTATCAGCTATTTTTTATCTCCAGCAGAATAGCCACTTTAGCCAATTTTCTTAAAATATAAACAGTAAATAGGCAATTCAGCCTATTTATTATTCACACTACAAAAAATATTTTATTATTTTTTCTCTCTCCTCTCTCATTCACTCTCTCCTCTCTCCCACGCAGTCGCTGTTCACAGTCTTCTCCTCATCTTCCCGTTCCTCTCTTCTACAATTTTTTTTTTTTTGGATGAATTCTTTTACAATTCAAACCAAGAAAGCAAGAGTTTGAGAGAATCACACCCAGTCAGAGAAAAGGATGGGGAAAAAAATCATCAATTTGGGAAATTTCTAGTAATTTCATTGATTTAATGTTAGGGAAAAATTTACGTCCGGCTTTGACGAAGGAGATGTTGAATTCATGATTTGGCTTGTGCTAAACCTATAGAAGCTACAGCTTCCTTTTGTTGCACTAAATGCTGAAGGCTAGGAAGTTTTTGTGGGATCGATGCTTCAAGACTTATATTCTGGGTGGGTTGCTGGGAATTTTGGTGGGGTTGAATCTTGATTTTTTGTGGGTTGGAGATGAGAGAGAGAGAGGAAGAAAAAAAAAAGGGAGAAGTGAGAGATTGCTGGGTGGGTTGGAGACGAGAGAAGACGCAGAGAAGAGAGAGAGGAGAAGAAACGGAGGGAAGTGAAAGAAGGTGAGAGACGAAGTTAAAAAAAATATAAAAAAAGATTAAATAATAATATTTAAATAAAATAGAGAGTGAAATAGATAATCTGCTGAAATTTGTGTTAAAAAATGAATAGGCAAAATAGAAAAGAGAGCTTTTTGAGTAGCTAAAATACCTATTGCTGCTAGAGATGCTCTTAGTAGTTAACTTATGTAATTGAATTCCTCTTCTCTGTTTTTTTTTTTTTTTAAAACGTAGACACTTTTATTTTTACGTGATTCATTTCTCTAAAACCAGAAGAGAAATACTTGGCATATTTACGTGACTAAATGTACCTAATCTTGCATCCCCATTAATTAAGCAGTGGAGAAAAGGGTAATTGTTGCCTGCCTTCGAAGGAAGGCTATGGTACCTGTCGCACAGCACTTGGAAATTAAAGTCCTTCCAATTCCATCATAGTTAGATCCGAAATCAAGGATGCTGTCGCATGCTGGATTGCTGGCAGTGGCCACCAATCAAAATTTATTGTAAGGAAACCTGCTGTGATTGCGAACCATGGTCTGAGTAATCTTCATCTTCTTGTGAGACCCAGGTGTTGTTAGTTGTTAGCATCCATTACTCTGATTTTGTATGCATGAACAAACACTGCTGTCATTGTATGTGACCCTTTCGTCGATTGGTGTCCAATAGAAGAGTGAAAACTGGAGGGAACAATTAATGTGGGGAAGTGTTTTTTTTTTATAAGGTTGAAAGTGGGAAAATGTTACCAATTTCTATTTGAACTCTTTTCTTCTTTTTTTTGGAAAAAGAATAGAGCGCGTTAAGTCAAATTAAGTACATTGCTCTAAAGATATAATAGCTGAAATACATTGGGGGATTGACTCAATATGTGCTTGATCCTCACTAAGAGTAAGAGCTAGAGCTTCCTTCGCGAGTTGATGGCCCACACCATTTAGGTGTCAACTGACATGATTGACACTCTAAGTATGCATACCGTTTAAATGTCCTCAACCTTCCTCAGTTAGGTGGCCATAGCGACTCTAGTTGCTAGAAGAATTCTTCAAAGCCTACACTATTAGGAGAGCATCCCCTTTCGGCACAACTTTAAGGAATCCAAAATCTCGACAAGAAGTGATAGCCTTTAAAGCGGCCATAGCTTTTGCAATATCAGGACTAATAATGAAAACTTTGGAGGCCGACAACATTGCCAACACCTTACTCATATTATTGCGGATTATAATACCAACACCCATTTTATGGGTAATTTTGTCCACGGCCGCATTCCCGTTGATCTTAACAAAACCATATGGAGGAGCTTGTCACCTGAGGTCCTTAGAGGTTACCGCTACTACTTGGTAGAGTTGCTGAGAATTGGCATTCTGGAAGGCTGTCAAATTCTCTGAAGCTTTACTAACCATTGTACTTTGTGGAGAAATTGGTTACCCATGAACCACTGCATTCCTTCCTAGCCACAAACATTGAGCCACACCTGCCAACAACTTCATTTCATCCTTATCTAAGAAATGAAGCAAGTCCACTACAATAGTCAAGAAATCCTCATGCTCAATGCTTCTCTTATAGATCTTACTTCCGCACATGTTCCAGATAGTTTTTACCGTTAGACATCCTCACAAGATATGGCTTTTAGACTCCGATTGAACTTCTATTTGAATTTTTTTCAGATGGGAATTAAGTAATACTAAAAATCACATCTTTATCGTTATAATTATTCACAATGGCATAACAGTCTTGACCAGTTTTTAGATCAATTTTTATTTTTTTATTTTTTTAAAAAAACGAAGAGATTAGTTAGAATTGTCATATATAGCATTACTCTTGCCAATTAACAACATATGCATAGATAAAATAAAATAAAAAATAGTATATACCACACTAATATCTCACAAATATCCTACTATATTGATGTGGTAGCGCGTAGTAATCTTTAGATCAATCATGATTAAAAAAAAAAAAAAAAATTAATAACTACTAGACTCTACCATCATAGAATATAAATATAATGTATAACATTACTTTAAATAAAATTTTAACCATAAAATAAGTCGATTCAAAGTTGATCTATTAGGACAATTAATTTGAGGTGTAACTATTGGTAGAGTCGAATTTCTAGAGTTTAAAGAAATTAAAACCTGTAGCTGTAAAGCAACAAGTACTCGAATATAAATCATCCGAAGGTAACGTAAGCTTGTATCACAATCTGACATGCTTTCCACGAAGTAGTTGATTGCATTGTCATGTACTATGTAAAACTTAATGCAAAAAGCTAAAGAATGAATAAATGGTCCCAAGACATGGACTCCCAATTAATATAAGAGTTTATGGTAGGTACAAATTTCAGTAGAATTTTTGTAAAAATAGGGCCTATATATATCAACTCTCTAATCAAATTTATAAACTTTGAATTATTGTGAGTAACTTGTGAGTGTTTTGTCCCACATTAAAAAACCATAAAGAAAAAGAGTAATTGATATAACTAAATAGATCCAAACTCATTAGCTTAGGCTTTTGGACTAGAGTGGTGTCAAAATATGTATATTAATATACTCTTGATAAAAACTCTTGACCGTTTATCTCCCTAATAATTGATATCAGAATCATGGTTTAGAGTTGCCTTCTATAGTTGCTCTAAAGCAACTTTTGTATGCGTGAGGAGGAGATTGTTGTGAGTAACTTGTGAAAAAAGTAGTTAATATATATAAGTAGACCCAAGCCCATTAACTTAGGCTTTTAGGTTACAGTGATATCTAAATATATATATTAATGTATTCTTGATAAAAACTCTGTCGTTAGCCCATAACATAAATGATAACTTATGATATTTTGGTTAACTACCCAAAACTCAAAACCTCTTTCATTCATTTATACAGTGGAGTTTGTATCCACATACAATTGCCAAATAAAGATAATTGTACATTTGTTTGAATATATATATATATTATAAATATATATATATATATATATATTATTTGTGATTGTAATCAAATTCTTGTGATTGATTTGAAGAAATCATAAGACATATGAAAATTAAAAGAGAATAGCGGAATAAGAAAATAAAGACTAGAAGATGTACGTAGTTTGATCTGTAACCTACCGTTACATATTAAAGCCTAATGACTCATTTTACTCTTATTCACTTAACAAAATTTACTATACAAAATGTCTATATTTATAGAAAGGTGTAGAGAATACAAATGGTAAGTGGAGATCAAATCAAATCAGCTTTGATTGTATATCAAATCTAGTTATAGAAGATTATCATCAATTACAATCAAATCTCTAAAATCAAATCTCATAACTAACACTCCCCTTCAAACACAATATGAAAACTTGTGGAATCTTGAGTTGATTTTTTTTTTTTTTTGCTGGAGACGGTAGCAATTAGCGTCAAAGGTTGGAGATGATGGCCAGAAACTCATTGGAGTTGGTGGTGGTGATTGGAGTTGATAGCGGTGACGATGACGGAAGATAGGCCTTTAACAACAATAGGCTAAAAATTTGCCAAATATTGGGCCAAAATTTGGTCAAAATGAGAGTCAACGAATGACTAAAATTAGGCTAACTATAGGCTTTACATGAGCCTAGGTCATCAAACAACACTACAAAGGCCAAAAAATTTGGACCAACAAAGGGCCAAAAGATAAGGGTAACTATAGGCCTGGATCATCAAACAAGGTCATAAAGGTTGGGCTTGCTTCATTAAACCATGTAGGCCAAATATAGGCAACTTGGCATTTTTTTTTCTTTTCTTTTCTTCAATCATTTTTTTTTTCGATTTTTTTTTTCCTTACAAGGAATATCCTATTCGCATATTATAGTAAACTGGGAGAAGGATTACCTTTATCGCGTAACCAAACAAATCCAAGTTTAACACTTAAACCATGATATCATGTTCCTAAACTGCAATAGAAAATATATACACACTTGAATTGAGGTAATAAATCAAACCCGTAACCAAACACCCTAATCCTTCTCCCAATTTATAGCACCTTGCACAGTTGCTCCTCTCACGCCGCTCCACCACGCACGGCACACCTCCAAGTTGGCACACCACTCTACAACGATCGAGTCACCACAACACAGTCCCCCTTGCACGACGTGGCTAGGTGTCGTGGAACATTGCTATCTCAATCATCGACAGCAATTGGAGGGAACAATAGGGTGGACTGACAGAAAATAAGACACACTAGGGAGGCATAGTCATCGTTCTGCCCAGAGTTCTGCTCATATATTTGTAATGCCTCATTAACAAACCCAGCACAACGATTAGACTCAAAATGCCTTTCCAATGCTTGGAGTTCATGATGCATGACTTGTTCTCCAACTCAAGCACATTGTGATTTTACAAATCAAAAGAATACATAGAGAAAGAAAATCTATATATGGGCCCGAGAAGGTCTTTAAAACAACAAAAAGAGAAAAGCTTGCTTCAACTGCAAGAAAGAGTCTAGAGGACCATTTGGGATCGAATACTAGTGTTAGCCTTCACCAATGATTGAGTAGTTGGCCTCAAGAGCATGCCCTTCAACGAGCTTGATAAATATAGAAGAATGTTCTTACATATTGATATCATTATGAGACCCTAATAATAATAATAAAACAAAGACATGTTATATCCAAAGAACGTATGATGTCATGGCTTCCAAAATAATTGTTGGTTCACGAATATAACCATAAAACATACATTTCCATGCACTTGAACAATTATTTAATTTCCACTGCATGCAATCAATGCTCTCCAACATCTATGAAAATAAACGGCTTTCTTCAACCTCTAGCAATATAGCAATGTCGGGCCTATTTGGGTACTTCATCTATCTCCACCCAACTTCATTCAACTCAATTATTTTTAAAAGTCAGCTTTTTTCTACCACTCAAATTTATTCAACTCAATTCAATTTTATTCAACCAAACTAACAAAATAATATAAAAATTATATTTATATTCTAAAAACAAATTGAAATAAATAAATAAATAAAATTTGGAGGGGTGAATAAAACATCCGCCACCCCAATTTTTTTTTCTTTAGTATTTTTTTTTAGATTTAAAATATAATTTTTTATTAATTTTTAATTTTACGTTTTCCAAATATATTCACATACCCAAACATTTTTTCTAAACTATCCACACATAATTTCAATTTTTTCTCTTTTCGATATCTGTGAAGTCAACGAATAATTGAATAAAATCGAACATCAAAACAAGCCCGTCATTACTGTTTTTTTTTATCAAGTACTGGTCAGAAAAAATTGAAATCATTGCTTTACCAAAATATTTCAAACATTGTGTTGCAGTGTTTTCTATAATTCTCAAGTATTCATCCACAAAATCACCTAATATTTCATAAGCAAACATCCTAAGTGCAGCGATTATCTTCTAAAGGGAAGAATGCCTAAGTGTTCTAGTACCATATTTTCTTTGGACAAAATATGGTTTGTGAGCTTCTTCATAGAGTCAATACGGAGAAACAAAGAACGTTGCATTCAAAACCTCCTCCGAAATACATTGGGAGGATATACTAGTAATTCGGCAAAATAGTCAAAGAAAATGTGTTAGTGGTCTTCCAAAGAATTATATATGCATGATGAATGTGCAGCGTTGAACAGGACCACAGCGTAATGTTGAGCTTATTTCATTACACAACCGTTCTTTTTCCGCAACAAAAGCTAAAATTATATCAAACTTGTCATCGGAGGAGGAAGAGTCAAAAAGTTTATTTTTATTTTTTTAAAAAAAGGGTTCTATAAAGAGTTTTGAGAAAGAAAAGGCCGAGACAATTGTGAAAGGAAGCCTGTGTTTTTTATTTGTGAAAGTTTACAATAACCTGGACTATTTATAGCTAAATCAAGTCATTGAAAAAATAAAATGAATATTCTAACAAAGAAATGTTCTTATAATAAATTCAAGAATATTATGAGAATATTCTATCACAATTTTCAATAAAAAAATATATATTCTCATAATATGCTTGACATTATGAGAATATTCTATTTATATTGATCGTTGGCAAATGCGACCTTTGAAAAATATGAATGTTAAAAAAATGACTATTTGAAAAATAGGATCTTTAGAAAAATAACCGTTTGAAAAAAAAATAAGACCGTCGAAAAAATACAATTATTAGAAAATAAATAAAGAAAGAATAAAAAAAAGTTTTTTAAAAAAAGAATATTTAAATGAAATATATAAAAAAAAAAAGGAAAGATAATATGATGTAAAATACCTTTTAAAAGTTATTAGTTAAAATAAAAAATAAAAAAACTTTTGATTAACTATTTCAAATAAAAATGTCCATAAGCCATCGTGGAGAAACACCAAAGAGACAAGTGACCGACTGTGACTCGTTCTACTTCCACAGTAAAATAGAAAGTCTGTAAGCTAACTTTTAGAGTTTTTACTTTGTCGTTGCAAGGACGTAAATTGGTCAATAGATAGTGGCCCACATGGGCCTAAACTTTGAGAAAAGAACACCCTTTTTACTATATTTTTGAACTTTCTTTTTGGAAAAACATTTTCCTCACTTTTCTAACTACTTGATTAGATAGCACATGCAATTCATGTGATTGATTCATAGTAGAAAATGATGATATAATTTACAATGCAATATTTAATATTGTAAGTTTAACAATACAAAATTTTTATAATGAAAATATTAGAAAATTGAATTGGTGAGTGTAAAATAAAACTCAAAAAGTTTTTTGGCAAAGTTATTATTTCCTCAATTCATTTTGAGATCTTTTTATAAACAAGTCACTTTGTTACAAAAAATACTTATATCAAATATGTATAACATAAATAAACATACACAATTTACCATTAAAAATGTGTGTGTGTTTTTTTTTTCAAATGTCATGTAATTAATACTTGTTGAATAGTCAGATGCTCACGAATGGGGAAGGGTACCATGAAGTAGTGGATTTTTAGGTTCGATTGAATTTTGGATTGTACATTTGATTTGGCTTTGAATTTAAATGTTGGATTTGGTTTTAGCAGATAGGTTATCTTTATTTGTTTCATGCTATTGAAATGTGACTTAAAATTGTGGGAAGAAGTTTATTGTAGTATTCAAGTTGGAGTAATTAAAAGTTGCTAAAATAGTTGAATTTAATCCATATAATAGTTCTTATTTACGAAACCAATTTTTTTTTTTTGAATGGAATCTCATGTATTCAATATATCAATGTGGTAAAACTTGCATTAGCAAGTACAAGATTCTGACTTTTGGCATCCCTGAAACCCTTGAGCCCGCCTCCCATCCTCCTGATATCGCTCCCTCCTCCACCCCCTCCCCCCCTTCCTCCTCTCCCCTTCTCTTCTTGCCTTTCGTAGGCAGCAACTGCTCTTTTGGTGGCCTTTCCTCCTCTTTGGAGGCTTATCTCTCCACAAGCAACTTTATCGACTCCCCTTCCACCACGTGGTGGTCGGTCTCCACCTCCTCTTGCTGCTCATAGCCCGGATCTACTTCTTTCGAGTTTTTAAATCTGGTTTTCAAAACTAGATCTGTAAACTTGGAAGAATTCCACCACCTCACGTCGGCACCACCTTCCGCTCCGTCTTCAGTCGGTAGATCTGCTTTGTGGATTTATTTTTTTGCATTTATTTTCTATTTTCTTTAATTTTCTTGTATTTTGTCTGTCGTCCTGGGTCTTGGATCAAGGATGTGTGTGTCTCCTGCCCTTTAGGGTTGAGGAGTGTGTATCTCCTGCCCTTTAGGGTCGAGGAGTGTAGATTTGGGTGTGGGAGAATAACTCTCACGGCCTGGAATAAAGGAGTGCGTTTCGGGCTAATCATGTTCCGATCTAACCTTAGATCTAGTCTGCTGAGCAGATCTGCTCCTTTTTTGGAGTTGTTCTTGGGCTAGTGGTGGTTGTAGTCATAGACAGTTCTTTAATTGTTAGATGTTTTTGTCCAGTCTATGGCTGTGTAATTTCATAGCGTTTGTGCTATGTTTAATCTGCGGTTTTAGCTTCTATTGTAAGAGCTTTTATGCTCCTGATTTATTATTAATGGAATTTGGCAGATTCTCACTCAAAAAAAAAAGTACAAGATTCTGTATAAAAACTTAAGAAAATCCCCGATGCCAAGTACAATTTAGGGACTGAGAAAGAGTTGCTTTAGCTAAATAATGTGAAACTTCATTAGCCTCCCGCTTAACATGGACGGGAGACCAATATTGAAGACTATCTAATTTTGCTCGAGTGTCCGCAATAAGCTGTCCATACCGGCACGATGAGGGTCCTACTCGACTTAGTGCTTGCACCACTTCCAGTGAGTCCCCCTCGAAAAGAGCTCGTTGAATCCCTAGCTCACAACACAAAACCGCTGCTTTCCAAGCCCCCAACGCCTACAACAGTTAAAAATACTTGTAGGGTATAGAATTTTGAGGAAAAAAAGATAAAAAAAAAACCTTTTTTTTTTCGTAGATTAGTGATGTTTTGTGAAAAAAGAAAAAAAAGAAAAAAGTGAGAGAGAGTTATTTTTTTCCCTTCGATTTTGGTCAAGTTTTTTCATAAAAAAATAGTANTGAATCCTTCTTTGCTAAAACGTGAGATTACATGAGTAATAATAATATGGTCATAAGTCCAACATTTACAAGCACAATAGGTGGGGTAATTCTTCGTAAAACAAATAAAAAGAGCAATGCCATTATGCCACAAGACAAGAGGAAGTTTTCTTCTCAGCGTGGAAGACTGGCATGCAATGTTATGTGGAAATAAACAAATTGAAAAGCAAAACAAAAAGAATTAGAAATTTAGAAAAGAGGGCTGTCACTGAATCATTAAAAGTGCTGAAACGAAATGAAAAGGACCAAAAAAAAGAAAAGAAAAAAAGAATGAGACCGTAGATAATTTTTTTTTCTACTGTTCACTGTATTTGATGTTCAATAGTACTTGGATTATGGAATATATTAAAGATGAAAAGAGGGCTGAATCATAAAAAAGTGCTCAACGAAAAAAGAAAAAAGAAAATGAAGGTTAAAATGATAATTTTACTTTCAAACAAATTTTACTATTCCTGTGTCATTAACATTTTTATATAGCTTTTAAGTATAAATATGGCGAGGCTGGGTAGACCCCCTTTACTCCGCCCTGTTTTGTCGATTGAACTCAAAGACCTCTTGTTAACCAAATGAATGTGTCTTTTAGTCTATAAATAGATGTGAACCAATCCAACTACCCAAAAAAAACCTACAAATAGTTGTAAACATAAGAACTCAAAGACCTCTTCAAGAACGTGTAAATTGGTCCCAAAAGTAGAAAATATGCCATTCGTGCAGAATGAATGTTTTGCACGAGTCGGAGTTTACCTGACAGAAATGAGTACAAAAAGTAACCCTGTCTTGATGGAATTTTTTGTCATTAAAAAAAATAGAAAATATGTTTACAAAAATAAATTCATTAACCAGTGTTAATTATTTATTCATGTGTATCAAGCATTTTGGCCCATAAGCTTTCGGCCTTTGCATTATCAACCAACCAGCCTAGCCCAACACCTCCTCCTATTATTATTATTATTATTATTATTTTCTGTTCAAACTCCGATTAATTTATTAAATGTAAAGGGAATATATCTTTGACGGGTGGTCGTGGCAGGTTATAATTAAATGCATAGAAGTAGATATTTCTTGGGACATAAATTAATAAATTTCCTCCGAAGAAGTAGAAATTCTTGTCCTATTTCTGAAAGAGACAGCAGTGGCTGGCACCAAGCATTTTCACAAAACTTGATTCATTTTCCCTCGAACCAAACAAAACACCACTACCCATATAACACCGACGCCAACCTGTTTGATTCACAAACTAAATTTGGCCCAAATTGCAAGTGCATGACATCGTTGTCCCCTTGTGCGCATTATGTCACCCGCCGAAACCCCCTCACATTTTTAACCAAAACGAGGCTCAAGAAGCGCCCACACAACCACGTAGGAGCCTTAAATTTGCGCGAATCTCCCGTGAGTGTCTCAGGAAAACGTTTCTTTCATCTGGGTTTTGTCGAAGGTTGTTGAATTTCGACAATGGAGATTGAGAAGTACTCGAAGGAGCTGGATGTGGCCGTTAGAGTGGTCCACATGGCATGCTCTCTGTGTCAGAGAGTGCAAGAGGGGTTGGTTTCTACGAGCAGTGACCAGGTTAAATCCAAGGACGATGATTCTCCTGTAACTGTTGCAGGTACGTATTTACGTTGAATTCTCTGCTCTGAACTTTGTTTTCTTGAATTTTTGAGGTCTTGTTTTCGGGTGGGTATGTTTTGAATGTTTTGCATTTTGAATGTAGTATCTGATTAGCATTTGTGTGGCTCTTGTGCCTGTTTGGTTGTTGAGCAATGTTGTAAAGGGAAATGAAAGATTGCGAGTTGATTAAGGGCCCGGTTGATAAAAACCTCAAATTAACTATGCTGATGCAACTGTCTGGTGTTTAGGCTAGTATTCCAAATTTGGTGACCAAAGTGACATTACAATTTACACATAAGATTCAAAGTGCAACTGTCTAGCTTTCTGAGCCAGGGGATCAATGATAGGGAAATGCCTGCCAACATCACCATGGGGTTCTGATTTTCATTCACTGGCTTTTAGGAAATTGCTGTAGGTTAATGGTGATTTGGTTTCCGTCAGGGATTCCTTCTGGGTCATTCTGTGCTAAATTGAATGTTTGGGAGGTGAGGATAATGCTTGAAACCTGCCTTCACTCTAGCATTGCTAGATAATCTTGTGTTAGTATTAATGTTGGCATATGGACGTTATTGAGATATTGAGAATGCAATTGAAAAAAGAAAAGAAAAGAAAAAAGGACTTACGTAATGAACACAATATTTTTGTATGTAGTTTTTTTGAAATTGTAATTGATGAATTTGACGATGGATGTTGAATTTGCAGTGATTATGAAATGAGAATTATGGATAATGGTGATGGGTAGTTTCGGGGACAACCTAACCTCCTAGAAAGAAAACTGAATTGATTCTAAAGGTTCTGGACATCGCCCTACAAATACACATGTGGACGCTTTTGTACTAACATGCTATAGAATTAATGAAGTTTGATTAATTCTGCTCTAAGCAGATGTATCAGGGGATTCTCCTAGTAAATGATTAAACTAGGTTTTTACGTGTCCAATAGAACAATATAATTGCTGGTATTGATTTTTTAAAAAAATGTTGGTTGTGTAACTGCAAGAGTGAATTATTGTTCAAGAGATGCCATACCTTCTTAGGCGTTAGCCCAACAATAGACCATCTGTGCAAATGGGTGGTTTAATAATGTAGTTACTTGGTAAAATCAGTTATTGTACTACTTAAACAGCCATATAAGCTTCTAAACTTTTTCATATGATCTTGGTTGGAGCGCTGTCACATTGAGGCAAATCCATTCTGCGAGGTAGTTATGCTACTGCATCTTCTATTTGGTGATGCCGTGGCATTATATTCTTTCTGTTTCAATGGTGTCAAGTCCTTCTCTTCTCCCAATAAAATCTTCTATGGAGGTCCTTTCTTGAGTTCCTGGCTGGCAGAAAACATGCCCATTGTACAACTTAGCAGCAAATATGCAAGTCCCTTTTTAATTGCAGAAGAGGAAGTATGAGGAATGCGTGTAAACGTTCCTTTTGAGCAATATGGCCTATAATTTTTAGATTTTCCCTCTGGTCCTGAAGGTCGCTTTACCAAGCTGTGCTTGAAAAAGTAATAGCATAATAACTGGTCTTCACTTTTTTTGTGCAACCGTTAATGTATAGCGTCGCAGTTGGTTAAATTGAGCTGGAAATAGGTTAGAGCTGCTCTTTAAAGAATGAATCTGGAGTTGAAATGCACCATTTCTACTTGTTCTATTACCCATAATATTCTGTGCTTTTGCTGCTGTGATAACCAGTTCAGTTTCTGATAATGAGGAGTTCCTTTTTAACTTTCAATCGATATCTTTTCCATATAATATTTGAGAGTATGCATGTGTATCACGGTCACCAAGCTTGATCAGCTAATTCTCTTGATGTCACTATGGGAACAGATTGGAGTGTCCAAGCAACTGTTAGCTGGATACTCTCAGACATCTTTGGGTGTCAGAATGTCTCCATTATTGCTGAAGAAGATGTCCAAACTCTTTCCAAGGCTGATTCAGCAGATTTGTTGGCAGCTGTGGTGAACACTGTGAATGAATGCTTGGTTGAAGCACCCAAGTATGGTCTTCAGAGACCAGACAAAGTCCTTGGAACTTCACAAATTCTAGAGGCCATCAGTCGATGCAACTCAACTGGGGGCCCCACTGGAAGACATTGGATACTTGATCCTGTTGATGGCACATTAGGGTTTGTACGTAAGGATCAGTATGCCATAGCTCTAGCCTTGATGGAGGATGGAGAACTTGTTCTTGGTGTTCTTGGATGTCCAAATTATCCCATGAAGAAAGAATGGTTAAGTTATCATCATAAATACTATCAAAATATGTCCCAATCCTCTCCACCCACTTCTGATTCATGGGAAAAAGGATGTGTAATGTATGCAAGGAGAGGCAGTGGTAAGGCATGGATGCAACCATTAGTCCATGGACCAAAGCTTGAATGGCCAAACTCTGCTAGACTGATTCGTGTTTCATCAATTAATGATCCAGCATTGGCAACATTTTGTGAATCAGTGGAGAATGCAAATTCAAACCATTCCTTCACAGCAGGAGTTGCTCACAGTGCGGGGCTTAGGTCTGTTGCATTTTATTTGACTTAAAGTTTGATCTATTTCACCCACTTGGATAGTCAAAGAAAGCATCAATTTTGAAGGATGAAATTTGGAACCAGGACTTTACAAAAGGTTAATAGGTTGAGAGCATGGAGAAGAAAGTACAAAGTGTAAATATAAGGGAGCAATCCAACTATATAAATAGAGAAGTAGAAATTTGTGAGTGAAAGCACAGAACAAAGTAGACTAAGTTGCAATTTACTTGGTAGTTAGAGGAGGGGTTGTCCTTTAGTTTCTGGTATAACGACAATTTGCAAAATTAATTGCAGAGAATAACTTATATTATTTTAGAGGGGTTTTGGTTTTGATGTCATCTATGCAAGTCATTGGAAGTTGACACAACATCACATACTTTTGCTTTAGTTTACAGTTATAGGCAAACGGCCTTGCCTGGCTTTGATGTTAGTGCATGGAGTGGTGCTTTAATGGATGCATTTGAATATATATGCTAAATATTTCAAGCTAAAGCTTGCCAATGTTCTTTGGACCAAATGGCTTCTATCCTCCCCATAAGTAAGGGGTGGAGGTGAGATCATGGGTCCAAGCCTGTACAGGTGCTTGGGTTTTACCTAAAAAAGGATACAGGCTAAATCTGTAATGAGATTTCTGTAAATTAGCTGAATTTACTTTTTCACATTTTACTTATTCCTTTGTGATTGCATTTTTCCACCTTTAAATCTACAATAAAATTTTATCAAGGCCCAACCCACAATTGAATGCCTGTAGCACTGTGGTATTAGAGCTTTGGCAAATTGTTAATTTTGTTAGGCTTTTATTTGTTTAAGGAAAAAAAAAAAGCTTAGGCTGTGTTATATTTTGATCCTCATAGAATGCTTTTCACAATCTAATTGCAGAAAGCAGCCCTTGCGTGTCTACAGCATGGTGAAATATGCAGCCATAGCTCATGGAGATGCCGAAATATTTATGAAGTTTGCAAGATCTGGGTACAAAGAGAAGATATGGGATCATGCAGCAGGTGTTGTCATAGTAGAAGAGGCTGGTGGTGTGGTAACTGATGCTGGAGGGCGACCCTTGGAATTTTCAAGGGGGGTGTACTTAGAAGGTCTTGATCGGGGCATAATTGCTTGCTCTGGGGCCACATTGCATGGGAAAATCGTTGGAGCTGTTTATGCTAGCTGGGATTCCTCTAATTTATGAGACTTTCTATATCATGATTCATCCCAGTACACTGCTGAGGCGCTATATTGGTACTTTTGCAGGGTAAGGTCATTGCGTTAGTATTGTCAACTACTAGGGAACTAATCTGAAACTTGGGAGCTAATCTGAAACTTGGATTTGGCACATTGAGCCATCTTGACAGGCTTACTGGGCAAAGTTGTACTGAGACTATAGTAATTTTGCAAACTGGCTTCATTTACAACCGCAGGGTGGGATTCCAGAATTGATATTCTGTACTTCTGTTTCTCGGAATCAATTATAGAAAAGAACAGGAATTGCTTTGAAGTGCTCCTTTTTCATAAAACCTTCTCTGCAACTTATTTTATGAGCATGTGCTTTTTTGTTGTCAACATCATGGAGGCAAGATAATGCTGAGCAAAATGGTTCTCAGTCTTCATAATCCAACCTTTCTTCTCCCCACCCACCCCGAAAATGCTTCTGAAACTTCTATGGCAACCTCATGGGAGTCTGTAACTAGTCTTTTCTAATTTAGGTTGATTTTTTCACATATGATTTTCTGTCCTTTTTTATCTTTCCTACTATCCATTGTCACACTCCATTATCAGGTTTCTTGATGCTTTTTAGCAAGTCTTCAAAATGGTTCATTCATATTTTTCTTTATTCGCCTAGAAATTTAGGAATTACATTGATAAGTTTATATCTAATGCATAAACTGACTTGAATCAATATTAAAATGGGCATTTCACTAAAAGATATGAAATGACTTGTGAGAAAATTGGCTCCAAATTTGAAGATTGTCTCAAAAAGAAAGATCAGGTGAGCTAAAAGAAGAATCTGTTTCTCACCAGTTTGGTGTCAATATGTGAACTTTGTCCAAGTTGGTTTGAGTTCTAGATCACCATTTGTCCAAAAATTTACTTTATTCCAACCTTGGTTTCTATAATTAACTTTGAACTCTTTAAAATAATTCAGAGCATGCAACTTGCAGAAAAGGGTTGTGTGCACGATTTTGACAATGGCTTGTTACTTTAGGGAAATGAGCTTTGACCATGTACCAGATTACAGAAAAGCAGTTACTGAGTTGTTGCTCTATACTATCAGTAACACATCAATTGCAGTGAATTTTTTTTTCTTTTTTTTCTTCAAAGGGGGTATTTGGTAGTGTCTCATCTCTATGTTTTATTTTACCATTCTAAATTCTAATCCTACCTCTTGAACTCATAAATGATGTATATATAAATTTCTAAGTTGATGAGATTGAATAGTTCTTACAACATGCGGTTCTAAAACATACGATTAGAAAACACGATTTTTAAAAATGTAGTAAAACTTTTGGTAAAATTACAGTTTGGCTTTTAAGAAGTCAAAATTTAAATAACAACTCTTGTAGAAACAAGAGGAAACCCAAGTAAGCTTGTCATGATTAACAAAAAGTGATATACTCTTGGAACAATAATATATATATGTAAGAATTAAACTAGATAAATATGTTTTTCTCCATAGCATGCAAAAAACAAGTAGAAGAGATAAACGAAACTCCATTGTTAGATGGCGAGTTTTCCATCTTTGCTTGATAGCCGTGTCCCTGTATGTGTGTGTAGAAGAGACTACTATCTCAACCCTAAATTTCACTTATAGCCTAATGAAGTCTAATGGAAGAACTTCATTTATATTTAAGATGAGAATACAGGCTTTCTCAAGCGCTTACAGAATTATAGACTCAATAATAAAAATGACAATGTTGGCAATATTTTGTTGTGTTATTGTAGTGGCTTTGTTTTCTCTATCTAGTAGAAACACAAAAGACCATCTAAGTGTGGCATATAGCTTCAATTTTTCATAATTTTTTTTTTCACTAATCAATAAAATTTAACAAAATGGAACACAAAATTCAAAAAGAGCAGGCATATCATATCATATCATATCCATTTCGGTTATTATGGTGCTAAACCCTAACATAACAAAGATTCTGATTAACATATCTAAACAAGATAGCAATGCTAATAGTAAAGAGAAAACAAGAAAACAAAAGTAAGACATGAAAAGAGTTCAAACAAAAATGACATAATAAGTAATGTGGATATATGAGCTGGCAATAACTTGAGAGGATTAATTAATTACATATATACCTTCGACAGAAAGCAGAGAGAGCCAACAGAAAAACATGCAATTACCTCCTTCCTGAAGTACTGAAGCTCATAATAGTAAGTGCAGTACACGAGAGGAACAAAAAGTAAATAGGATTTGGAAGAAGGATAAATGGGGTCAGTGTAAATTAGTAATTACTTTCCTCAAGTGTATATTACTGATCAGCTTCCTCGTAAGTTCATGAGAAAGGACATTTGTTGGTCGCTGGAGATTTCATTTACTGCATGATCATCAAGAACAAGTCCATGGCTTTATGGTCATTGAGACCAAGTCCACATATATTGTTCCAAGTCAATGAAGAAAAGAAAGAACAAAGTACACGCGCTCATACATTAATTATTGACAAAAAATAAAAAATAAATAAAAATGACCAAGCAAGAATTGAGTTGCCAAACACGGGAAAGCCGTTGTGCTAACGTAATGATGCAGGAGGATAGCAGCTGAATTGTCAGATACTAAATTAATGGCACTAAATATCTTAACAGATAAGATCTGCACAAAAATAGAAAGAATTATGCACAATCCTATTTATACTTGACATCACATTAAGGAACAAGCAATAGATTGAGCTGCGCGAAATCTGTGGTTGTGGGTCACTCAATATCCATGGCCATGTTGGGGGTTTTCTTCACATTTTTTTTAACATTTTTATTTTATAAAAGGGCATTTGAATCATTTTTGCTCTTTCATTAGGATTTTAATAGAAAATCCTGACAGTAAATATCAAAAGGGGAGATAGATTAAAACCCTCAAACTTTTGAAGTTTGGGAAAGATTCAAAATCACAATAAGTAAAGCTTTTCCTTCAAAATTTGTAATGTAGTCTCTAAATAATTCAAAAGGTTACAATTCCGTCATAATATTGATTCTATCAATTTCATTGATACAAATTGACTATATGTATTACGTTAGTTTCTTATTTATTTTATTTTATTTCTAATTGGAAGTCACTTAGCTATATGGCTAAGTGAATTCCACTGAAATATTTACATGTTTTCCTAATCTAAGAAAAATGTATCATGTTCAATAGAGAGTCCTGGTTTTTAAATTTTTGTCGTACGTTGCTAGACTCAACAAACCATCCATCACGTTTGACTTGACAGAAAAGCAAGAATTCATATTCAATGGAAGAGGGAGAAGAAATGGGTTGCTCCATTAATGTACCATAACTAATGTCAAGTACAGAGTGCCTACTTGCAGAATACAGTCATTTGTTGTATTTGGCGTATCCCACTGTCTGCTTTTTGAGAATTGTTTACTTTGCACGCACCTAATTTAGCTGCTTCTTCGTGATCTTCTGTAGCTGCAGCCTTATCCTATATCTTTTATATTGGTTGAATAAAATTAATCAACTACATCCAAAATGAGAAAAAAACAATAACATGGTGTACAATTTTGATTTGGACATATACCCACAACAAGAACAAACCGCGTTACGATAGAGAACAATTGCAAAAGAGAAACAAAGAAATCTCTGCAACTGCATGGTGGTAATCCACTTGTGCCCAAAAAAGCATGAAAAATATCATAAAATAAAAAGAAAGATAAAAAAGGTTATCCAGAAGATCACCAACATATTTAGAAGGAAAAAAATTGCTACTGTTATCAATACATAATATAACCCAAAACTTTATCAGTGCATCTCCAGCTGAATTTGACCTTTTCTCTCCTAGCTATTATATATTGAGAACTACTACAACATCATGGCCAGCTGTCAGTCATTTATTTTTATCATTTTTTACGTGATAATAAACTGATATAAAATTAATTTGTCATTACATAAACTTAGAAAGATAGAGTTTCTTCAAATTAGATTGAAAAACTTTCTCCAACTCGATCTATAAAAATGTAATATATTCTTTAAGTATGTGAGAAGCACATGTTAATAAAAAAAATGTGACTATTAAAAATATATATATGTGCTTCTTATATACTAAGGAGCAAATGATAATTTTATAAACTGGGAAGTAGACATAGCAATTCGTGTTTACATGTCGGGTTCGGGTCGTGTAGAGACATTAGTATAAGACTATATAGGTCAACCCTAACTTGACTCATTTAACTAAACGAGTTAGACTCTTCAACCTTAACCTGTTAATTTCATGTTAGGTTCATAAGTCGTGTAAAAAATTACAAGCCCTTAAGTCGCATGTTGGGTTCGGATTCTTTCGAGACATGAGTATAAAGCTATATATATAGGTCAACTCTAATTTGAACCATTTAATTAAATGTGTCAAGCCCATCAACTCTAACCAACTAACTTTGTATTGAGTTCGGGTCGTATAAAAAATTGACAGCTTCAAATTAAAAAAAAAAAAAAAGGGTTCCACCATCCCAATTTTAAAGAAGTCTTTGACCAACTTTCTAATATCTAGCTCCGAATGTAGAAAGCCTTTTTTGGACTAAGAAATTAAGATCAATTCCCCAAGTCAATGTTAGGTCTTATCTTATATATATGATGATTAATGGGTTAGGTTAGGCAGCTTTCGAAGGAGCAAGCCCCATTCACTAGGGGTATGTTTGGGAAAGGGTTGAGTTGAGGTTTTAAGTTTTTTAGTTTTGATGTGATATAAAGTAAAAAGAATGTTATAAATTTTTTGTATAGAAAAATAAAAAAGTTTTATTTTTTAGTAAGTATTTTATTTGAATAGTAATAAAAAAAATATTTGATATGATATAAAAAGTAGATAAAGGTAAAAAAAATGATTGATGAAATATAAAAAATGAGAATATTTTAATGGTTTTTTGTTTTTTTTTTTGGCTTTAAAAACTTGAGACCAAACCTTTGCCAAACATGGCCTAGGTTCCTCCTCATCAAGACATCTTGTTAGGCAGGAGTGGAAAAAAATTGCTTCACTCTGTAATCGTCAATTGCTGCCGTCAAGAAATATAGAAATAAAAAATGAATGTGAAAACTGAAAACTATGGTAATTCGTTTAGGCTGGCAGAGAGAGCGACGGCGACGGCTTGAGGACTTGACAGTGAAGTTGTTTTTTTCCTTGACAACATATCTCGATGAGTAGGATCCTATTAATTGAGCACTGTCAAGAATTTGTGGTTCCTTTCCCACGTTAGAAAGATGGAGAGATGTGTTCCTACCGACATCTTAAAATATATATTAAGGTTGAAATATATCTTTGATTCCTAAAATCAGGCTTACGTTCAATTTTCATATTTACAACTATTTTTTAAAAAATTAATCAACCCTTCAAGGATTTAAATGATAACAATTTTATTTAATGTGACATATTAATAGTATATGTGGCATGTAAAATGATCACGTGATATATGTCATACCAAGGATTAATGCTGGTGGTTTGGTGGGTTCCGGAATCCCGATGACTAGTAAAGTGGAAATGTCTTCTAGCTTTCTCTCTGGAGTAGTCTATTTCAATAGAGCTTGCAATTTGGGTAGGTTGGTCGGGTTTGTTGACCTTTCAATTTGTTAATCGTCAATTTGAATATAGTCTGTTTAATTAAATTGGTAAAAACCTTCAATACGAACACGACCTGCTTAACTAGTTTAATTAATGAGTCGACCCGTTTAGACCTAAACATGACTTGTTTAACCCAATTCGACAGGATCTATTTAGACCTAAACACAACACGTTTAACCCGTTTTAACATCTATTTATTATATAAAAATACATATAATTTATAAACGAGTCAAACGGGTCAACACGTAGGTTGACCTGTTTATGACCCAAACTCGTTTATGTCAAAATCCTAACTCTCTGATTTCGTGTCAGGTTTGCGAGTCGTGTCAAAAATTGCTAGCCGTAGGAATAGAGTATGGGATATCTTTTTGCTCAATAAAAAGGATAGAAGTTTTTTATAAATTGGGTAAGCTCGTTTCTTTCGACGTAAACTTTAAATGAAACTATATTTTAGAAAAAAGATTTTTTTGAATTTTTTTTTTGTGTTTGGTTCGTATGAAAATTGAGCAACGAGGGAAAACAGCTGGCAGCTTCCTGCAACCTCCGGCAGAGGTTCGGTAATGGTCCAATAATTTGAGAAAGAGAAGCTCAAATTCAAAAAATGATTTATAGTTAAAAAAAAAAAAAAAAAACTATTTTATAGAAATTAAACTGAAAATGTTTTCAGTTTAATTATTATTTTTTGTCGCATCAAACATAGAAAAATAAAAAAAAAAATATTTTATAGTAATCATTGTACCCAAAATTTAATAGCTAGCATTAATAAATAATAATTAAAAATATATTTATTTCTTAAATGCTTAAGAGTTACGTAAGACTTTTAAAAACTTGAGTAGAGAAATTCATACAATTGATTTCTCAATAAAGAGAGTCATTTTTAAGCATTAGCGCAATTGATTGCCGGCAACTTGTTGCTCTCCATATATATGTGTACGTAGCTAGAGAATTCATTTCCGACAAGACAAAGGTTTTATCACCGAGTAGAGCGCAACATATTCATATACTATTCATCCGTTGAAGGACATGCATGTTCATGCATGCAGCACAAGACAAGGCCGGTGAGGATTTTGCTAATTGGCGATTTGCTTATTATCTTAGGATTGTCTTAATTAACTTAAGACAGTTCATAATCATATAGTTAGTGAAAATGTCATATTTTTTGTATAAGATCCAATTTAAGTATTGGTTGGAAAGGAATCCTGGATTCCTTCTCCAATTGTTTATTGGACGTCTTAACTAGATAATGACTATTCTCTTTATTATTATTGATCGAGGTTTGAATTCTTGATTGACTTGGTGTTTGGGTACGTAAAAGATAATTCAAAGTGCTCGGGATTTAACCGTGTGTTAGCATAGTATAATCATGTACATGTCACAAAATTTATCCTCATTATATAAAAATAGAGTTTACAAAAAATTATAAGAGTAATGATACATATTATACTTTAATTTTGTTGAACTAATGTGGCAATGGCCATCAGCCTAATTTTTTTTTTTTAAAAAAAAACAATTAAGGATGACCTAATGAGTAGAACATTTAATTAAAATGTGAGGTGAATGACAAAGACAATTAAATCACCACTCATCAAAAAAATTTAAACTTATAAAAATATATAAATTTAATTATTTAATTAACATTCTAACATAACATCTAAATACGAAAATCTTCATATTTTTGATAAGAAAAGAGCTGTCCTTAAACGTTACTCTTTCTTTTCTCCATCTATGAATATATAGGATTAATCAGTAAAATATCAACTAATTAGTCCATTCATAAATGCCGGCCTCTTTAGTTGGAAATTCATGGTCCCATGCCATCAAATTATTAACAATTATTGCACTAACAATTGATAAAAGTAAGGCCACCTACGCCTGCTAAGTACATAGCTTGGAAAGAATTATTACTAAAGCTTCCTAAGTTGCCTCCATGGTAGTTCAAATTGACAGGACCAATTGGCATCCAGCCAAGGTTGATTTACAGGTAAGAAAAAGTCAAATTAAATGACTCCAAAAGAAAAATAAAAATAACAACCAACTCAAACTATGAACATTTTTAAAAATATAAAAACAGTTTTTATATTTTTATAAAAAATTTCTTTGAGGTTAGATTATTTTGTGTATCTACTCCTGTCAAGCAAAGTCTGAATTTATGCAAAGTCTTATTTTTGCACAAATCAAGTAAGACTCCAACTTCATTGACGAGTATGACTTAAAAAAAAAAAATTTAGCTAAGAGAATTTGAACTGTGATTGCTATATATAGGTAAGAAGAACGTGTGACCATTTCAACATGTTGTCTATTTAGGAATATGGGATTCCTCATAATTAAAATGCTGAAATCCATCTTCATAATTTTCCTTCATGAGTAATTTTAATCCATAGTTTGGATCTCCAAAATTGTAATGAAAGGAAAGCAAAATTACATATGTACAAGCTTATAAAGAAAGAAATTTGATCTCTTAAAAAAAAAATTCCACACCTTCATTTCTTGTCACGATGTCAAAGGACAAAGCAAAGGGGTGAGCATTCATAAATGTATCGATGTGATATTTAAACATAATTACTGAAAGGGAAAGCCTCCTAATTTTGGTTTTTCATTCATGCATCAAGGACCCACAACCTAGCTACGACGTCATAAGCTCCTCATTAGTCTTCCATCAAAGAATTGTAATTTAGACGCATATTGTGAAGGTTCAACTGGTTCAAAAAATTTTTATAAAATAAAATAATAACCACGTTCAAAGAAGATGAAATCTGGCTCGTTTGCTATTGTTTTTTTAGAATATTTTTTTTTATTTTTTTTTATGTTTGTTGTAATGTGAAGTAAAGGTAAAAATAATTTTTAGTTTTTAATTTGTATGTTGATATATTTGTTAATATAGTTTTGAATCTTAAAAAAGGAGACCGAGATATTTTTTAAGATAGTTTTACAGTTGGGTTTGCTGGGCTCTTTTATGTCGGTGGTATGATGCAAAATCGTCAAAAGCGGTCGAGTTCGTGCCTTCCTCAGCCACGGTCGCTTTCTGTCATTCCCTCCCGCGTCTCACTTGTTTTTGGGACCCACATAATTGCTTTTCTTAAAGAACGTGGGTCCTATTCTTTTTATTTTATTTTTTTTTTTTTCTCCTCTTTTGGGTCAAGATATGAGTTATTAAATGAAGACTTAGATTAGATATTGTCGTTTAATCCCAAATCTCAAATCAGAATTTCGTTAGTCTATTGTTGGCTCCATTTGACAAAATTGTCCTTGAAGGATATTACCAACGTGAAACTTGATTTCATGGGGTGACGACTTTTTCCCAATTGAGGCTACATTAGTTTCGAGACCTAGGTTGTTTTCTTATAGTGTGTTTGGGTAGGCGATTTCGTAGACAATAAGTACGATTTTAAACTAAATCGTAAAAATTGAATAGTTTGAGAACTGCGATTTTAAAAAATTGCGAATCGCAGATAAGGAGGTGCTTTTTTTAAAACGCAGAATTTTAAAACGCTAAACTGCGATTTTAAATGCCAAACTGCAATTTTGCCAAACGCTAAACTGCGTTTTAAAAAATGACGTTTTCAAATCGCACTTTTTAAAATCGTTATTTTTGAAATCGCACTTTTTAAAATCGCAATCCCAAATAGGCCCTTAAACGAACAAGAGTAAAAAATAGCTGATGACTTTTAGCAAGGTACGGCAAACTCCGACAATTTAAGAAGAAAAAATTTAAATTTAAAAAATAGTTGAAGGTTATAAAAATAGGAAAACAATTTTACAAAAATTAAAACAACAAAAAAAAAATCGTCAAATTAAAAAAAATATATATATATTTTTCAATTTAACTATNTCGTCAAATTAAAAAAAATATATATATATTTTTCAATTTAACTATTATTTTTCATTATACTAAACATTAAAAAAGTATTAAAAACATTTTTTAAAAATTATTCTACAACAAAACAAACGAAAACGGAGTCTAAGAGTTGCAGAGTGCGTTGCCAAAAGTTAATTGAACCAATGGGCAAATTTGTAGGTTTTCATATTGAAGTATTGTACCTAATGTTCTAAGAGTTAATTGAACCAATGGGCAAATTTGTAGGTTTTCATATTGAGCCTACTGTTTTCATTAGTATTGTACCTAATGTTCTAAGACTTAATTGAATCAATAGGCAAATTTGTAGGTTTTCCTATACTCCAAAAGGAGTTAGAAAAAAAAAAATATATATATATATATATATACTCTAAAAGGTAGGGACAAGTTACAGGCGCGTTGACAAAAGAGAGCATCTAAAAGATTTTGGCAAGCATTAAAATTAAGTGAAAAGACGAGGGTAGTTGGGTCACTTTAAAAAAAAAAACAAAAGAAAGGTGTCCATGCAGTGGCAAATATGGAAATACTTGCGACTGTGACGGTGGTGGCTGGTGAAGCAGAAGCACGACCTCTTTGTCAAAAAGTCTACATCATTAAAGCATTCAATTACGTCAATCCCAAAGCCGTTTAATGTACGGCCTTGATCAATACATAACATACCATGATTTGCGGAGCCTAATGCCTCCAATTTTATTCCACTTTAATTAGTAGTAGGAAGCTGTCGAAGAAGCTTGGAAGATAAAGTGGGAGTTTTGATAATGATTTTAAAATTATTTATTTATTTATTTATTTATTTTAATTTTGATTTGAAAATATATTTTTTGAGTTAATTTTAACAACAAAAAAAGTGTTTTGAAAACCGTTAATAAAATTTTTTTGGAAGTAAATTTTGTTTTGATAACCGAAATTGTACCCCCTTATACCAGGTCTTATTTCCAAGATAGTTATTGATTATTTTAATATGAAAAATTGAACCAATTAGAAATTTTATTTCGTAACATCTAACGCTATGGCCAAATTAAATTTGTACTAATTAAAGAGATTACCATAACTTTTATGGGACGGCCTCATTAAATTTGTACTATAATTTTTTAGCTCTCAAGTCAAGAACCCTTCAAAGTTGTGGTCCTTGTGGATGCCTTCTACAAGGGGTTCTTTTCACCTATCAAAGAAGCAATTACTTCTTCCCCATTAAAGAGGAAGTAGAACAAGTCAATAGATAGAAGTAGAGCTGGTGTGTGGACGTCCGAAAATTCGGACATGAAAAAAGAAAAACAAAAAAATGGAATTAAAAAACTCCTCACATTTCAAAATTTTCGGACGTGTAGCACAATTTGAATAGATAAAGACTAAAAAGTGAATGTGAGATCTTCTTTTCACTTTGGATAAATAAATAGCTATGCTTAAAGTAAAAATAATGTTTAGAGTACTATAAATTTTGTATAAACTAATGTAACAGTTTATAATTAATGAAATAATTAAGAGTATATGGTTGATAAATCAACTCCTAATTAATTAAGTTAAGAAGTCAAATTTTTTGCTTAATTATTTTATCAATTGTGAACTGTAATGTCAATTTTCAAAGGATTTTGTAGTAAAATTTGTAATACTCCTATCAACAATCATGTTTTTTTTTTAATTACAAAATAATAATAATAATAATAATAAGTACTTGGAATACTACAACATTTACTACAACCTTTTACAAACTTACATGAAAGTTTATATTTTATGAAAATGAGTGTGTCACGTGGACTGTCATGCAACATTCCACATTTTAATAACTAACGTGATAAGTGTCATATGGAATATTATGTCATTTTGTAAAAGCAATAAGTACCAATAGTGGCTGACCTAATAAGTGTCACGTAGTAATGACTCAATAGATTTTGAGGCAAAAGACAACAAATTTAAGTGAGACCTTTTTTATATTTAAATATTAATTAAATAAATTTTTACTTTTTGTTGTATTTTTTAATTTAAAAATCATTCTTCTCGCTTTTTGGAATATAAAATTACTAATTCAGTTTTTATATTCAAGTTTTTCTAACATTTCATTTTCATTGATAATATGGCTAATTCACTTAATCTTTCATGTGATATTGTAAATCTTATTTAAAATTTTATCAATTTTAACTTTGAAAAACTTATTTATGTAGAAGTTAATGTAACTACTGTTGAATAAAATTTTATAAACAATACAGGCATTTGAAAAGTACTAAAATATTTTTATTTATTTTATTACATTGATTGGAGTACCTTCTTCTATTTGTAAAACTTTATTAAACCTCTTACTTATGAAAATATATCGAATCCATTAATATCATGCTTCAGAGAACTTTCAAGACTAAGAAATTCTTTTGCAAACTATCATCGTTTAGTAATTTTAATTTATTGAAATTAAATAAAAAACTCAAAATATTTCCGTTTATCTAAAATTGTTAAACTACTATGAATCGAAGAAATAGCTTAATTCACTATATACAAGAAATAATCAATTCTAAAAAATTATTCAATAGATTGTGTTATCTCGTCATTTACATTCACATCAAACTATTTTTTTCTACCAATTATACAATTTTTATTTTTGTTACAAAATAGATTATATTCCACTAAACACAGAGATTTCTAATTGAATGAGAGGGGGCCTGTATAAGACTTTTCAAAAAGTTTTCATCTTCTCTAGTATCTTTTGAGCATTTAATTCTAATCGTATTAAATATAAGTGAAAAATGGTGTAGTGGGTCATTGTTGCATTGAATTTCCATGAATATGAGTTTTCAAGTTTCCATCTTTCTTAGTTCAGGACTTACTACAATCTTTTTGAAAGAGCGAATTTTCAAAATATATAAATTTAAATTATTTTTTACATCGAATAACTTGAAAAATATTACATATAACTTGAAAAATATTACATATTAAAAAGGTAGCATGTTTTTGAAGCAGCCAATATTATTATTATTATTATTATTATTATTATTATTATTTCCCTTTGAAAATGCTTTTTCTTCACTCTTAGAGAAACATTTATTATTTAGCAAAGCAAAAGACATTTTTTAATTCAAAGCTTTTTTACAACATAAATCACAAGAACATCATAAAAATAATCTAATTCTCATTAGTAAGATGTTACATTTATAAGTCATTCGCATTAAATTTTTTCTCTATGTAATTAGTTTTTACCATGATTAGAGCTTTGATTATAGAGTATCTACTAAATTTTGTTACCATAATTGGGGCTTTAAATATTGTTTATGAAAGTGACCTTAATTTTACTATTAATATTTGGGGGCTTATTCTATTTGGGACTTTAGGCAGTCACCTAATTTTTTATTTTATTTTTTAAAATTTTTTTGAAATGAACTTGTATGTTCTCATTAGATCATAAAACATCAACTTGCTCAGCAAGTACAAGTGGTTGGATAACATTAGAACACATCCCAATCCAAACAAAATTGATAGACTACTGTATTGCAATTTTTGCCATCCGGTGGGTTGCCTCATTAGCCTCTCAACGTACATGTGTCGTAAGCCATAATTGAAGCCCATTCAACCGAGCATGTGAATCTGCAAGTAATTGCTCATAACGTCGCCAAGAAGGCCCCTCCTACCAAAGACCTGCACTATCTCTAAGGCATCTCCTTCCAATATAAGGCGCTGAAAACCTTGTTCACAGTAGAAAACGATTGCCTTCCAGGCTGCCACCGCTTCAGCTATTGTAGGGTCTATAATAAAAGGAATTGTACCACACATAGAAGCCACCACCAAACCCCTCGCATCACTGGCAATCACCCTCATCCCTATAGTATTTGAATTGCGATCAAGTGCAGCATCCCAGTTGACCTTGAGCACTCCTTCCTAAGGTTTTTTCCATCGATTTTCAGACTGGCTAAAAGGAAGTCATTGGACCGGATTCCTTTTTGGCTTGGTGAAAAGCTTCCAGTGCTGCAGTGGGACTCTGGACCAGAAGGGCTAGTGAGGATAGTGGCCCGCCGAAAACAATTGAATTACGTCGAAGCCATATACGACGAGCCACACATGCAACGATGTTAAGGTCCTCCTGGTCAAGCTGTTCCATCCATATCTCCACCAACAGAAACCCATCATCTGCAGAAATAGAGAGTTTTTGAATTTTTTCTATTACACTCCATTCATACCGCTTTTGACGAGTCACATTCCCAAATGATGTGTCCAGTAGATTCAGCCATTACACCACACATGGGATAGGATGGGTCTTGTACAATCTTTATGTTAAAGAGGTCGGCCTTCGTATGGAGTGAGTTATGACACAAACACCATAGGAATGTTTGAACCACACCTGGAATGTCAACCTTCCAAACCTGCTGCCATATCTTTCTGGAATTAGTTGGCCTTGAACACTCCCTAGCTTCACGGATTCACTGCTCCTTCTCCATATGGTAGGAGCTCCTAACAGAAAAGAGTCCACTAGTGTTACCTCTCCAGATTAGTTTGTCGGGTTGGTCCTCTGGACTAAAAGCTAGGCTGCAGATACGTGCTGTTTCATCCGGACTGAAAACACTTTGGATGAGTGTCGTGTTCCACCACCTGGTATCAGCATCAATTATTTCAAACAACTTTGCCTCAGCTCCTAGTGTCTTCACGGGTGATTGGATTTTATAAGTAGTAGGGCAAGAGATCCACCAATCTTTCCAAATTTTAATAGTAGCCCCATTACCAACACACCAAATAAGTCCCTCATTGAGAAGAGCTCTAGAGTTACAAATGCTTTGTCATGCATAGGAAGGTCAGTTACCTAATTTTGCTTCTAAAAAAGTACAGTGTGGATGGTATTTCTCCTTGACAATTTGTGTTGCTAAGGAATCGGGAAACTGAAGGAGACACCAACCTTGTTTTGCTAACATTGCAAGATTAAAACATTCTAGGTCTCAAAACCCTAAACTTTCTTGGGGTTTCGACCTTCCCATTTTCACCCAACTCATCCATACCAAGGGAAAACTTTGTCTTTCTGTCCCCAATAAAATTGGCACATTAAGGAATTTAATTCCTTACAAAGCATTTTCGGTGGCTGGAAAATACTCATACTATAAGTTGGGATGGCTTGAACAACAGCTTTGATGAGGATCTCCTTGCCAGTTTGAGACAAAAATTTCTCTTTCCATCCATCCAGCTTTGTTCGTACTCGCCCTTTGATTCCTACAAAGGAACTTTTCTTATTACGTCCCACCGTTGCCGGTAGCCCTAAATACTTCTCATAGGACTGTGATGAGGAGCCTCCCACGATGGATAAGATGTGATCTCAGAACTCTCGGGGGGTATTTTTACTGAAAAAAATGGAAGTCTTTCCTTTGTTGATCGTTTTCCCGGATGCCCTTTCGTATCTTTCCAGAACCTCATGGATATGACACCACTCCATAAAAGTGGCTCTGCAGAATAATAAACTATCGTCTGTAAAGAAAATGTGACTCAACTCTGTACCTCCTTGCTAAAGGGAGCCCCATGATTTTCCTATCTCTGACCGCTTGCAAAATAAAAGAACTTAACTCCTTGGCACAAAAGAAGAAAAGATATGGGGAGAGGGGATCACCTTGACAAAGACCTCGATTGGGAATAATACACCCTTGGAGGGATCCATTAACCAATATGGAGTAGGATACAGTGTACACATGTCATAATTAAAGACACCCAACAATCCGCAAAACCCAATCGTCGCATCACTACTTCAAGAAAATCTCACTCCACCCTATCGTACGCCTTGCTCATATCTAGTTTAATGGCCATATATCCCTTCTTGCCTCGCAATTTGGAAGCCATGATGTGAAGGGCCTCATAAGCCACCAAAGCATTATCCGTGATTAGTCTCCCAGGAATGAATGTACTTTGATTGTTAGAAATGATCAATGGAAGGATAGACTTCATACGATTAGTAAGGACTTTTGCAATAAACTTATGAAGGACATTACAAAGGCTGATGGGCCAGAACTCAGTCACTTTAGTGGATGGAGTGACTTTCGGTATGAGGGCAATAAATGTAGAGTTCAAATCAACTACCAATAGTACCTGTATTCAAAAAACTCAACATTGCCATTTAGACTTCATGCCCCACCACAGCCCAATGTTTTTGATAAAAGCATGCTGCATACCCATTCGGCCCAGGAGATTTCAGGGGATGCATCTGTGAGAGAGCTTGGTCAACTTCCTCTGAGAGGAAATTCCGAAGCAGTTGATCATTCATAGATATCGTGACTCTGTGAGGAAAAGTCGCAACACACTCCTCAATCCTAACTGGTAATTTCGTAGAAAAAAGGTTTTGGAAAGAGTGAATAAAAGCTTTGCTAATATCCTCCAGTTTGGACCATTATTGCCCTTGTTCATCCACAATCTTCCCTATATGGTTGATTTTTTGTCTATGCTTTGCCCATGCGTGGAAATAGTGGGTATTATGGTCCTCGTTGCGAAACCAGTTACGTTTTGCCCTTTGCTTCCATTGCACATCCTCCATCTCCATTAGATGATCAATTTCTCCTTGGAGGGTTTTGATTTCTACCCAATCCGCAGGGTCTTCAAACTTCTGTAATAGAGTATGCTGTTTGGTTTTTGCCTGTAAAGTCCGTTCGGCCGTACCGTACTTGGAGGAGCTCCATTTCATCAAAGCTTGTTGGCACTGCTATAATTTAATCTGTATAGTCTGCATCGAGTTTGTTCCATCCCCAGGTTCAGCCCACCCTGTCTGAAGAAGATCACCACACTCTGCATCCAAATCCCACTTGGCCTCATATCTAAAAATCCGTTTGCGAACCCATCGTGCTTCTGAATTTGAAAACCGAACCACCAAAGGCTTGTGATTCGATGTTATGGCTGCTAATTGGCCTAATGGAAAAGTCGCCTCTATTATATTATGTGAACTGTCATATCAATTTGTAAAAATCTTATAATAAAAATGATAAAATTCCTAATATCACTCTAAAATAAATAAATAAGTAAATAAAAAGATATCCTCTATACGGAAGATTAGTCCGGCGACATTATTTATTTATTTATTTTTCACTCCACCCTCAAAAAGAGCATCATTTCGCTAGAACTTTACATAAATTTGGTAGATTTCTTTTGTTTTGGGCAAGTGACTTGGATGGTTATGTATGGACAAAAAGAAGCTAATCAAAGTCACTTCCGCTAATATAAAACCTTGCCTTAATTTTAACTCTTCCAACCTTTTTTTTTAAAAAAAAAAAAAAAAAAATTTGAACTCTTCCAACTTGTACGTCTATTGACTCAATAAACTATCGCATACTCTCTGAAAAAAAAAAAAAACTACCACATACGTTTAGTCAAACCAATATACAAGTTTTGTTAACACAGGCCCTCAATTCCCTTGGTCAAACCAATCAATCTTGGTAGATTTTTTATTTTTTCACAACCCAAACTCTACACTCTTCCCTAAAGGCAATCAGACTTGATCAAATCCCCATTTTGACAACATTCAAATCCTAATTTTTTTTTTCTTGTTTGTGACATCTTAAAGACCCAAGCCCTCCAGATCCTATATTAGAAAAGAATAATATTATTTATTAAATTATTATATAATTGTTATACAACTAAAATAATAAGCTAATAATAAAACTTAAATTTGAAAAAAATAATTATATTTAGTAGATTGTTATATAATTGACATAAAATTAAGATTACAAGTTATTTGATTTTTTTAATCACATCATTAAATTGTATAACATATTAAATATTACATCATTTAAATAATGAATTTGAAAAAAAGAAAAAAGAAAAAAGGGCATTTCCCTTCGAAGAACCCCATGGCTCAACACGTCAAAATAAAATATTAAAGTTACCGGCTGAGCAGGTCACCCGGTAAACATTCCACTGATTCCCAACCTACACCCCCACATAAATACATACGTATCCCCAAACCCGCAATAGCACACACTTGCCAATCCCTCCCATTTTCTCAAGGGTCCGTACAAATCCACACCCACTTTTGAACGTTCTTTTGTTTTATTTTTTTTTTCTACTTTTTCGATTTTTTTGTTGATGTTCAAAAACTGAAAGCCCAATTTGGAGCTTTGCTTCGTTTCGAGCGTTTCAAAAATATTCGCAAGGCGACGAGCAAAAGCGCGTGATTTGCTGGAGATGATAATATGTTGTCGTCGTCGTCAGTACCAGAGCTGACACTTGCAGATTTATTAGTGTGAGTCGTCTGTGACTCTCTCTCTCTCTCTCTCTGTGAATGGTTTTTTGGGTCCCTTTAATTGCTTCTGAGAAAAAAAGGCTGGGGATTTTGGTACTTCGAGCACCCCGTTCTGTTCTCTGTGATCTTTCTTGCCGTGTTGGCATCGCCAAAAAGTTCTCTGCAGCTGCTGGATCTCAGACTCTGAGCTGAGTCCCAAGCTTCGTCACTGTAAGTATACACAAAAAATAGAAAATCCAACACTACTGGGTCTGTTTGTTTGCCGAGAAAACGCGGGAATATTTAGAAAGAAAATGCGTTACCCCCTTTTCTGCCTTTCGGTTATAATTTCTTAACGACTCTAATAATTTCCCATGAAAGAATAAATTCTCACATTTTCTTTCTCACTCAAGTCATTTACTCACTCACACAATTTTCCCGAATTCTCACCCACAATTTGTTTTCCCAGTTGGCAGGTTCTCTTTCCATTCACCCGTAGAATCTATCACATTAGATTTGAGAAGGAAAGGAAAAGAAAAGCAACAAATGGGCAAAACGACGACGAGCAGAGACTGGAGCCAGATCTACGCGATCTACGGTGTGGAGCAGTGGCAGACCCTGGTGTTCCTCCTCCTCCACGCCCTACTCTTCGCCGTCCTCTCCGTGCTCTACCTCCTCTACTTTGACCCCATCCGCGCCTTCTTCGAGTCCATCCTCTCCGTCACAGTCTCCCTACCCGGCGGAGCCGCTCGATTCGCCGCCGGATTCACCGGCTCCGTCACCGCCCTCTCCGCCGTATGCCTCTTATTTGCCGCCGCGAACTTCTTCTACTCCGCCGTGCCACTCCACCACGCCATGGCCCTCCGCATGCTGTCCGCCGTTGACGACTGGTCCACGGTGAAGCACGCCCTCGACCTCGGCTGCGGCCGGGGAATCCTCCTCAACGCCGTGGCGACCCAGCTGAAGAAGGAGGGCAGCTCCGGCCGGGTCGTGGGTCTGGACCGCTCCAAGAACACCACCCTCCGGACCCTCCGTACGGCAAAGCTGGAGGGGGTCGGAGAGTACGTGACGTGCAGAGAAGGCGACGTGAGGAGGCTGCCCTTCGCAGACAACAGCTTCGACGTCGTGGTCTCCGGGGTGTTCCTCCACACGGTGGGGAAGGAGCACGGTCGGCACCGTACGGTGGAGGCGGCAGCGGAGAGGATGAGGGTGGTGGGTGAGGTGGTGCGGGTGTTGAAGCCGGGTGGGGTTGGCGTGGTGTGGGACCTGATGCACGTTCCAGAGTACGCGCGGAGGCTACAAGACCTTAAGATGGAAGAAATCAGGGTGTCAGAGCGGGTCACGGCCTTCATGGTCAGCAGCCACATCGTCTCCTTCCGCAAGCCCCGTCAGCACGTCGTAGGCCCCGCGGAGGTCAGGCTGGACTGGAGGTGCTGACACGTCACTTTGCTTCTTTTATTGACATATATTAACTACCGTTACTTTTACTATACTACCGCTAGTAGTACTACAATGTTCTGGTTAATTTGAAAAAAAAAAACCCAAAGAAAAAGAAAAGAAAAGAAAAGATTGGGTTAAAATGTACTGTAGTGTCTGGGAAGGCGAAGCTGACCTGGATGCTTTATTGGAAAATATACCAAAAGTATAGGTCTAAATCTAATGAATGTAGTTTGTTAATTGTTATGTTTTGGTCTTCGTTCCACCCCACCCCATGTGGTCTTGCTCCCTGGGAAAGTAGAAAGACAACAGTTGATGAGGTTTGAAAAAGATGGTGATATTTTTGGTGGGATGCATGCAAGTATGTGGAGGTGGTGAGCTGATAGACACCATCACTAGGGCTGGGCTGTTGTCAAATCGTTATCCATGTTTGATGGTCATCCATGCTATGTTCAAGGGGAACGAGGAAATCGAGGCAAAAATTTTGTCAAAGAGTAATTTTAAATATTTAAGTTTTGTTTGGTGCACGGAATAAACCTCGTAATAGAATGACTATTTTTATAAAATAGTTATTTCATTAAAATATTTATTTTCTTATGAAAATAAATAGCTATTCTTCTCTTTTTTCAAAGAAATCGTTATTTTCTAATAAATTGTCAACATTTTCTAAAAAAGTTATCATTTATTTTGTTATTTTCTTTTCAACTTAAAAAAAAAAAAATCATAAGTCTCAATCACCCACTGTTTTACATGAGGTGGTGCGATCACTCCTGGTGTAATTGGCCACCCCCAGAGACCGTCGTGGGTCTACCACAAAGGTCTTCGAAGGCGGTGCAGTCATTTTCAGTATTTAAAGTGGGTGGTCGTGGGTCCACCACAAGGGTCTCCAAAGATAGTGTAGTCACTCCTGGTGTCTAAAGTGGTGAATGACCACCCATTGGGGTGGTGCGGCCGCCCACTATAATTCCATTTAAAAAAAAAATTAATAATTTGAGTTTAACAAAATAAGAAATAAAAGTAAGATTTTTTAGTAATTTTAATTCAATTCTCATTAAATTATATATGTTATAACTAAATTAAAGAATATGAATAATTATTTATTTTATTTTTTAATAATAACTATTTATTTTTTAAATAAAATTCTCATTTTGAGAAGTAAAGCGAGGCCTTAACTCTCATCCCATCTTTTATTTTACTGGACTTACTTAAACTTTCCGTGTAGAGTTAACAACTTAAACATAAGATTATTGGGAAGCACTCGATGTCTTGAAATGCAGAATCTTATGCTACAATCTTAGGGGGTACGCACTGTCATTAACAAGTTGATTATTCCCTTAAACGAGTTCCAGCCCTCATGACTTGTGTTTAATTACTCCTGAAGCTTATCAATTGCACCCATGTGCGTAAGCACCATATTACATCCAACCACTTTTCTTTTTCCCGAGAATATATATCTCCAACCACCTGAACTTAATGAAGCTCCTTTTTTTTTTCTTTTTTTTTAATTATTATTTATTATTATTATTATTTTTATTGGAAATCAGATCTACTACAATTTTAAAAATTGTGAATTCAAGCCGTTTTTTTGTAATGGATGGCTTAAAAAATGCTACTTATAAAAAAGGTTACACGTTATGGACATTTAAAAAAAAAAAAAAATTCAAAAAGTCTTTTGTTCACTTTTAAAAAGATTCTTATTTTTTAATAAACTAAAATATAATTTTTAACTCAAAACTCTTTTACGACATAAAGCGCAAAATTTTTTTTTTAAAAAAATTTAATTCTCATTAATAACATATTCATGCCATTTAATACGAAAAACTTTTTAAATTCATAAATTTTGAGAACCTACTATTTGGTATCCCTTACGACCTTCTTTTTGTTTAGGATAAATATGCAGAAGCAGGAGCCAATAACAAATAAATTTATAAATAAAGAAGTAAATGCTTCTTTGACTAGATTTATTTATCATCGGTTTCAATTAAATTTTTTTTTTTAAAAAAAAAATCCCAAATTTTGAATTTTTTTTTTTTTTTGTGGTGAGTAGAGCAAGATTACAATTTGATAGATTCTCATTTTTTTTTTGTAATCGATTTGGCAGTGACGGCAATTTTTCCACTAAAGCTCAGTACGTCAGCATGATATCATTGATATGGAACCGAGGGAGGTCAGGCTGGACCGGAGAGATGCTGCTTTGGCAATATATGTTACTTGTCCTACGAAAAAAACAAAGGAAAGAGTATATCAAGGAAAAAACAGAAAACAACAAATTATAAAAGAAATTATACATCAATTATAAAAGTCCTTTCTCTTTTTAAACACAAAAATACATTTTTCAAAAAATATTTACTAAATAAAATGTTTTAAAAAAATAAAACACAAAACACATTTAAAAAACAAAACGTAATACAATTTTTAGAAAATTTCTCACACTTGTTTATAGGAATATTTTGAGAAAGTTAATGCTACTCATTAATTACAAAAAAATAAAATAAATAAATAACTAAACAAAATACTTTTTAAAAAATAAAACACAAAACATTTTTTATAAAATAAACATTAATTATAAAATTCTTTTATGTTTTCAAACAAACTTTTCACAAAACAAAACATAAAACACTTTTCAAACAATAAAACCCAATATACTTTTAAGAAAATCTCCTACACTTTCTTATATAAATATTTTGACAAAATGGTGTTTATTTTTTTTCAAGTGTGGAACCCACTTGTTAATTACAAAAATAAAAAACAAAAAATAAAGGTGGTCATACGGTCAGCCCTAACGAAAAAGAGGTGATGGTCGCGCAGCCACCTTAATAAAATAAAATACGTGATAGTGTAACTATATCAATAAGTTATAGGTGGACGCACAACCACCCTACAACCCCCCTTATAAGCTTTTAATACTTTTTAATATATTTTTATAAGTCAGAAGTCAGCCTCCTCATCATTGAAAAAAAAGCTTTTATTTTATTTTTTCAAAATAAGCATGATTGGTGTTTTGTTTATTTCAAAACATAAAACACTTTCCAAAAAGTTTATCAAATAATTTTTTTGAGTTTATCAACACTTTTCAAATTGAACCCCGCCAAAAATACTTGACTACATTTTCTCACATCAAAAACTTTTTCAAAATCAAAACACAAAATATACTTTTTAAACCACTAAACAAAAATATCCGTTGCTTTTAGGTTTCTGGGGAGCATAGTCATACCGNGGCCCATTTGGCAACAACATGTGCCCGGAGGTTTGAGCTCTTAGAAATCTTGGTCGCAGACCAAGAAGAAAAAGAAGAAAAAAAAGAAATTACATCAACAATAATACCACTTGAGGACCAGTCAGAACAAAAACTAGGATTGTTCAAAGCTAATATAGTAACTAAAGAGTCCCTTTCAAGTGAGATATTAGAGAGAGAACAAAAAGATTTTGCTGTTTGAATAGCAAGCAAAGCAACTTGAGCTTCCCCTGCATTAATGTCAAGAAGAGGAAGTTTTTTTGCTATAGCCCAACGAATATTTCCTTGATGATCTGAAATAACAGCCGCTGCAGCCATAAAAGAATTACGAACAGCAACATCAAAATTTAGTTTAAAATGCCCAATTGGAGGAGGTACCCAGATAGCTGGAGAATCTTTATCTGACCAAGCCTTTTGATGTATAACAATAGAAGTCTTGATCTGGATTAATAGACTATTCAATTGAGGAACAACTCCATTGTGAACACTATTATTCCGAGCACCCCAAATAGCATCAATCGCAATTACCATAGATAATTGAAATTCCTCTACTTTAAGAAAAGGAATATCAGGAAAAAGATTTGGTTTAATAATAGCCTGTATCCAAGATTCAATTGGCAATGCCGCAAAAATAGATGAATCCAAAGGCCATCTTGAAGCTCTCCATATGGCTTTAGCAAGAATACAGTCAAGGAATATATGTTGAATAGATTCTGGAGGCCCCTTGCAAATTGGGCAAATTCGGTCTTCGAAATTAACAGCTGGACTGTATCGAAATATTTTGAGAAAGTTAATGCTACTCATTAATTACAAAAAAAAAAAAAAAAAAAACTAAACAAAATACTTTTTAAAAAATAAAACACAAAACATTTTTTATAAAATAAACATTAATTATAAAATTCTTTTATGTTTTCAAACAAACTTTTCACAAAACAAAACATAAAACACTTTTCAAACAATAAAACACAATATACTTTTAAGAAAATCTCCTACATTTTCTTATATAAATATTTTGACAAAATGGTGTTTATTTTTTTTTAAGTGTGGAACCCACTTGTTAATTACAAAAATAAAAAAACAAAAAATAAAGGTGGTTATACGGTCACCCCTAATGGAGAAGAGGTAGTGGTCATGCGGCTACCCCAACAAAACAGAAATACGTGATAGTGTGACTACACCAACAAATCATAGGTAGATGCACAACCACCCTTATAAGCTTTTAATATTTTTTAATATATTTTTATAAGTCACAAGTTAGCCTCCTCATCATTGAAAAAAAAAGCTTTTATTTTATTTTTTCAAAATAAGCATGATTGGTGTTTTGTTTATTTCAAAACATAAAACACTTTTCAAAAAGTTTATCAAATACTTTTCTTAATTATTTTCTACTTACAACACTTTTCAAAGTGAACCCCGCCAAAAATACTTGACAACATTTTCTTTTTCTCACATAAAAAAAAACTTTTTCAAATCAAAACACAAAATGTACTTTTTAAACCACTAAACAAAAATATCCGTTGCTTTTAGGTTTCTGGGGAGCATAGTCATACCTAGGCGGATGGCTTTGTTGGAAATATAATTAAGTATAATTTAACTTATGCATTTTGATTATCAATTGGGAATTGGTGCCTACCAACTCCCTTCAAGATTCCCGAATGTGCACATGATGAATATGAGAGTATATATACGTTTGAGTTTTTGAGTTTCATGATCCTTATGTTTCTTCTTTTTTTTTTCTTTTTTTTTTTGTCATTATTAAAAACAAAGGATACGTGAACAAATTGTTGATTTGATGATTGGTAATCTCCTGGATAACTTGACATAAAAGTTTTCACTAATTAGGGAGAGCAGTAGATAGATTGATAAAAGAAAATAGTATAATATTTGAAAAAGATGTAGTGATATCTTTGGCAGAGAGCAACTTTGTGGAGTTTTTGTGTGCTGATAGTCTTGATGTGCTAGGGTTGGGCTGCTGTCAAGTTTTGTGAGAGCTGATAGTCCCCTAAAGCTTGGATGGCTGAAATTTGCAAGTATATGGTTGAAGTTGGAATGATGATTTGACTTATTTTAGATTCTTCAAAAATATGATGGTAGAGGGAACAACCTTCTTTTTTATAGTGCTTATAAGGATTTATTTTTTATGGAGTCCTTTATAAATTGATATGATAGTTCAAATTATATTTTATTACGTAAGTTATTAAGGACGTCTGTTTGAAATTGCTTTAGAAAATAGAGTTCTTGTTTATAAAAAAGCTAAAAAAAAAGTTGGGTTTTTTTTTTTTTTTTTTTTTTTTTATCCTTTCCAAGGTTCTCCCAAAACGCATTTTTGGGCAATTTTTAGAGCAAAAGATTCAAAGAAATGCTTTTTAAATTTTTTTTTTATCAAACTGACATATTTTTACTTGGCATAACGTTTTATATACTAAAAGTAATTTTTAAACTTCTTAACGTAATTTTAAACCTATTCTAAATAGTAAATCAATAAAATTGTTTTACTTAATTTTTTCCACTCCTGTTGTGTCACATTATATTATGTCAATTACTGGGTAAATTTGTAAGAAAATTATATTAAAAGTGATAATTGTAGTATTCATAACATTATTTTAAAAAAACAAAAATTAAAAAATTGGTTATGTGAGTATCTATTGGTTTTTTTTTTTTTTTAACCTCTCTATTCAAAGGGTGGAACGGAGATTAGCATCTAATAATGATTAAAAGCATAGTAGATAAATAAAAATGTCAAGTTGATGGTATAGTGCCGTCCTTCTCCTGTCGCCATCCAGATTATTGACAGGACAACAAACACGAGGAAGTGGGAATTTTCTTTTTCTGAGCACGAGGAAGGAATTTAATCTTCTAGAATTACTACAATTTAGGGTTCAGATTATAAAAATCTCTCGGTTTTTTAAATTAATTGACTGACCTATCATGAGGTTTATGAAATTGACAGAGATATCCAATAGTTTTGCTGTTAAAAATTAAAATCGATGGTTAATTTGAAAAGTAAATATAAGTGAGTTTTAATGGTGTTTAGTTGTTGGAACAAGTCTTAGACAGATTATCTATTTGTCTGAATAGGTGGATCATAATTTTTTTTTTAATATTTAATTTAATAATTATCCAAACAATAAATTACTAAAATTCGGATCTAGTTAGTATAAAAGTAGGGCTTTATACTCAAATATAGTTTCACTAAAAACAAAAAAAAAACTCAACCATAGTTATTTCAATTTCTGTGTGACTACTAATTCAGTTTATAGCATGTAAGAAATACATGGTTTTTTAGTAATATTAAAAAAGTTGAAAAAAATTGTAGGGTAAAATACATTTTACCCTCCTAAAATATTTAGTCATTTGTGTTTTACCTTTCAATGTTCAAAAAGTGACGATCGACTTTCCTGAAGTATTTCACGTTGGCAAAAAATATTCTCCGTTCATTTTGTTCGTCTCTTTAGATGAAAATCAGGTCATGTACCACGACGCGATTACCCCTAGCACAGATCGAAGGTGGCACGCGACCACCCCGGCCTCCTAAGGGTGGCCCGAAGGCCATCTCCAAATCTAGGGTGGTCGGGGGTGACGCGAGGCTACCCCCATAGGCTAGAGGTGGCTTGCATGCCACCCCCTCCACCAAGGAAGGGGTGGCTGCCAACCGGCATCCACCTTATTTTTCCTTTTTTTTTTTTTCTTAGAACTTTTTTGTTGTGACCCTTTTATCTCTAAGGATATTTTCGAAAGTTCAGACAAAAAAACAATCATGTGCATGGTATGTGACCTGATTTTCATCCAAAGAAACGGACAAAATAAATGTAGGGTACTTTTTGCCAACATGAGATACTTCGGGTGTCAATCGTCACTTTTTAAATATTGGAGGATAAAATACAAATAATTGGATATTTCAAAAAGTAAAGTACATTTTTTTAAAAATTTTATTAAAAAAACATATACTTTTTACATACTATTTCAAATGTGTGCTTCTCATGTTATAAAAAACACATGGCATTGGTGTTATCAATTTGAAGGAAAACTAGGTAATTTTTTTTTTTAATGCATATGAGCAGTGCAAGCTAGAGGCACTCTATCTGGTTATGTTATGAATAGAGAAATTCTATCTAATTCTGGCCAACAAATTAACATGGCATTGGTGTTTGTTCCTTAAAAAATTAAGAGCGGAGCATAAGATTCAACAAGTAATCATACATAAAAGAAGAATAAGTAAAAGAAATAATTTAATATGATAACGTCGATCTTAAGTCACAAAAAATACTATGATCGTATTTTGAAATATCAATATTGTACGGATAGCTTTATTGTAGTGATGAAAGGCCGTACAACTGCCACAAAAAAAAAAGAAAAAAAAAGAAAAGGTGAAAATAGATCGAAGAGCTTGGCAGGGGAGGTACATCGAATCATAAATACTACCAAATTGTTAAGAAACCCACCTACCTCAAGTCATGTACACTTCTCAGTACATTTGCTCAATTGGGTCTTTCCAATGATAACCTTTATATATTGACAACTTTCATTTGACAGCATTGGATCAGATGATAATGATAAACCACAGCACTCTCACGATCAGAATTGTTGGAATACTTATAAGACAGTTGGACCGTTGATAGAGTTCTTACAAAATAGAGAAAGTAGTTATCGGAGTCTGTTAATCTCTTAGAAGACTAAAGACACTCCGATGATTAAGTTATTCTTTTGCTAGAGAAAAAAAAAAAATCGTATGGAGAGTTTGAGAGGGAGAAAGAGTGTCCCTTTTTATAGTGAGGCTTGGATGCTTGCCACGTGATAATTTCAGGTTTCTTTGATTGTTGCCATGTAGTGGGTTGTTTAGTAGGTCTCTTATATTAAATGAGCTTTAAACTTGGGCCCTATACTAAGCGGCTTGGATATCCTGGTTGCTAGGCCCAGCGGGGCTGCCAGGCCCTACAAGGAACACACAGCATAATCAATATCATTGTTGGATAATCTCAACAATCCCATAACACACAGCACAAGAATACTTGCATCCTTTACACATAGGGATGTACCCAAAGAGTTCTTGATATGCATGGAAAAACAGTTTCTTAATTTGATATAGTTCTGGAACTAGATGAGCTGCTTTTAACAAGCTGAAAAGCATGGGATCTGCATGTCGAACTAACTAGCATAGGTGGTATTTTCATAAATAGAGGGGCCTCCATCAACATATGTTACGTCATGTCATGTCAAACTATAAAAAAACCTAAGCATTGGTTATATTATTACTTTGACGTGATATTTCGTTAATTAATTAAACGATAAATTGATGGAGGAACTTATTTAAAACCATAGAAAAACCTAAGGATAAGTTGAAATTGAAAGCATAAGAGTTAAGTTTAATTCGAATAAAAACCGACTGACTAAATTTGAAATGAAAAGAAAGAGAGAAGAGACAATTCAAAATTATGGACAAAAAAGAAAGAAAAAACTCAATTTTCCTAGAGATTCACAACACTAAACTGGATTAGGTGAGAAAATTTCCACTCAATAAATTAGGTGAGAAAAATTCTGGACCAAAATTTCATCTTAAATTAGGTGAGAAAAATTAGTTGCAAGAACAAAAGTTCCAATAATATTTTTACTTTCTCCACATAACTAAACTGGATAAAATAATACTTTTTTTTTTTGGTAATAATAAAATAATACTTTTATTCCTTCCTTTTCTCTTCTTTATTTTTTCTCTAGAAAGTGAACCAAACGGGTAGGCTGGTAGCAATGATTTTGTGGTGTTTCCAGATGTGCTTATATATAAAAATAAATTATATAATATATTACAATAAATAATAAATAATTTAAATATTTTTATAAAAAGATAAATAATTTTATGAACTGCATAAGCCATCGAAGGTCCCATGGTCTAGTGGTCAGGACATTGGACTCTGAATCCAGTAACCCGAGTTCAAATCTCGGTGGGACCTTTCACCCGATATCTTTTTGTTCGACTCGTTTGGCCCTCTTCCTTCCCGTAAAATCTCTGATTCGGCTTTGTGACCAACAAATTTCATATTGGTTACAAACTTTTAACAACTGTTTTAATCATGGAAAAGCCCGTTTCCCTTTAATCTTTATCTTGCATTTATCCAATTAGCCAGTAGAAATTTCAATATAATCAAATCTGCCCCTCTGTAATCCAAGTCAATTGTGTTCCAAAATGTTCACAATTTCTCTAATTCCCAGACTTGGATAATATAATTCCCATCTTAAGCTCTCAACTGCAAGCATTCATACACAAATTAACATTGACCATTAAATTTTGATTACTAGAATATTCATCAAGAATCACCCCCATATAATTTTTTCCGATATAAATCCATTTCTCTCCAAACATGTCTCAGGGTCACTAGCTAGGGTGCTAAAAGAAGCGCCAGAGAACTCAACAGTAGTATCAAGAATGCTCTAGTCTTATAAATCAGCAGCAGATATCATAGACCACTTTTCCACTATACTGACTTTTACCAATTCACCATTAATTTTTGTTTTTTCTTTTAATAAAAGCTTATCCAATGGTGAAATTGACAATGCCATGTAGCATAGTAGGATAATAGTTGGATAATGATGTGGTATATAACATTACTCTCCGGCAAAACAAACGCACATGTGGTTCGAGAAGAGTTTCCTACTCCAAAGATTGTCCAAAATGTATTAAAGTGACATAGAAATAAAGATTTCAGTTACTTTTTGAAAGAATTTCTTTACCAGAAAATGGGATGAAATGATTGTCCACCTTACACCCCCACTTTCAATCCAAAAAAAAAAAAAAAGGAAAAGAAAATGGGATGACTGCACAGGTTTCCATCATATCAAATCATGCATTAGACCAAACAAAAGATCTTCCATTGAGACAGCCGCATCCAACGTATCAGCACACTCCTGAATTCAATTTTTACACAAAAAAAAAAAAAAGAAGTTTTTGTCTTGGTTCATCTCTACATTATATTGTACATGGAAAGAAAGTACAAAATCCACTGTACATAGCAGGGATGTCGGATATTCAGAACACCCAAAGAACTACCTCAGCCATACAAAATTAAACTTACTTCTCCGGATTTTCCAGCAAACTCAACAATACAGATTTACAAATATCTAGGTAATCAAAATTGGGTACCTAGTATTACATCTATAACTGTAATTTTAATTGAACCCAAAATCTTGGTCCAACCAGAGTGGAAAACTATAGTGACCTGGGATAACAGCAATGCAGGATACAGGAGCTAAGTAATCATGCTGGAATGCAAAAGGAGGAGCTGAGAGGCGGAGGCAAGACACAAATCAGGTGAGGCCCAGCAGGATTGCAACTTATGTTTGCCTCATCAACATCTGGCAGTCCAAGTTGTGGGGGCCGAACATAGCCTGCTACCAGTGGCATGCATAATATTGAGATAACAATCCTGGAACCTGTGGTCGTAAAAAAAAAAAAAAGGATGATCAAGAGATGCCCCGCAGAAATGAGACAAGAAACCAGATTTTAATGAAAACTTGTAAGCGATGAAAGAAGCTTAGGAACCTTGCTTCGTGGAGACAGAAACATGCCCTCTTTTCCTCCCAGCAATCATCCAATTATCTGAATTTGCATTGACTTCATACAACACCTCATCCTGTTTCTCAAGCAACAAAGATAATTTAAAGCATCTAAAGGATATAAATGAGTAATTGAAAATCTGCCCAAAGCACTCCTCAGGTCTTAAGAATCTAAGAAGCTGCGTGTTCTTCATCCAACAGAGGGTGGTGGGGTTTAAATAAGAAAACACATGCAAAGGCAAAATCATATGAAGGGTATAAAAATTGAATCTATGTTTTCTGCTGTTTTGATTTCCGTTATTGAAAAACTCACCCTTTCTAAGCAAACATGCAATATCATAATAGTTTATTTTCCTTTCCTACCCTTTCTAAGCAAACCAAATAAAGCAAAAGAACAATCTAGGAAAAGGAAAAATTACCTACTAGTAAACTAGGTAAAGAATTCATGCAATATTAAATGAAAGATTTAAGTTCAAGTCCTATGATAGCAAAAGAATTCTGTGGACAAAGGCCAATGGATATGCTGCATCTTAACAGTCCTCAATGGTACTTCAATCCTTTCACAAAACAAGGTCCAAAGGAGTGGAAACTATACACCTCAATTCATAACGGGAACGATAAAAGCAGCTATCTTACAACAATATGACAAATGGCTTAAAAGAACTGAGCTCTGCAATCGATGACAGATCAAAATTTGATAGGAAAGGAGTGATGCTCTCTAGAATCCTGAGTTCTAACTTTCTTTAAGCATTGTCGATAAATAATGGGACCTTCCCTTGACTTACATTGTGTTTGGAAATTTCATCCTCCTCGAAATCTCTTAACCTTTCAACCCTCCATTTCATGCTAACAAGTTGCCCAACTCTAAGGCCACCAGAAGGGAGAGGAAGAAAACCAACGGCCAGGCATGGGTCAAGCACAGGCCTCTGCAAAACAAGAGCACTCCTGAAGATCAAATCCTGTCTAACACCCTCAGGTCCAGGAGATTCTACAGCCACAGGCGGGTGTGCTCCAATAGTCCTATCACCAGAAATTCCATATCTGAGATTTAATATGCTATCTGGTTGCCGTGCCTTAGCTTCATCTGCAAACCAAAGGAAATATTAGCTTTCTTAAATGTAAGACAAATATGAAAACATTTGCTTGTATATAGGCTACAAGGAAACCAGTCTGATTTCGACATATTAGTGTTTGGTTTATACAAAATATTTTTTTTCTCTAACGATTAATCATGTTCTACTTTGTAAATGAGAAATACATGGCATTAATTTATTTTTGTTTCTTTTTTTGTTTACTTCTTTCTTTTAAGCAGTATCACAATTACTTAGAATAACTGTATACAATTTACAAAAAAACTAGTGGGAACAAATAAGCTGTGAACATTCATCACCACATCTTGAACTTCAGTAAAAAGCTGTCTTTACTATAGTTCAATCTTCTAAGCTCCAAGAAAATCAGATGAGATAGAAAGTTGACACGTTAACTCACTGCATGGTATGACAAGAAGAACACACTTGTCGCTCAATTGAAATGATCACATTGATCAGGTTGAACAATGGAGTTCAAAGACTCAAAAGTTCTTCAAAGGTGTTGTTTGGAGACTATTAATATGCATCAAATTCATTTTCCAGGTTAAAATAGGCAACTGATTGCTGGTGTTTTCACCAAACATGTTTTATGAAAATAGGCAACATATTTTACACCAAAAAAATATTAACCTTGTTTAAAGACCAAATGTCGTGAGAACACAAGCATCTTTTCTATTAACATTTTTTTCAAGAATGAACTTCTAACAAATGCATGTTTTCAACATTGCATAGATGAATCTAACAAGTCGCTAATTTCCCAGTCCTAACATCCATGGAACTTATGACAACTAGAAATACTAGGAATGGAGTTTAATCTTAAATGGTTCTTGTAACATGTATCTGTCATTGGTAAGTTACACATGCATCTAGTAGAGAACTTGAACTCGGCACCTCTCCATTCATCCTATTATTGTAGGAGGAAGGATCATTTGAGCTAGAGCTCATTGGCTTCTAGCAATTTTGTAGATCTAAACAAAGCTCAAACCCTTTCTATCATTTAAAATAAGAACCTTAATTGTGTATAAAGCAATTCTCATACCAAAATTGTTAAATGGATTGAGGAAGCCCATTTCTTTTCCCCACTACTTCCTTATCTTACTCCCCTGCCTACACCATTTTGCCTCTATGTAGATTGCTAACGCAGTACCAAATCCAATACATTTTATTTTATTTTTATATTATTTTACTTATAATCATAAAGGCCAAGGCACACCAAAGAGGCAGGCATGCCCAGACAACGGTAGCCATGGCAAGGCCAAGGCATGCTCCTGTAAGCAAAAAGCCATATCATTCAAATCTTAAGCATGTCAATGTACAGTCCAAGCACCAACAATCAAATCTTGGATTTGAAGCTGTTTCACACTTCGATACATGAGTATGGTTTGAAGCTAGAGAGCTTTGATATGCATGAGCTTATGAAATTGAACTTATTTTGAATCCAAAATGAAGCACCAGGACCTTTTTTTTTTGATGAATGATTAACTTTCATTAACAAAACAACTGAACAGCACCAGGACCTTTGTCCCTTCACCCATTGTACTGTCTCAGTAGTCAACAGTTCCTCATATGTATACAGCACTCGAAGATAATATAGCCAAGCTGTATCAACTTCACCCCATCAATAATGTCTGCATCCTAAGTGATATCAATTGATATCTAAATCACTATTTCAAAGGACCTTCGAGAAACCAATGTGGCAAGCCTAGCAAAATCAACACCATACTATCACTGAATATGGATTAGCAGTACCTAACTGTTTTAAATGCTACCATATTTAGAAGTTTAGAACCCCGCTATAAATATAGAAGGGAAGCATGTAACATAAAGCATGTTAATATATCAGAGGTATAGTAGATGGTCCTGATCTGGCAAAAATTGTAAACAGAGATCTACAATAAGTACATTGACCAGATCAGATATTGTTTGGAAAATAGGATTAAAGAGAAAATGCTCTCCAACTATGGTGGGAAACTTAATGTCATAATTCTTTATAACTACACCTCTTTTACTTCAGGTAATACTATGATTACCAGTTCTCAAGCCTTGGAATGGTCTTTGAATGACCTATGATGATACATAAGACATTACTGCATATTAATCTTTAGTAAGTGAGACACTCATCCACAAGAAACTCATCTACTCCTGTTTAACTCCAGCATGGAAGCGTACAGGTGCCAAAATTTATTTGCACAATCAAATGAGAATACCTTCAGCATTTGACATCTCTAAGCATATACTGAACAGTATTCCTGCTCTGGAATGTGGAGAAATGATGAGGGGGGTGAAGCCTGAAGTAGGTCTCCCATCACCTTTTCTAGTATGAACAAATCCATCTTGAAGATCAAGCCAAGCATCATAGATGGTTAATGTGGCCTTCACTTCTGATTGTAGTATCACCTGAAAGAACATTTACCAATGTAGACTTCATAGAAAAATTGATAAATCATGACAAGAGAATGTCATAGTGTTGTTTTCACAATCATAAATGTGAACTATTTTGCTAATCTGTAAGTATTGTATTGAAAGACAGCAAGCTACAGTATCTTCCATTAAGCGATGTGAGTCATTCTAGTTACAGAGGGCACCAGTTCTTCAAAATCAAAGTAATACACAAAGAAGTAAAAACTTAAAGACAAATCACCTGCAGAAGCAAAGTTCCATCATTGCATTTATTTGCAATGCGTGTGCTCACGTGGAAAGGGTCAGTAAAATGGACAGCTAAGGTCCTGCACATCAGGCCAAGGAATTATTCAGACAAATGCATAACTAATAAAAATATCAGAAAGAAGAAAAAAAAATTTAATAAGTAACCAATATCATTAAAAAGCGCCCGTCTATACACAGGAATTACACAAGAAAAAGAAATGAATAAATAAAAAACAGGAAAGCAGAATTTGCAAATTTAAACTCAAAGAATGATGGACAATGAGAATGCCTCTCAAATATCTGGTTGTGGGATACTCCAAATTCAAGCTTCAGAGCTATCGTCCTCATTCCATCCACAATACTCTGTCTCTGAGGGGTAACTGCCCATAGCAAACAATGTGTCATATACATGGAAGCAGTTGGATGCAACAAAAACCATATAGACACATGCCACACATAATAGATATTGGAACCACTAAAACTGTATCATAATCTTAACCTGAAGATGATCCTCTGGCAAGCCTGTCGCTAATGGCACATATTGGAATCCACAGAATAGAAGTCACATTATTTGCCCAACCTGGAAACTCGATCCTGCCATCATGGAGTCTCAACTGCTCAAAATCTTTATCAACAACCAAAGAACCATCTTTCTGAGTTGCATCAGCCTTTGCCATGTCACCAGCACTCTGTGACACATCAACATAACTCTCCATCTCAATGACATTTGACTCTTCAATCTTCAGACCTGGACCAGTATCTATATGCAATACAGCGCCTTTGAGTGAGTAGTTCATGGGCCGTACTATGATCCCAACCCACTGAGGTTCATTTATTAGCAAAGCAGATGAAATAGCTGCAGCAAGGTCAACCAAGGCTCTGGGTTTAAAAACCTATGGATGAAAAGGTTTTGTTAGATGATTAAAATAGTATATTTATATAACAACTAAAAGACGGATACTAAGAAACTAGTCCCTTATTCTTAAAGTGCTTCAGGATCTGAATGCATAACAAGTGGATAATGTAAGAAGAAAATCATCAATATGAAAACACAGATCTCCTCGTCTCAACATCATAAACATCATAATTATCCAGATTTCTATTCAACTTATTAACTACATAATTATCCTCAGGCTTCAAGACACAGTACCTTCAAGATAGGTCTAGTTGGCTTTTCATATATCATAAAATCGTCATTGTCTGCGGGGGCACCCTTGGAAAAACTATGAGATCTAAACCGCAAATGCCCAATCTGCCCAGTAAGAACTCCCAAGACATAGGAACCTGGTCTATGGGGGGGTAAATCCAAAGTAATTGTATTCCGACCAGGCTTTAGAACTATAGCAGAAGAGCTCCTTAATGCCTGAAATAACAGATGAAATGATTGTTATTTGGAATTCATCGGCATTCACATCTTGGTCAAACGGAACTATGCACAATTCTCTCGTGAATTGCCAATAGAAGTCCCGCCTAAATCCTTATTCAGTGAATCTGATAAATTGCTCCAACTGTAATGAAAAAGCATAACATTATGTCTAGAAAAGCATACCTTGACACCCTCGTCACCATTATATGTAGCCATCAATGTGAGACTGAGTGAATCAAGAGTAATATCATCAGGAAAGCCACTCCAGACTGTCACAGATAAAATACCAGGATCCCCATCGCATAGCTCCAACGGGGGTCCAGGATTGCCAGAAAATGTAACTAAAGAAGATACATCTAGGGGTACAGGGTGCTTCATTTCACTATGTGCAAGGTGAACAACTTCAGACTGAAATGCTTGGCGTTCTTTAGTGGAAAATAAGCCTTTATCTAGTGAAAGCAGTCTCACACAAGATGATAGGTAACCAGCTTGATCATTAAGTATCTTCTGACACTCAGCTAAATTTGGAAGGACTTCAGCCAATAAATCCTGCCATCCTTCACCAGCATATAAGGCACAAACCTTCTCATATGACTTTGCAGCGAGATCAATATTTCTGCGTTTGAAGCAGACAGCTGCTATTTCACCATCAAGGACAACGCCATGTCTTTTCCACCAGGAGCGATGGTAATTGTCAGCAGCACCTTTAGTTAGCTCCAGATATTTTTGCTATCAGCACAAAATATGAGAGAGATTCAACCACTAATAAGGAACTAACACAAAATTAAAAGAGATACTGGAAAATAAGCAACCGTATATCAAAGATCATTTAGAATTAGCTATCATATTTTAAGGAAGTGGCTATGATTTGATTAAATAAATACGTCTGTTATAGAGCATGAGAAATTTGAAGAGGATTTCCTTAAGGGCAAGAAACTTTTTACTGAATGCTGCGTGCACTTGTGTATGTTTGGCCTGATATTTATACCTCAAACTCCTCTAAAGATGACAAAGATTTCCATAGATCAGGATTAGAAATTGTATGCTGCAAAGCATGGTCAGCAGCAACATAAATCTCAGCAAGTCTCATAGGTCGATCAATTGAGCTCTCAAAATTTCCAGGTGAAGAGTTAGTGCGTGACATGGAACTTGGATGGACTTTTTGTGATGGGGACATCTTTATGGATGCATCTGAACCTGATCTGCCAATGTACATACCGCCAAGATAAAAACTTGAAATCCAAAAACACCAAAATTAATTTACATAAAATTAATGTGTCATTTCAGTACCCATCACTGAAAATTGGGCGACCTTCAAACAATTCGAGCATATTTCCAGCAGAAAGAGAAGCCCTTCGTCGATTAGCCTCACGCAAAAGAAGGGAAGGTTCAAGTGGCAATGATTTCCTCTGAATACCAAAGTGCTTGACTCTAGAAGTTTCTTGGAGAATCATCTGCACAAAGGAAACCATAGTCAAATAGTTTTTTTGGGAAGTCGAAAAGAGTCTTTAGCAAAAATAACTATTAGCACATTTTTTTGAGAAATTCTGCACTTGGCATATCAAGTATCACAAATGAAAATACATTTATTACAAGGACTGCTATAAGAAGCTCTTTGAAATGAATATAACTTACAAGAAAATTGACAGGCCCAATGACAACGAAATGTAAGTTCAATCATGGAAAGGATCTGTTCACTTGCAGATATGATCCAAAATTTCCCTCAAATGGTGATCCAAGTTTAGTTCTAAATAATCAAGTTAATTCTCAGATAGTTGAATAAAAACTGTATTTTTAAGTAACAAGGCCACTAATGTAATTTGCATTAACAAGGCCACCAATTTGTTTGGGATCCAAAAGTTCCATTTCAGAATGTGAAATTATTGGCTACAAATTGAGGCACCACGTCGGCCTGTATTAATTAGATTTTGAGATTTTGTGGGTCTTGGGTCTTGGGTCGGCGACCGGTTCTGTCCTGGACTCGACGTTGGAGGAGTCTGCGCCGACAGTGAGCCTTCCGTCAGCGCCGACAGTGAGCCTTCCGGTGAGTCTTCCGGTGCACTTCTATAACCGTAAACACAAGGTCAAGAGGGCTTCGAATTTGGATTTGGGTAAGCTGGCGGGTGATCTGTTTAGCATAGCCCCTGGTGCTGTGCCGTTGGTGGGTGCACAGAGCTCGGTTTCTGGTGGGTCTTCTGGGCTGTTCTCAGCCTTTGAGCCCAATGGTTTTTCGGGCTCCAAGGAGGAGAGCGGTCTCTTGGCTCCCGCAGTGGTGGCCAATAAGTCTTTAGCTCATTCTTCTCCGGCGAAGGGTATGCTCCGGCGGGGATTTCTCATGCCTCGCCCCTGTGATGGGGTTCCTCGTCGGTCTCCCGAGCCTGTCAGCTTATCGGAGGTTGGGGAATCGTCTGAGAGGAGTAATTTGCTTGGGGAAGTCTTCACACTGCCATGGAACATCTCGGAGGCTGGGGTTGAGGTTGAGGATGGGGTCTCGGGGGCTAATGGTTATCCTGAAGCTGTGGCAAATGCATTGGCGATTGCTCCTTTTTTGGGAGTCTCGTGTGGGGGAAATGAGCAAGGTTTCCTCGATCTGATGTGTGACATCGAAGAGGGCCATAAGCGAGAGGGCATGTTTACGGATGATGGGAGCTCTGTTGTAAAATCAAAGGGCTGGAGGGAGCGAAAAAATTTAGAATGCTCCCTCAACTTTGATATTGGAAGTATTGGGTCCAGCCGGGTTAAAAATAGATTGCTGCGGGTTTAGGGGTTTTTTGATGTTGTGGGGGTTTGGGGTTCGTTTGTTTTTTCTTTTTTCGTGCCTTTCTGTTGAGGTTTCCTCTTGTATACTTCTAGTGTACTTAGGGGCGCCTTACGCTTTTTAATAAAATTCTACTTACTTATCAAAAAAAGATTTTGAGATTTTTGAATGAAATGTATCAGATATTACTTCATTCTTCAAATTGACTACCTTGAGTTATCTTCTGCAATGACTATCTTTCTTAACAACACAAGAGTTCTATTAATCGAAAAAAGCACAAGAGCACTGTGATTTTTAAAGAACGTTAATATATTAAATGGTCATTTTGCTAGCTCAGCCCTGCATATGCCATATTGAAAACTTACCTTTTCCTTCACAAAAACCTCAGACGAAGCATCAGGTGGAACTGAAGGCCAAACTGCTGGCTTGGGCCAAGGTAGCATGCTGAGTGAAGCACTGCTCGAAAGAAAAAGGATAAAGCTAAAAGTAAGATTCCAGACATTTCTTATCCCAAAGGGAAGAAGAAAAGTAATCTAGACATGAAATAAACTTTTGCTGCAGTTGAAGAATAACGTAACTCAGCTTGCTCTTAGAAAAATATTACGAGCAACCAAATTTAAAGAATGCTAAGAGTGGATTTGGCCTTTAAACTTAACTATGTACCTGTTGACAGGACTTCTTTCAATCTCTATTCCATATCCAATTAAATATGCAAGCCTCATGAACTGGCAAAAAATCATAAATACACTCATTCAGAATTTTTTTAGCAAACTAGAAATAGAAAAAAGTGAAATCATTTTGTAGTAACTGTAGACAACCACCAAATTTACGGTGTGGAGCAGCACATCAATGCATTCAGACAAATGTCAGCATGTTTAAACCAAAGTTTCTTATTTAACCACATACTTCAGTGATGGATATAAGTCATTTGTATGGGCTACTCAGAATATTGGTTCAGTACCAAATAAATCATTAAACAAGAAAAATATGTAGTTACTTTACTAACATAAAGCCTACCTTAACCCTGCACAGTGAATAAAGATCACCCAGAAGGCGGTAGAACTCCTTTTCTATATCAGGTGCCAGATGTCCGTCATTATGATGAGAAGCAGTTACATTGATCAAATCCAAGCAGGCAGTTATTACCCAAACTTCACGCATACAAAAGGGTAGAATACTCTGAGAAGAACTCCAAGATGAAATGAAACAGAAAAGGGGGGAAAAATGAGAACCAATATTCTTCAATTAAAGCTCAAGACAAGTAATGATAGTACATTAAGCAAATACATTAAACAAAGATTATCAAGTACCTCATGGAGTGCCAGGGCCTTTGAGAAGCTTATTATGAATGAATAACCCCTTGAAGCAACCTCAAAGGGGCGATTCAGCTTGAACAAAAGCTGCAATGTGACACACATAACTGAGATGCAGTACCCATTTATAATTTCAGCAAAGAAGAAAGCCACTATAGGAGTAAACCAAGTTTTGCGAGGAAAAAGAAAAAGGCTCTATATGAAAGAAATGCAAGCATGAAGCTTTTAATGATGGAAAAGTTGGAAATATGATGCTCCTCTTAAGGCATCAAAAGGAAAGTACCTTTTGCTTCAGAAAGCAACTTAAAACCACACTAATCAAAGATTAGAAATGGTTAACTACGTCCATAATGGATAACATTATCAGAAACTAAAAGTGACATACCAAGAGAGGTTTGAAAAGCTTAAATCACTTTTATGATGAATTAGCAAAAACAAGAAAAAAAAATGTATTCAACAACAATGGACACATACATACTGGTCAACATGCAAATGCTGCACATGACAAGTCTTTGAATATAATCCATCTAAATACGAAATGAAGAGATTCAAATTGAAATTAGTATTTTACAGCGCTCTCTAAAGCATTTTCATTGAGACAATTTGAGTAAATATATAGGCACGTACAAATAATCTAGAATTGAACTTCTAAGGGGAATGGCAACTGCTACAGCTACTTTGACTACATCCTAAGACATCCAATGCATTAGAATCAGAATATGTATCAGTCTTACAGAATTGAGGCAAGGCCACTTAAAAAGAGTAGTTATCTTGCTAATAAAAAGAAACAAAAGACAGCTGTGGTTAGCAGAATAATATAACGCCATATCTCATTTCTTGAATTTATTGGCGTAAGGCTTATCAGAGGTTATTTTTATATTAGGTTTATGTTAGATGGGGGCACTTATTAACCTTTAATATGGAGTTTACGATAATACGCAATCTTTTTGTACCAAATCTTTCTTAAATATTTGAACTTCTTTCCCTATGTGTATTTGTGCATGGTGTGCATGTGAGAGACAGAGGATAATGACAGAATCAAATGATCTACCAAAAGAATTAATGAATCAAATTACATTGTGAGCATCTACTCAAAAGTAGTTGCAGAGCGCCATCTTTGGAGCAGTTTGAATCAAACAGAAATGAATTAGTTGTTGCTAAAATAGAATAAAAATATTTATTCAAGTTAACTAATGGATTCCAACAACCAATGAAGTAGCACATTTGAAAGTAAGAAAAATTAATACATGCAAAATAAGATGTGCAACGTTGAGAAAGCAAATAGAACAATATCTTTGCAATGATATCACTGTCTAATTTGATTTGCTTTTATATCAACCATTTGAGATCACACGAGTAATTCTCAGTTTTGCAAACCTTTGATTGACAGGAAAACATATACTGTCTAAATTCGAACTCCCTAAACGAATCATCTTGAACAATCTGCGTCAATGGTTTATTTCCAGAATTAAGCAATGCTGCCTGATCATCACCACGGTCTACTCCTCCAAAGTCTCTTTGTTTCACGGTCATATTAACTGCATAATCAAAGTAAGTTTTAAGCCTTTCTTTTTGATAAGTAAAAAGAAATTTTATGAAGAATAGATTACAGGGATAAGTTTTGATCCATTATTAATCATTAATCAAGAAAACTTCAGTGAAAAGCAAAGTACTTATTTCACCAACAAATAGAAGCATCAAATATAATGACCAGAATAATAAGCATGTTGCTTTTGATCAGGAATGATAAACAAAAATATCAAATAAATTCCTGTTGAAGGTATAGTTGTGCTACCTTAGAAGTCTACATAAGAACAACACGGACATTAATAATTGCACAATCACCAATAACAATCTATTTTAAAACTCATTTTGTGAAAATTTGACAGAAAAATGAAACAAGATTGTAATAATAAAGAGGAATGGCTTCATACAAGGAGAATGACCCCTTGACCCCTTGAAACTACTACTCCAAGGTGATTAGTGAAAATGTTTGTAGGGGACACAGTGAAACGAGAAAATACCTTAAAATGGTCTCCATACATCTATTAACAATAGAGAGAGAGAGAGAGAGAGAGAGAGAGAGCATTATCAAGCCCAATAATTCATGATGCCTTATCTAACCACTTGAGCTCCATCTAGCACCATGTTTTAAGTTTGTTTGCTGTAATATATTAACTGTCAATGGACAGCTGTTCTGTCCATAATTGTTTCTTTATTTTTAGCCCACGATTGTTTCTTTATTTCTCCATTTATTATTTTGTATAGTTAGCATATATATTATTTGACAGAATATAGTTTACATGTATAGGGCTAGAATCATACGGGAACTTATTTCATTTCCATGTATAGCATCCTTATAAAGTCTATATAATATACAGAACTCAAGGCTAAATTATTGAGCCATTCACATAATATTTTGTCATGGTATTAGAGCCCAGTTGTTAAGTTTTCCTTTCCCCGCATTTTTTTTTCCTTCTTCTCGGTTTCGGACGTGACACTAGTGGGTTTCCGTCCAGTCTGTGGTGTACCCGTGATTTGTTTTTCTCCTCGTTGGGTCTGGTTTGAGTCTCTCGATCCAGTCTGTGTGGTCCTGTGGTGTCGGCGCAGTCTTCCCTTGGTGATTCTGGTGTTTCGCTGGTTTGGGTACTCACCGCACAGTGGTCTGTCACTCTCGGCACAATCCTCTCGGCCCAAGTCTCTCAAAACAGTCTTCTGCAGCTTGTGTTGGTGTTTTCGGCAGCCTCTATTTGAGGTATCGGTGGTTTTTCTTGGCCACTTCTGTGTGGCGGTGCAGTCTGTCACTCTCAGTGGTTTTCTCGGCACTTTTCTGGGCAACAGTGTCGTCTGTCACTCTCGGTGGCTTTCTCGGCAATCCTTTCCTTTGGTTTGTTCTTTTTCGACTTCTCTACATTACAACACAGTCGTTTTGGGCCCATTGATTTGTCTCGGGTTCTATTTATTCTCTATGGATTCTACTCCTGTGTGTGTTAAGTTTACAAGCACCAATTATGCTACTTGGGCATTTCAGTTTGAATTTTTTCTCAAGGGCAAAACACTTTGGGGTCATATTGATGGCACAGATGTTGAACCATCATCCACTTTTGAAAAATCTAAGGCTGACGGGTCTTCTCCTTCATGGGCTGTGCTTGATGCACATATCATGTCCTGGCTTCTTGGTTCAGTGGAGTCTCATATTGTTACCCACTTGCGGCCCCATCACTCTGCTCAATCCATGTGGGCTTATTTGAAAAAGGTTTATCATTAGGATAATGATGCTCGTCGCTTTCAGTTAGAACATGCAATTGCCATGTTTCAGCATGGTAGTCTTTCCATCCAAGACTATTACTCGGCATTTTTGACTCTTTGGCATGAATATGCTGCCTTGGTTACCGTAGAAGTTCCTGTTGCTGCTCTTTCCACTATTCAGACTCTTCACGACACTACCCAGCGTGATCAGTTTCTTATGAAACTTCGTCCAGAATATGAATCTGTCCGCTCCTCTTTACTGAATCAATCTCCTGTTCCCTCTCTTGATGTTTGTTTTGGTGAGTTACTTCGCGAAGAAGAACGTCTTAGTACTCAAGCTATTTTGGAGCAATCTCATGGCAGTTCTGGGCCTACAACTGTGGCCTTCTCTGCCCAAGGACGTGGACCACCTATGCATTCTCAAACATTGCAATGTTTCTGCTGCAAGGAATATGGGCATATTTCTGCTAATTGTCCTAAAAAATTTTGCTCTTATTGCAAGAAGAAGGGTCACATTATCAAAGAATGTCGTATTCGTCCCCAGAATTGTCCGGCCCAAGCATTTCAGACTTCGGTTCTTGCCACGCCTCTTGCCGCTCTTGTCTCTCCTTCAGATGCATCCTCTGTTCCTGCCCCTCCTGCACCAGATTACTGCACTCCAGCAATGGTGCAACAAATTCTCATTTCGGCCTTATTAGCAATGGGGTTTCAAGGTAACCATTCCCCTAAACTCTGGTACGTGGACTTGGCAGCTTCTAATCACATGACTCCTACTCACACCACTTTGAGTCATGTTCGGCCCTATGATGGTCAATCTGTCATTCAGACTGCCAATGGCAGTTCTTTGCCAATAGCTGCTGTCAGAGATGCCTCTTCTACGCTCATTGATGTGTTTCTTGCTCCTCAGCTTTCCACGAATCTTATTTCTGTTGGCCAATTAGTTGAAAACAATTGTGATGTTAAATTTTTTGGTGATGGTTGTGTTGTGCAGGACCAGGTAATGGGGGAGCAGATCGCGAAGGGACCTAAAGTGGGAAGCTTGTTTCCACTATTTTTGCCTATTCCAGTTTCTTATATTAAGTCTTTTGCTTGTAATAATGTTTCCAATCTTAGTATGGTGTGGCATCGTCGGTTGGGCCATCCCAATACTCAGATCTTATCCCATGTATTGAACTCTGGTTTACTTGGTAATAAAAACCGTTATTCTTTCTCTTTTGAGTGTGCTTCTTGCAAACTTGGTAAAAGCAAAATTCTTCCCTTCCCTTTGCATGCTAGTTGGGCATCTCACTGCTTTGACCTTATCCATAGTGATGTTTGGGGCCCTTCCCCAGTGAGTTCACATGAAAATTTAAATACTATGTGACTTTCATTGATGATCATAGCAGATTTACTTGGGTCTACTTTTTTTGTTTTAAATCTGAGGTCTTTCGTACTTTCACTGAGTTTTTTGCGTATGTTGCCAATCAATTTTCTTCTTCTATTAAGACATTACGCACCGATTCCGGTGGTGAATATTTGTCTACTGAGTTTCAGGCTTTCTTGACTTCTAAGGGTATTCTTCATCAACGTTCATGTCCCTCTACTCCTTAACAAAATAGAGTAGCCGAACGCAAAAATCGTTATCTCCTCAATGTGGTACGTACTCTCTTGTTAGAATCCTCTGTTCCATCCATGTTTTGGGTAGAGGCTATGAAAACTGCTACTCACTTGATTAATCGTTTACCTTCTCAAGTCCTACATATGGAGTCTACCTATTTCCGCTTATTTGCTAAGCAACCTAGTTATGATAACCTTCATACTTTTGGTTGTATATGTTTTGTTCATTTACCTCCTCACGAGCGACATAAATTATCTACTCAATCTGTCCGATGTGCTTTCTTGGGATATAATGTGTGTCAAAAGGGATTTGTTTGCTATGATCCTATCTTACATCGTACTCGCATTTCTAGGAATGTTATTTTCTTTGAAAACCAACATTTCTTTCCTATGTCCTCTCTGCCATCATCTTCTACTGTGGTTCTTCCCTCCTTTGAGGAGCAGCTCTCAGATCTTCCTCCCGTCAGTTCTCGATTTAAACCAGGTATTGTGTATACAAGATGCTCCCACCCACAGTCTCTTCCGGTGGCTCACCCGGTATCTGATCCTACCACGCTCCAGATTCAGTCAGTGGCAGCACCTCCTGTGCCTTTGGTTCGTCGCTCTTCTCGAGTGTCTGTCACTCCAGATAGGTATGGATTTCCTTCTTCCAGTTCTGGCAATTCTATTTCAACTCTTACTGCTACATTGGCCAATTTTGATATTCCCACCTGCTACTCACATGTTGCCAAGCATGATTGTTGGCAACACGCTATGCATGAAGAAATTGCCGCTTTAGAGGCCAATCACACCTGGGACATTGAGCCCTGCCCTCCTACTATTGTGCCTCTGGGATTCAAATGGGTTTACTCAGTCAAAGTTCGATCTGATAGAAGTTTGGACCGTTACAAAGCTCGGCTTGTTGCTCTTGGGAATAATCAGGAGTGTGGTGTCAATTATGAAAAGACCTTTGCTCCAGTGGCTAAAATGACTACTATTTGTACGATTCTCGCCCTTGCTGTTTCCAGTGATTGGCCCCTACATCAGATGGATGTCAAAAATGCTTTTCTTCATGGGGATCCTAAAGAGTGTATTTATATGAAGCCACCTCCGGGATTGTTTCCCTCTCTGACTTCACATGTGTGTAAGCTTCGTCGCTTTCTTTATGGTCTCAAACAGGCTCCGAGGGCCTAGTTTGATAAATTCCGCACCACTTTATTACAATTTTCATTCAAGTAGAGCAAGTATGACACTTCCTTGTTTCTTCGGAAATCTGACATGGGTATTGTTCTTCTATTGGTTTATGTTGATGATATTGTGATCACTGGTTCTGATTCCACTTTACTTGACCAACTCAAAACTCATCTCTCGGAGTCCTTTCATATGAAAGATCTTGGGTCTCTCACATATTTTCTTGGTTTTGAGTTGCATCGTGGTCCCTCCGGCATTTCCCTCGATCAACATAAATATGCTAGTGACTTGGTGGCTACAGTTGGTCTTCAAGAGGCTCTTTCTGTTGATACTCCCATAGAATTACATGTCAAGCTTCGCAAAGAGGAAGGCGACTTACTTGCGGATCCCAGTTTATACCGGAAGTTGGTAGGTAGCCTCGTTTATCTCACCATTACTAGACCGGACATTTCTTTTGCTGTCCAGCAAGTCAGCCAGTTCCTTCAGACTCCCCGTCATCTACATTTGACTGATGTTCGTAGGATCATACGCTATGTTCACGGTACTTCTGCCCGTGGCTTATTCTTCCTTGCCAGCAATTCTACTCGTCTTGCTGCTTATTGTGATGCTGATTGGGCTGATTGTGCGGATACCCGTCGCTCCATCACTGGTTGGTGTGTGTTCTTAGGTGATGCCTTGATCTCCTGGAAAAGTAAGAAGCAAGACAAAGTCTTTAAGTCATCTACGGAATCTGAGTACCGCGCAATGTCTCTTGCTTGTTTAGAAATTATTTGGCTTCGCGGTTTGCTTGCTGAGTTAGATTTTTCTGAGACTAATCCTACACCTCTACATGTCGATAATACCAGTGCTATTTAGATCACGGCCAATCCTGTCTATCATGAGCGCACCAAACATATTGACGTGGACCGTCACTCTATCCGGGAAGCCTTTGAAGCTCGTATTATCACTCTTCCACATATTTCCACTAACCTACAAATTGCTGATATCTTCACCAAGGCTCTCACTCATCATCGACATTGCTTCCTAAGTAGCAAATTAATACTTATTGATCACCCTGCATCAATTTGAGGGGGGCTGTCAATGGACAGCTGTGCTGTCCATAATTGTTTCCTCATTTTTAGCCCATGATTGTTTCCTTATTTCTCCATTTATTATTTTGTATAGTTAGCATATATATTATTTGACAGATTATAGTTTACATGTATAGGGCTAGAATCATGCAGGAACTTATTTCCTTTCCATGTATAGCATCCTTGTAAAGTCTATATAATACACAGAACTCAAGGCTAAATTATTGAGCTATTCGCATAATATTTTGTCATTAACATGATTAACGACATCTATGATTCAAGATACGACAAAAATGTGAAGTGAAACAAATATTAAATCAAATTAGGCTCACTCAGGTTCAAGCATGGGCTCCTCTCTTATTTTAGAATGAACAAATTAAACCTGTGTTCTAGCGCCTACATGCTTATGTGTAGGATTATTTAGGCACTAAGTATCAAGAAACTTTCTACACATGATATAGACAAAGGCTATTCAGATCCTAATATATGTTTGAAGGTGAGATCATCATGTGTGTATATATCAAAGCATTACTTTTATTGGATAATTTAAAGCAGCATCAGAATTTGTATCTTGACAGCAGAAGGGATCACAAGTTCTCACCTGTTTCCAAATAACAGAGTTCTAGTTCATCGTACTCGCGTAATGCATCTTCATAAAGATGAGCCATCTCAAATAGAAAAGCCAAGCTTTCCTGAGAGAAAAAGCAAATGTTAGAAGTCAGAAACTTCTAGAGTACACAGAAGAAGAATGTGATATACAACTGGGTTACATGGCTCTTAGGATATGAAGGATTTTTGAGACTTGTGCCTCCACATCAGTCCTAAGTGGGATGTTGCTCCCATCATGTACTTTAATACAAAAGTAGAGGATGTTGGAAAAAGTATGCTCTTTAGTACAATGATATGTACTTGAAAAGAGAAAGCAGAACACGAAAGTCAACACCTCCAATTAACAATCAAGACACTCCTCCTTGCAGCCAAAGCACCCTCTATCAAATTCAAATATTTTGGAAAAAGGAACAACCTTCAAGATAAAAAAATTACAGAAGTTCCAGACAGGCATGAAGCGTTGTTCACTGAGTTTGCGTATCTCATCCTCATAAAACTGAACACGCCTATCCAATGTATTTCTGATTGACTCCATAATCTTAGATTCCAGGTCTTCCCAAAAATTTGCTTCAGGGCAGTGTATATCTAATTTGCAGCACCTGAACAAAGGATATGTTAGAAACACCAGAAAATGAGGGAAAGAGCTTTCATGCTAAACCCTCTGCACCATGCCAAACTCATTTTCAATCGAATTTAGGTCTTTTTAACACCCCCCTGCCCCCAATCTCCCCAAACTTAATTATGAAATAATGCTAATAAGGTAGTCAACATATTTCGCTTTTGACCTCAAATTCTCTTGGACATATATCACCAATGACTCAACACAATATATTCACCAAATTCTCTTCTGACATTGATGATCTGAACATAATATATTCAACAAATACTCAACACAATATTAACAGGTAAAAAAAAAAAAACCAGTGACTATGATGATCTGAACTAGGAAATGATAATGATCATGAAAAAAACCAATTTTTAAGTCCGTGTATTACACATACAATATTCTGACATTGCGCTGTTAAATTGTGAACAGTGAAGCAATTTAACATAATGATGAGTATAACGTATTTTCCACTTAGGTTGAAGTATAGAAGCAACTCTTTTGTGAAAAGGACTTGATGGAGAGCCTAAAGTGTAACAAACATTCAGTAAAGTATCAAAGGTAAACTTAATCATTTGAGTAAAAACCAAAGTAGTGCTTATGTACTAGTCAATTGTTCTTAATCCATTAAACGAAATAAATACACATCATAAAGAGCTGCAAGCATACCTCTCTCTCTTTTTGGAGCTAAATTCAACTTCAAGTTTGGCATATACTTTTTTTGCCAATTTTGTAGCCTGATCATCATTTGCTTGAGCTTTAGACACGAAAACAATAAACCACTCCCGCTCGTCATTTTGGACAATCAATTTCAGGCGTGGTTTAAGGATGGTTTTGAACTCATCAAGATCCTAGGGGAAAAAATGAAAGTAGAACATAAGAAATACATTGGCAGTAACATACCAAAATAAAAAAGAGAGAAAGAAATCACAATCTAAAACCAAATATAAGAGCATCAGGGGAAAAAAAAAACTTTTAAAACCATGAAATATAGTTTTAGAGTCTTTTCTCTTTTTGTTTATCCTCACTTTCTTGCCTTACTCTTTGAGAATACAGCAACTCAAAGAAAGCAGATACCACTTCCGCCTCCCAATCATGCACAAGACTTGAAAAATAATATTCCAATGAATGTTTCCATTTCAAAACTGCATATGATTCGCCACCCATGCATCCTTACCACGAGCAATAGTGAATATTTCCGAAAAATGAAAACTTTAAAGGCTGCTCCCCACACCACATATTATGCCAAAATCGCACGTTAGATCCATCTTCTACCTTATATCTCACAAATTTAGAAAAACCTTCCCACCCTCTCTTTATACATTTCCACACTCCCACACCATAGGGCTCCCCAACCTCCCTTCAAACTATCATATTTAATGTCCACCACAGATCTCCACAGGGCCTCTTTCTCAGTAGCGTACCTCTACAACCACTTACCCATTAAGGCTCAATTAAATTGAATCATATTTTTCACCCTTAAACCCCTGAAATTATCGGAGTACATATTTCCGACCACTTCACTAAATGAAACTTAAACTCCGGCAAAGAAAGTTTGTCTGAAGTTTTTCTAGTCGATTAGTCACTTCTACCGGAATAGGGAAAAAGGACAAATCATTGGCCGGTAAATTAGAAATAGTACTTTATATAAAAGTTAACCTATCTCCCTTAGATAAATAAAGCCTCTTCCAACCCGCCAACCTATGTTCTATCTTCTCAATGATGCCAAACCAAATGGAAAAAGCCTTGTAAGGAGCTCCCAAAAGAAGACCTAAATACTTCATCGGCAACAAAGCCACTCTACACCCAAGAATGCAAGCCAAGCCTTCCACATCACCCACATCACCTATAGGAACAATCTTTGACTTGGACAAGTTTATCTTCAATCCTGACACCGCTTCAAAGCATAAGAAAAGACATCGCAAGTTACGACGTCATTCACAACTAGCCTCACAAAAGATCAATGTATCATCTGCAAACAACAAATGCGGCACTATCATCTCCTCATGATTCCTCGATCCCACCAAAAATCCAGATGGAAGCCTACTATCCATGATCGCAGACATGATTTGCTTAATGCCTCCATAATAACCACAAACAATAATGGATACAATGAATCCCCTTCTCTTAATCCACGCGAACTACTAAAGAAACCAGATGAAACCCATTAATGAGAATGGAAAATCGCACTGAAGATATGCAATGATCTATCCAACCTCAACATCTCTCCCCAAAGCCACATCTCTTAAACAAATATAACAAAAACACCCAGTTGACATGGTCATAGACCTTCTCCAAATCCAACTTATATAAGAGTCCCGGCTTCCTTGATCAAATTTGACTATCCAAACATTCATTCACCACCAAGCCAGAATCCATAATTTGTCTACCCCTGATAAACACATTTTGAGAACTTGAGACAATCTTCCCCAAAACCAACTTCAACCTATTTGCCATTAATTTTGAAATAATTTTGTACGCACCACCCACTAAGCTAATGGGATGAAAATCCTTAATTTCCACTGCCACAGCTTTCTTCAGATGAGATACAAAAGTAGCATTGAAACTCTTCTCGAACCTCCTTTGGCTATTGTAATACGCCAATCCCACATTCGGAAGATAAGCATACATAGAATGAGTATTTTATAAAGACACTCATGGGTGTTAAGTCCCATTACTTATTTACTATGTGAAACTGGGCTTTATAAGTGATTATAAGGAAACTCTAAATTGACTAGTCCTTTTAAGGTGATAAGTTAACGCTTTTCTTGGATCGTTACAAATGGTATCAGAACCAGATTGTAATGCTATGTGGTACTGGAGCACTGCATGGCATGACCCTGGTGGGATGTCAAAGGTTTAAGGGAAAGAGTTTGTAACACCCTAATCCCACATTGGGAAGATGAGTAACCCATATAGTGTGTGTGGTTTATAAAGATACTCATGGGTGCTAAGTCCCAAATTGCTTACTTACCAAGTAAAACTGGGCTTTATAAGAATTATAGGAAAGCTCCAAATTAACTAGCCCTTTTGAGGTGATAACGCATATATGGCTAACATTTTTCCTGGGTCATTACAGCTATGGAACTCCTTGAACACTGCCATAATGTCCGCTTTTAATACGTCCCAACATTTCTAGAAAAAATCCATAGAAAATCCACTAGGTCTTGGCACCTTATCTCCATTGAAATTTCTCACTACCTCCAACACTTTACTCTCCTCAAATTATATTTCCATCCAATTGTTCTCCCCCTCATCAATGGAAAGGAATGAGAGGCCATCCACCTTAGGTCTCCACATATATTGTTCAAAATACAACTGTTTATAAAAGTTCACAATATGTTCCTTTATTACTATTGAATCAGACGTCGTATTCCCATCAACCACAAGGGACTCTACCAAATTGTTTCTTCTATGCAAATTTGCCAAACGATGAAAAAGTTTAGTATTCTTGTCTCCTTCTCTGAACCAAAGGGCTTTGACTCCTATCTCCAACTCACTTCTTCAAGAAAGATACTCCTCTCCAACCCTCTAGAAAAATCTTCTTTTTTCAATTCTTCATCTTCAGTTAATGATCTTTCCTTCACAATCAAATCCAGTTCATAAAGACCTTCCACCATCTCCTTCTTCCGCTTCCCTACATTATGAAAAACCTCATTCCGTTTCTTCAAATCAGATTTCAATGCTTTCAATTTCTGTGCCAACACATAACTAGGAAAACCCTGATAAATTATAGGACCCCCACCAAGTTTTTACCTGCTCTACAAAACCTTCTGATTGCAGTCACATATTCTCAAACTTAAAATACCTACTAACCCTACTCCCCACACCAAAATCCAACATCAACGGAAAGTGATTAGACAACATTCTAGGAAGGCGTCAATGAGAAACATCTAAAAAATATTCCCCTCACTCCGGAGATAGCAAGAATCTATCGATTCTAGACCATGCCTCAACATCTCGATTATTAGACCAAAGTGAAACTCCCCCTACCAACGGAATATCCACAAGTCCCTAAACTAAAATGAATTATGAAAATTCCACCATTGCTTGTGTCTGCCTTGAGTTGCCTGATCTTTCACAAGGATGTCAGACTACATTAAAATCCCCACCCCCCCCCCCAATACACCACGACAACTTTCACCAACTCATTAATCCAACCAGTTCATCCCAAAGACATTGTCTTTCCACATCATCATTCGGCCTATAAACACCTGCAAATGCCCATTCGAAGTTCTCAGTAATGCATCTAAAAGAACAAGCTACCACATGCCTACCCACACATTCCTCAATCTTCTCCACCACTCGCCTATCCCACATTAACAAAATACCTCTTAACCCTCCTCTCGACCCTAAATACAACCAATCCACATGATTATAACCCCATAAACTATGAACCACCTCCCTAGTAATAACCTCCATTTTTTTTTGTCTCTTGCAAACACACAATATCCACTTTCCACTCCCTTAGAAGCCCTCTAATCCTATCATTTTCTCGTTATCATTTAGGCCTCTCCTATTCCATGATATAATCTCAGGTTTCATAAAAAGCATTAGCCACTCCTCCGCTTGTCTGTCGCTCTATGAGATTGACCTCCCTTAACATCATAATTTACTGAACATACCAATCTCTTTAATTCACAATTCCCTCTATTACCAAATTTTCCACTCAAGTCTGGAACACTACTCACTCAACTTTGAGGTCAACTAGCTTCAATCGCAGTGAACAAAGCATAAGTTGATCCTCAAAACCTTCGCATGACAATCCAACTACATGACAAAAAAAAATTTACCCTCTCAACCACCCAATCTGAGGACACCAAATAAGATCCTCCTTTTTCCCTAACTACAGCAAGTGGATGAATATCCATCTCACTTCCCCTACTTTCCTCTTTTGTACATGTCACAACGGCCAAAACATGTTCATCACCACAGTAAACTCTTCCTTTATTACCCGTGAAGCCCCCTTCTCCCTCCCCATTCTCCACAATTGCCAGTGAATTCCCAGAACAATGTTGTCCATCAACCACCAAATACAATTTATTGTTACCCAACTCAAATACAAACCTTTGCTCAGAGACACTGTCCAAGAACATCCCCATTTCCAACAACCCATTCACACCCACCCCATTCTTTTCATTGGAATGTTGCAAACCCCCACCTGAGCTACTCCCCTATAAGACCAAGCCACCCTCGACCCCCTCCGCGTCATCTCCCTCACCCACTTAAAACCGGGAATTTAAGGCTAAACCCCTGGAAGATGACTCCCCAGCTCTACTACTCTCAACTCCACTTATTTTTGTACCCTTTAGCGTTAGCTGCCTTAGACCCATTAGTTTCTTCACCCATATCAATCATCAAACTTGTAACCAAAGAAAGAACACTTGATGCCATGCCATCAACGAGACCATCCGTACACCCAGGGACTACATTGGCATCATCTGTTGCAGATACAACCTTTGCTGTTTCCGTCTCCATGCTCTGGTAAGTCCCGACCGTAGAGCCAATCACCCCCACCTTTGCTCTCCATTGGGTCGTCGGTTTAGTAGGTGTTCGACAACTATACATAGTTAATTTACTCGACACAAGCTCAACGCTCTTAACCTTGACGCTTGGGCTTCATTATGCTTCATCCCTATTACACCGCTTGAGCCCATCTCCTTAGTCTTAATAAGCCCAATCTCCTTTTGGCCCATTATTGAACCTTCTTCACCTTTAAACGAAACCACGGCCTTACCTTTTAACTTCTTTAAAATTTCTTCTTCTACTGGACCTTCTATCTTCCCAGCCCCATTTAACTCAAAGCCCATCTCTAAAATACCCAGCCTATCAGCTTCCTTTTTATGCGACAACAAAATATTCTTCAACGGCTGAATGTTTATCCTTCCAAAACAAGCTTCGTCAAACCATCATCTCTAGCGTGAACCGCATGATTTCCAGTAGGAAAATGTACTACCTTCCTTCCAAGACATTCCATATTCTTCACTATCTGTTTACCAGAATTACCCGTAATGCCCTACTCAAAGACTCTTTCTAGGGAATGCCCTTTCCCTTCCAACACCACCACATACAATCGTCCTCCATGGTCCACCTTTGTGGCAACACGGGTATATCTCCAGACTTCTCCCCATTTATTTTCCACCTGCACCTTTATTCTCATAATGCTTCTCCAACCGCTTCATTTGAGATAGGCAATCACCCTCATCCCCTTCCATCTCTACCCTCTAGTATTATAACAAAACTTCACCAGCCTCCACCACCATATTCCAACAACTCCATGAACCTACCATGATTATTTCCTCGTCGCTGCATAACAGACAATGTATTCCCCATTTGAAAGGTCCTCCAAAAATTGCTCAATTCTTCTCCTTTGATCAACGCCTCCAACGAATTCATCAGCCAAACCACGCTCGGCCACCTAGGACCACCGCTCGAAAACACCTCTACTCCTCTCTGCTAAATGAACACCACCAAAACCAATCTCAAACGGTTTTGCTTCCACATAGAAATATCCCAAGTAACCCATCTCTCAAATCCAAAGAACACTTAAACAAACAAAACTCTGTTGACACACCTCCAAGACAAACCTCACGCGCCGACACTACATTTCACGTGGACTCTCTCACCTTTGCGAATAATTTGGGCTCAATTGTTCTAGATCAGTTAATTGAATTTCCTTCTACTTTGCTCTCAACTCAAGAAATATTAACCAGCAGCAATTATAGTAAACTCCCCCCAGAAAGATAAATAAATAAAACGAAGGATGAAAAAGGTAAGCAAAAAGTATCTTCTCTAATGAAGATTGTCTTTATCTTATACTTTCCACAAGTTCAAACCCAGGTCTGGGCAACAATAATCAATGCCTATCTCCTCAAATCAGGTCCAGACGTGAATATTTGAATTTACTGATTCATAGATACAGATAAAATATTACATAGGTTCAATTATGTATGAGACACATAGTACATACCAATATTAACATAGTTTTATACACATGAATACAACTAGAATTACTTCCAACAGAATGTGAAGGCACAAGGCCAAGGAAGGCCAAAAGAGTTCAGACAGTAAGAAAAAATATGATGGGCTACAATAGAACAAAACATAAGGCCCTCTAAACCGGGCAACCCCCACCACTTAGAAGGCACACCGCCTTGCCTACCTAGGCCCAACTAGCTATTACTGCAATTAGCATGCGCGCATTGGGAGGGGGTTGTAATTCATCATTCTATAAATTCTGATTAGTTTATCAAGTATGAATTATTAATTTGATTGTAAGTATGAACATTTAATTTATCAACTTCTTAATACAAATAGAAATTCTGTCAGAAATTTCTGAAGATACATGCAAATTTTCAATCACTTAAAATCATGCCAAATTTTCCCCTGCCCTCTCAACTACCAAAATCACACTAACCTTGAATCCACAACTGCAATTAGCATTCATTTATCATGTCGGACTTCATCCCCCAAGTGATGTGCATACACACAAATACACTATTACTAACGTAAAGATATTGTGTTGGCCAACTCCCCTAGTCATTATACATAAAATAATAGGCATTTGTAGATGTATTTTCCAGAAATCTGGAAAACAATTTTAAAAGATCGTTAATTATTTCCTACTTTGTATAAGGCAGCTTATAGATAACATCATTTGAACATGAGGCAATCAACTCTTAAAGAAATAATAGAAACCAAAGGAATTTTCCCGTACTCTGTATGAACTAATAGTGATCATTTGATGTCCCAATAGAAGGTCCACACTGACTCATAATCACATCATAGCAGATGTGGGTTATCGACAAGATTAGGGAAAGTTACCTCACAGGTAACGAGAACCACTGTTGCATATGGCTCCCGAAACCAAAATAATGACTGCTCCTGTGGGAACCGGTTACGTATACGAAGTCTAGAATCTGTCGTTAATATGAACTCAGCAGTCAATTTCTCCAAAAACACGGGATTACGGGTCTTGTTGTTTAAACATACTCTTTTGAATGGCAACCGCTCCTCAAATCCATTCTTGACAGTGGGCCACAAATCACTGACATCTTCCACTGAAAAGCAGCTTATAGGAAATTAGTGGGTAGGAACATTTAGCAAGTAGGACAATGATACGTTCTGACATTCAGCTATTGGACAAAATATATAACAGATATCTGCTTCCAACAATGTTGTAGAGGCTATAGATCATGGCAAATGAGAACTTTCTATTGAAATAATTATCATAATAGGAAAGCATGTGATTCTCATCCCATGTATACATAAATGCACAAGGAAATTAAGATTAAAAATTATCTTGTGAATCACTCTAAAAAATGATGACCGAGTCTTGTGCAAGATGTTATGAGAGGACTACATGCACATAATGCCATGAAGATTCTACCAATTAATAAAGCATCTCATAAGTAGCCCAAGACGACACAAAAACACAAACAGAGAATTAGGTATTCAGTCGTAGAATCTTCATAAATAACTCTAACTCTTTTTGACTGCCTTTGGTGGCTTAGAAGAAAATAACTCTCGGAGATGGAGACAGAAAAAGAATACAAAACAATCATTTCCCAAAGCATTGTGACTCTTAATATATCCACATTTTTCACAGAGAATTACTTGCACATCAATCCCGGAAAACAGCCCATTTTCAAAAGTTTTTGTCACTGCTACCAAATGCAACCCTAACATCTTCTTATGTACAAGCACAAGACAACGATTCATCCATATGATCCACAAAAACATTCAGAAGACAACTTTCACAAGAGCAACGCTATACATCCTAACAATTCGCACTAAAATTCAATGCAAGTGATGAGGAATAGCGTCGTGCAGACGTGTCATGAGAATGTAGCTTTCCCATTATTCACTGAGAAAATTTTGTCCGATTCATTTGTAAGAAAAGCATATTATAATAAATATATACCACCTATTAATCTAAATCCACTATTTCCATCATAAAATTAAGCGACTCCATCTTCAATTTAAATTCAAATCTAACAGTGTTGTAGGCGAGGCATTAAGATCAGTAGCTCGCGATGCCTTTAAATCCAACTAAGAAATTCAGCTTCAATTTAATATCTAAAAGAATATCAGGGACGCGATTGAAACCTGCAATAACGAGGTGATCACAGGAATTCTTGATCGTCTGGAACTGAGCGAGAAAGGTCGCCATCACCGATCTACACCAACCACATGCAAATCATAGATCCATTTACATATACATACATAGACAGAGAGCGAGAGCTCCACTGAGTTCGAAGTGTCTATGGAAAGGGGGGGAGAGTTTGGAGGTGACTTGGGATTCACTTTGCACTGGGGATCTAGTGCTTCGCGTCACACACGCCTGATGATTGTGACCTCTCAGCTGACCGTTGGATTGGCTAAGCTAGCCCAATCCTGGTGTTTGGGTGTTGGGGTTATGTAATCCACGCTAGTTTTAACGTGTGTGTGCCCGTTGGTTTTTTTTTTTTTTAAGAAAATGCTTGTATATTTTTTAGAAGTCTTTTTAGGGGTCATTTTTATAATTTTTTTTGATTTTTTAAATTAAATTCAAGTGAGCCTCAATTTAATTAAAAAAAAAAAAATAGAAGAACCTTTATAAGAATCTCTAATAAACTTTTATTTTTTATAAGGGGAGGGGAGGGGTGTGGGGCGCCCAGGTGGAGTTCCTCTAAGGTATGTACGATAGGTTGATGCTTTAGAATGGGAGGGGTCCTCATTACGTAAAAAAAAAAAAACAAAAAAGATGGGTCAGGCTATTCTAGTCATTTCAATTCCACAATATACAAAACCAATAAAAAGTGTTCCAGATAGACTTTCTGGATGAGGCGCGCCAAAACATCTCTGCAACTTCCAACTTCCATTCATGGCGTTACATTTATCTTCAGCCATTATCTCTCACAAGCTCTCCCTCAATGCCTACACCACTCCCTCTGTTCCAAAGCGAAGTTCCCTCCCTACCCATTTCATATTTTGCTCCAATCAAATGCCTAGCAAAGACCCAGCAAGACCAGGCCGCTCCAGCATTCCTTGCTTGCCCAAGAAATATCATTCAGAGGTTCGTTTTGATTCTGATCAATTATCTATTCTCTAGAAATGATTGGGATCCAAACCCTTTTACTCAAACTTTTAAATCCAAAAGCAACTTTTGGGTGTGCTTGGTCATAGGAAATCTATCAATTCAAATTTTTGGTGCTTGGTCGAGTCAATAGAAATTTGGAACTATGAACTATGCAAGTTTTACGCTGGTGGTGGAATTTGGTGAATGGTGGTAGCATAAGTTGTTGAGATGCATATTAAATGGCTTGTTAGTTTGTGTACTGATAGTTTAAGCGTTTGGTACTATTAGTGTGGTGGAGGTGGTGCTGGTTTCAGATAACTTCTCTTGCTTTGAGTTTTATGAGGTTTTTCTAATAAATAAAAATTACAATTTTGGATGGACTCGCAATTCAACTCAGAGGATTGCGTCTCAAAGACAAGCATTGGATTTTAGGGCTACCAATCCAGTTCCATCTCGAATTCTGTGCATGAAATCCACACATTACAACTCGTTTACATTATGGAATGCTATAGCCATCTCCAACATTTTTAAATGTATAATACTAGCAGGATTGCATCCAGACATTTTGTTGGCCCATTTTTTTTGTTGACAGTGCCATTCTCTGCTTTCAAATAGAACTTTTTGCCTACAATGATCTTGCTGTATAAGTGGTGTCTTTGATCAATTGAACTCAGGACTTGGCGTTGGTTATGTTTCATGAGTCTTTCCAACCTAACCAATGCACCAAATGCCTAACTAGTTGGAACATACCTACTGAGCATCTCTGTTCATCGAATGCAAATCATGTAGTGTAGTTCAATTCATTTTCATTTATTACAAACTTCCACATTACAAAATTTATGTCAATAAATCTGCTATAGAGCCTTTGAACAGTTAAGTTGCTATCAATCTAAAATCATAGACAGCATAGAGGATTTAACTAATATATATATATATATATATTATTTATATATAATATTATATATATTATATATATAATTATATATATATATTAATAATTAATCGAGATATCATTAAAAGCGTAAAGTGCTCTCATGTATACAAGAAGTATATAAGAGAAACTACTTATGTAGTATAGGCAAAAAAAAAAAAAAAAACAAAACAAAAAAAATCATGATAACTCTAATAATCACTAAAGGAGAAATATAAGCAGTTGTCAAAAAATACAAAATATTGAAAAATTAAGATTTAAACTCCTCTAAGGTCATCTCGCGGTCCTCAAAACACTTATCATTCATTTCCCTTCATAGATAGCACAAAAGGCACGAAGACAGCATCTTCCATACAAGAGGACTCTGAATGCTGCTGGCAGTCCACTTAATTGAATTATTGTTTTCGATGTGTTTGCCTTTGTTTTCTCTTTAATAAGTTGGCCAGAAATAAAATATATGTTGAGAAACACAAGGCAGTGTACCACATTGTGGTGCCAAATAACCATTGTGTATACTGACCGGAGTAATTTGTATTATTATATCCAGTTGTTTTGAAAACTCAAATGATTTGCAAGGTCTCAAGTTGATGCTATTCTGTCCTTGTCCATTCTACTTGTAAAGATGATGAGAGTTAGAATCATCTCAGTGATTCACCTTTTTCCACTTGTGGCCACCTTGAATACTGAAAAGACCAAAATAGTAATTAAGCCAGAAGAAAAGATGAAATCATATTTCCCCACGCGAGTCTTCTCACTTTCTGAAATGGGTGGTCAATCATGCAGGAATTGGCAGACCGGCATGATTTTCCTACCAACTTGTACATGTCAATTTGCAGACTTGGACGGAAGAAGCTTGAGAATGTGATTGCTGTAATCCTTATGTCTGTTCAAATTTTTTCTCCGCTTCCTTTGGTTGGCTGGGACTATTTTTCTATATCTCCTGCAAGAGCAGTTCTTTATTCTCCAGATACCAAGGTTCCAAGAACAGGAGAACTTGCTTTAAGGAGGGCTATCCCTGCAAATACAAACATGAAGACTATTCAGGTTACTCTTGGTGATTGAACTTAATTTCTATCGTCCCTTAACTTTTACAGTAATCAGTTTGCAGACCATCTTCCCTCTGCTTCTAGGATTCTCTAGAGGATATTTCGTACCTGCTAAGGATTCCACAGAGAAAGCCATATGGAACCATGGAGGGGAATGTGAAGAAGGCTTTGAAGGTATATATTTCTTTTTACTTATTTTTTTGGGATGGGGGGTGAGAAGAGAGGGGGTTTCTTTCATTATAATGCTTTATGAAAGGGAGGCGATCTTAAATAAGCATTGCTTCCATCCAAAATTTAAGAGAGCAGTTCATTGACTAAGTCCAAAACGGGATTTTTTTTTTTTCCTTTTCCCAAAGCCAATATTTAGAATGAGAGTTTCTCCTTCTCGCATTCTACCCTTTTTAATTTTTCTTTAAAGTTTTGAGGTGTCAGCCCTACCAACCCATGCGCGTGGGGCCGTGGCTGCAACTACTGCTTATTTTGCACAATCTGCATGTTGGTCATATCTGTAAAAACCGTTTTCTTTTGAGTTTTACATTTACTTTGCAACTTGCAAGTTGAGTTTGTAATTTATACTGTTTGGCATGGTGTCATTTCCTTGAGTTCCAATCATGTGATGTCCTCTTTTGAGTTTGTATATTTCAATCACTGGTTATCATTATGCATTTGTTATTGTCTCTGTCCATTAATATGTATGGTACGCTGATGTATCACTTCTGATTTTTAATTTTTCATTGTCTTCTTTTCCTATATTTAGATAGCAGTGGATGAAAAGGATTCTATTTTGGCAAGTATACCAATAGACCTGAAGGAAAAGGGTTCCACATTGTATGCATCACTTATCGATGGGAAGGTATTTGAAGTTACTTTGGAAGAAAGAGAGCTATATTAATTTATGAGAAGGCTGTCAGGACAATTTTGTATTTCTTTCTTTCCTCATAACTCATATACAGTATCTAGAATGTTACTGTTGGTTGACCAATTAACAGAAAGAAAAACTATGATATCATTGTTATGACTAACATTTGAAGTTCAGTTTTTTGAAGTCAAAGTACTTTTGGCTTTGCTTACCATGATTGGAATTAAATCACTTTTGGCGGCATAGTCAACTGTTAGAATCCAATTAGTGGTTGGTAAAGAAAAACGTTTTTTAATTGTTTATACTGCTCTGGAATGCCATGTAATATACAGATTTTCAGTTTCCTAACTGCACCCAAAATAAAAAAATGAATGAAAAAAAGAAAGAGGAAAAAGGAGAAGGCTCCAGCTGTACAGTACTGAATCTCAGTTCAAATATCTTATCTCTTCTAGGACATGGATTCTATTGAAGACCTCAGATAATTAATAATATCTCGTGGTTGATATGGTTCAGTGCAGAACCTATCAGAATATTATTGGAAGTTCCTTTGGTTTTCCAGGGTGGATTGCGAGCCCTTCTTGAATCTATAAAGGATAAGGACCCAGATAAAGTGTCAGTAGGCCTTGCATCTTCACTTGATACTGTTGCAGAGATAGAATTGCTACAGGTAACTGAAACTGATTAATAGCCAAAGATTATTTTTCTAACTCTTTATCTAGTCACAATATATTTGTATGGTCAACAAGCAGATGCCTCATGGAAAGCATAGTATGATACTTGAGATACTTTCCTAAAATTGTTGCTGCTGTCATGCAAATGGAAACCTGCATTGTTTTTGACTTAAAGGCAGACAATATTGTTTATACTAGCTTCTTTTTTTTTTTTGGATTTATACTAGCTACTTATACGATAGTAATATAAGCATTCCAACTCTCAACTTGCTATTGTTTGTAACAGGCTCCAGGCTTGTCATTTTTATTGCCCGCACAATACTTGAAATTTCCAAGGTCAGTCTTCACCAGCGATATTTAGGTGCTATATCCTAACCACCTTGATGAGGACTAGTATATGAATCACAAAAATACGCGGCCAGTGACACTCTAGTCTGGTATTAGGATGATCTTTTTTTTTTTTGAATTGTTTCTTTTTTCCTTTCGATATCCACAACAAATAATTTAAAGCAAAATAAAAAATAATGGAATATCAGAAAATTTATTTTTGGGTAAAATGTACTCACCCTCTTCGAATTGACATCCCTTTTGTACATGTACCTCCAAGCTATCATTTGTGACACTTAACAATCAGAACTTCAAGTATGTTAAAATGGATCCTACCGATAGCTGCTGAGGTTAAAACAGACGGAAAATGGCACACGTGACACGCATGTGCATATTTTGGACTTGAAAGTCCAAAATGTCTTTCTATGGTTGAAGCATGTAAAAGAAAAGAAAAAAAGAGGAGGGTTGAGGGGGTTGGACGGACCACCCCTCAAGGCTGAGGGAATGGCTCGGCTACCCCCAAAGAGTGGTTGAGCCACCCCATAACTCCTTGGGGTGGTGAAACCACCACCTGAACACTTCTCTCTCTCTCTCTCTCTCTCTCTCTCTCTCTCTTTTCTTTTCTTTTAAAGTTTTTTTGTTACATTCTTTTTCTCCTTTGTTGTTGTTTTTTTACACGTCCACAACTATGGGAAGATATTTAAAAATTAAATCAATTTAACATCTAAAAGCGGGTCATTTTGGGCATTTCAAGTCAAAATTTTGCATGTAAAAGTAACATGCTTCATTTTCCATCCATTTCAATGCCAACAACTAACGGAGGGTTTCATTTGCACCTAATGGTAGTTGGAGGGAGTCAAGTGTCACAAATGGTCATTTAGGAGTGCATGTGCAAAAAGGGTGTCAATTCGAGGGGGTAAGTTTATTTTTCCCACTATTTTTGGTCTATCTACCCAATAATTCTCGCCAAACCCATCATTTGATTGGCATTACATCTTTATTTTTCCTCCTAGTAATCACTTTTGTTAGTCTGAACATTTTGGGTTCACGAATCTTTACAATTTTTTATTTCTAGCTAGTTATAGTAGTGGTTAGCTGGCCAGTAAGTTCTGACTTTTTGGAGCTGAGTTATTTCCAGCTGGCTGTTTCTTAGAAGCAGAGATCCTAATCGAAAAATTTATTCAATATGTAATGCTTTGAAACATTTATTTGTTGTTTGGATGTCCCACAGAAATATTTTTAAGTATAATGCACTAAAATGGTGTGAAAGACTCCTCTGCTCTGATAAGTAGGCTTTGCATTGGTACATCTAGTTTTTGAACAGGAAATGTGTTTCTTTCTTATTTGTAGGCTTAATGGGAGAGGAATTGTTGAATTTACAATTGAAAAAGGAGATGGTTCAGCATTTTCTCCAGAAGCTGGTGGTGAACCAAGAAAGACTGCCATAATTCAGGTATACTAAATTTTGTACTTTTTGGAAGGATGAAAATATTGCGATCGCCCTTGCGATCGAGCCTTTAGGATGCTTGAATTTTAAATTTCTTGAGCACTTCGTTCGAACAGTTTTGCGATTGTGACTGCGATCGAGGCATTTGGGAACTTGATCTTGAAGTGCCTTGATCTTCTCATTTGAACGCGTTTCGACTGGTCTTGCGATCGAGGCATTCTGACTGACATGTTGAAAATCTTTGAAAACTTGCCTCTTTTGAACGCCATACAATTAAGGATTTGAGGTTGCGAGCGAACTATTTTGTCCTTAACTTTGAACCAAGTTTTTGACCCTTACTTGAATACTGACTTTTATCCTAAACCTAGACTTACAACATAACAAGTTTTGACACTGAATTTGCCTACCAGTTTCCACTTCCATTGTTGAATTTGATTACAATGTTCTTAGGCATGGGCTACTAACTCTGGTTGCTATTCACTTTAATTATGTCTAGGAATAGAGGGTTTCATAATATGAATCATGTACGCATTGTGCTTAGGATTTGCAATCTAAATATAATGTCTAAACATGGATTATAATTAGCTCTGAACCAGATGCTTGATGACAACTGTATTGTCTTTTATAGTGTATTGATTTAAGGGGTTGGGATTTAAGAGTAGTTGTGTTTGTGTCTGTGTGTGTTTGTGTGTGTTTTTCTCAAGTGTGTGCATGCCATTGTGTGGCATCTCATCTACATAAAGACATTAATGTCTGCTGCTCCATTGATTGCCAAAGGAGGTAGTTGACGGGATACTCATGGCATGGGCTTTTACTTTTGATTGTTCAATCTGAAATTTGTAAATGGTCAACTTCTTAATTTATCAATTTGCATGTAAAGTCATGAATCTCTCTGTACTATTGAGAAAATCTGTACATTTTTGGGTTATGGGCCAACATATTGGCTAGACTGAGGCATTCACCTTTGGAATTGGTACAAGGTTGGGTGCATAGTACTTGGTTAAATGTATGTTGGTTCCTAGGATCATAAATTCAATGTCAACTGATCATAAGCCTGTGAATTCAGGTTGTTGTAGATGGATATTCAGCACCATTAACGGCAGGGAATTTTGCAAAGCTGGTAAGGTAGTTGAACCTCACTTCACTCTTGTGAATTATATCCATCTATATATATAGACACGTAAGCGTGTGCGCGTGCACATACACACGTGGATGGTGATCCTTTTTTATTGGTCTTTTATGCTTTCCAGCTATACATTTGGTTTTCATCTCCTATATCCATCATAAAGCTGACCAATAGTGGCTTCTAAACAGAGGAAAAGACTACAAAACTAGTTGATTTTCCAATTTTACTTGGAGGTTTAGTTGCGTGTAGTCAATTTGTTAACCATCATCTCTATTACTGTTTAGAGTATCCTATTCTGGTCGTAAACATAACTTCTTGATTCATCTAGGGATCACATTAATTTAGCTAAATGGTATAATGCCCTTTTGAAAAATTGCATTTTCTTGGTTTCTGAGTTTTACGTATAGAGGAAAATTCTTTCCTCCCATATAAGAAGATTTAAGGAAAAAAAAAAATTATGGACACAAGTATGTGAGGTATGAAGATCTGACAAGCTTATTGGGAAACAAAATATTGAGGATATGATAACATATTGACAAAGTGAACTTTAACTGATTGGAGTTCTGCTAGTCTTATGCTGGTCTCACAATACAAGTTTTTGGTCATGATAGTGCCTATGAAGTTTAGTCTTTCCCATTTTTCTTTTTGGTGAATCTGAATTTTGGAATTTATTGGGCTGTAAATAATATCTAAAAGGAACAAATAATCAATTGACAGTTTCTCAGGTAATTGATGGGGCATATGATGGGGCAAAACTTCGCTGTACCGACCAAGCTATTCTCTCAGACAATGGGCTTGACAAGAACAGCGGTTATAATGTTCCTTTAGAGATAATGCCATCTGGCCAATTTGAGCCCTTGTACAGAACAACATTAAGTGTGCAGGTCTGTCAATGTCTTATATCAACAAGAGATTTCTTGTGGTTAATTCTTCTCATTTTCTTTGCTTTTTTCTCCCTGTTTAAAAGGACGGAGAATTGCCTGTTCTTCCACTCTCTGTTTATGGAGCACTTGCAATGGCACATAGTGAAGTCTCTGAGGAGTTCTCTTCACCGTCTCAGTTTTTCTTCTATCTTTATGATAAGCGAAGTGTAAGTTTAATCCAACATTTTGTTTGAATTAATATTCAAGTTTAGACTTCCGCAGGCTTTTGCTAGACTAACATTGAAAAGCAGAAGTTTGAGATTAGCTTTTCATGTATTCTGTCTTGACATTATTTATTTATTTTTCCTTCAACTTATATTTGCATATATCCTGTGTGCATGTGATAGGCTGGCTTGGGAGGGTTATCGTTTGATGAAGGGCAATTTTCAGTTTTTGGGTATGATTTTAAACTCCCGACTTTCCTTGTTACTAATTACTTTGAGTTTCCTTCAAGAAAAAAATTAAAATAAAAAATAAAAATAAAAATAAAAAAGGAAAAAGGAAAGAAAGAAAAAATGACTTTGTGTTTCCTATGGCTAGTTGCATCATTTCTTTATATCCTGTTTCAATATGCAGATACACAACTGTTGGGAGAGATATTCTTTCACAGATAAAAACTGGAGATGTGATTCAATCTGCAAAGCTGGTGGAAGGTCAAGATCGCCTGATATTGCCAAATGAGAGTTGATCTACTCTCTTGCCAAGCAGGTTACTTTTCATTCTTTGTGTTTGCTGCATTTTAAATGGTATCAGCCTGATTTTATTGCTGCAGGTTGGCCTGTCAAGTTTTTCATCGCCAGTTTTTGTTTGTAGTTTTTTTGTGTATTTGAAATTCAGTTGTATGGAGTGAAATTTATTACATTTGCACCAAGGAGGAGACTCTTTTACCGATCCTTGTACTTTAGAGCCTGTAAAGTCACCTGTCTCACTTCTTCTTATTAATATACTTGATTCATTATTGGTTTTTTGAATTAATCAACTTAACATTGATATAACAAACATTGATGCTGATTTCTTTGTACACTCATTGTTGGTTGGAAAATACTGAAAATTTAAATGTCTCCCTTTTCAATTAAGCTCGATGCGTTTGTTTCAGTTTTTATTTTGTGGAAGGATGAATTCATCATTTGATTATCACATTACCTGATGGAAACCCACAACAATAAACAAGTTTATTGGCCGGAAATTCTCTACTTCGGGTAGAAGAACACCACAATAGTGTTAAGTTGCATGTCGTTTTTTTTTCTCTTGCAAAACGACATGCAAAACCATGTTCATTAGTTTGTTTTTCTCTTGTCCATGTTAACTGCGGATCATTGTTGTCTTCAAACTGCATGTTTATTTCTATTGATATGTTGCATTCACTATACATAAGGGAGAAGATGCCATCTGAGTTTGCAATCAAAACCTACAGATTTTTGTTGCAAACAATAGAATTCGAATTCACATCATCTGTTCCGTGATGATTATTATATCTTACTGCTAAACAAAAAACCCAGTGAGCAATAATAGCTCGATATGTACATATCATCACGTTTAATTGTTGGTTGCCGCTTTTTTATGTTTATTTATTGATTTTTCTCTTGTAAAGCTATGTTTGGTAAGTGTTTTGAAAAATGTTTTTTGTGTTTTAGTGTGAAAAGAATTTTTGATATGATGGAAGTTGACAGTGGTGGAGTCAAGATTTTTTCTGGAGGCTGAATTAATAAAATGATTTCATTTGTTCTCAGTAGATTGTTTTATCTCATGCAATTGATATAGCTTATTCTTTGTGTAAGTTGACAGAAGTTTGTGCATAAGTTAAGCGACAAGATACAGACTTACTTAGATGCCAATATATATATGTATATTTATTCAAGAATTTGAGGGGTACAGTGTCTTTACGGAGTAATGTCATATGCAAGATTCTTATCCTTTTTTGCTCCTCTCAAATGTGATGTGAGTTTTAAATCACCATTAGATCAAACCCCAATAGTAATTTATTTCAAATTTAATGGTAGTTTTAAAAGTCACATCACATTTAAAAAGAAAAAAATGAAGGATATAAGTTTTATACATAGCATTACTTGTCTCTACCTCTGCCTTTGAAAGTTGAAAAGCATTTCCTGTGGGTTCTTTCACATTTGAAACGTGTTGTTTGTGGGTCTACAAAAGAAAATTATTTGGTAAACTTTTTAATGTTTAATGTTTTCAAAAAAATAAATACTAAACATGTTTATTTTTTCTGATGTGGAGGATGATTTCCTTTACTTGTGATTTTGTAAAACAAATAATAATAACAATAATAATAATAATAATAATTTTTTTTTTTTAAAAAAAAGAGTTAGCTATGCGACCACCCAATGGAAAAAAAGGGATGTGGCCACTCTCAGTCGAGGAGAGGGGTGGCTGCTTGGCCATCTTTCTATTATTGTTATTGTTATTTTTTGTAAATAACAACTCAACCTCTATACCAAAAAGAGGATTTTGTTTAAGTTCCGTAAAAAAAAAAAAAAAATGGATGAAATCTTTATAAATTTTTTAACAGTTTAGATTTAATTTTAATTTTCAAAAAAGAGAGAGAGAGTTAAATTAAATCTAGACTTTCTGTAGCCCGTTTTTTCATATTGAATTAGAAAAAAAAATTAAATCTAGACCTTTAAAAACTACATAAAATCTCATGTAGTTTTTTTTTTTTTAGGAAGATCGATGTGGGAAGTTGTCTAAAAAGTTTGTTGTGTTTTCTTATATGAAAAGTATTATTTTGTTTAGTACCTAATTTTTGAAAAGTGTGTTTTAATGTTTAAAAAACGCTTCGTCTCTCGAAAAAGCTCCATGCAAAAAACTCCAGGCTGCAAAACCTTTTCACATCTCAACCATGTTGGATGGCAGACCCCTCGCACCTCCCCTACCCATATAACCCTTCCCCAACCCCAGCCTCCATTTTATTTCAACAACACTTTTGTTTGGAGCTTAGACCTTAGATCTATCGGAACCTCCTCACCCACACAAACCACGTGCCCTTCCTCCACAATCTTCTGCCACCTCTTCCTCCATTGACGATCCCTGCTGTAGCACATGTATGATGTATCCCACGCGCCGCCATGTAGTGCGTGGGTTGCACGCACCAACTTCTATTTTAGCTCCTTCTGGTAGATATAAGGTTCGCTATCTTACTCCTCTGTCTCTTTTTTTGTGGAGCTCTTTTATTGTAAATAAAATTTTAGATCTAGTTCCAGATTTCAAAATATATTAGTCTTTGTTATTTGTCTCAAAATTAATGGTGGAGACTGTTGAAACAGTTACCAATACAAGGACACGTCTGGTAATAACTACTGCAAAATAAGAAGAATAGAATCAAAGGGACTTATATATGAGAACAACGAATAATCAATGTGCTTTTTTTTTTTTTTTTTTTTTTTTTTATTCAACTTCAGAGAAGGAGGAAAATAAAGAAAATTACAAAGGAAGGTCTTTACCCCTCCGAATAATCAATGTGCTTATTATGCTTATTATCACCTTAGTGTTTACCTGGTAATGCTGGTTCATTTATAGGCAGGTAGTTGTCTTTTGCTAAGACTCCTTTCGGCCTAAACTCGGATAAAGTTCATAAATATCCCTATATGCATTTGGTATATATTTGTTCTAGTTGATAACCATCTTGTGCAGATTTATATTATATACTCGTCTTTATCTCAAATATCCTCTTATGGTATATTAGGCTTTGATCACTTCCTAGACAGCCTAGCGATCTACTAACCTTTGCTGATTCTCTTGATCCAAACTCTCGGCCCTCAACTCTCGGCCCAAGCCCTTAAGTTATGGGCCTTATATTTAAGAGGGAATATTCCCTGACAGAGACTTATTATCTAATTGTACATTTATCTCTTAACTTCTGTCAGTTGATTTGAAACTACAAGAATTTTTTGGGTACCTTTTGTTGAACTCACAACTTTCACCATAAGCTCTACAAACCAGCACCGCTAGTAGCATTCATGATTGCTTCTTCCATCTTAAGGATTCGTTTCAGGCATGCAGAATTGATTGTTGCAATGAATAATAGAATATTTTTGTTCTTTGTTTTGGCTATATATGTTGGAAAAATTATAAAATAGAGTAGGAAAAATTATGAAGGTAAGAATAAAATTGGGACTTCAAGGCTTGATGGCAACTAAGATATCTTTAGAACATATTTTGTTCCCCTCCACACCCCCCCCCCTCCCCCCAAAATCACGTTTTTTTTTTTTAATATGAACCCTTTCTAAGTAAAGTGCTAAAGGGTTTAGTCAAAATTGTTCCCAAAATACAATAAAGTTCAAATGTTACTCTAGATATTGTTTAGAGTAACAAGAAAACACCCTCATGAAGAGAATTGCACAAAAGAAAAAGGATCATATAAATAGTAATTTTGGACACATTTAACGGCCAAAATCATTTGAGTCAATTGTCACAAATCGTAACTACCACCTTAAATTGCAAATAATCCCTTCGAACGGCTTGATTTTCTTCAAGTTTATGTTTGCAACCGAGTCATGCATAAAGTATAAAGTGCGTCTTTTATAGCGCTTAAAGTTCATTGCTTGTATGGCGTGATAAAGATAAGTAGCTCCCTATCCATTCAATTTATTGGTAAGTGACGAGGATTCAATTCTTATAAATTAGTTGAGTTCTTTTATACGTAGTCAATATGGGACAAAACTTATCTCTTTACGCTTCAAAATTTAGGTTTTTCTTCCAAATTTTTGGAAAAAAGAAAAGTCCGGATAGTGCTTCAGATGCGTTTTACTTTGACCATACGATGTAGAAAAATCCAAAAGAAATCATATGTGTTTGATGCATGACCTTGAAAATAAGAGTGGTTCACAAAAATTGCAGCGAAAATAAAATACATTTGTGTCACAGAATTATCTGGAATTTGTAGGAACTAATAAGAAGAGATATCTCAGAATCTCAGATGCGTGGTTTTCATGCCCAGTTGCCAACTGTATGCTTAGCTTATGGGGCCCCCCTAGACCTCATAACTGGTGGATAAATTTATGGGCTTTGAATTTGGAATGGCAGTTTTAGGTATTAAGGGACCCGCAGAATTTATAGTTGAGACCTCTTTTTTTAAAAAAAAAAAAATTTTTATTATAATTGGTGCAATAAAAATAATAAAAATATTTTTTTTAACAAAAAATACGTTCAGATTTATTTCATTCTCATTTTATAACCTTAAAAAATAATAAAATAAAAATTAAATAAGTTTAAACTTATTTTTTAATAAAAAAAAATATATATTTTTTTTCATAAAAAAAAAGGACGCTAAGATGGACGCTTAGCTTTATTTGTCTATGAGATTCAATTTTATTTATTTAATTTTTTTTCCTCACCCTCTCTCTCTCATGGAGTGATGAAGAAAATTGAAGATCGAAGTAAACAATTGCTAATATCGAATACAATTTATTTATTTTTGCTAATTTTAAGCACAGCATCGCAATTGAATAAATAAAAAAAAAAAAGCACAACAACAACGTTTTTGCTATGCCAATTTTATATTAATGGGAAATACAATCATTCTCTTTAATAGTACCAATTTGCAATAAATTCTTTAGGCTTTAGTTTTTTTTTTTTTAAGAATGCAGGAGAGAGGGAGAGGGAAAATTGTGCTTTACTTAAAGAAAAATGCTAGGCTTACAAAATTTTTGACAAAAAATACTCTTACAAACTGATGTGGCGTAATATGATTGAATTTCTCAAAATTTAAATTTATTTTATTTTTAATCATGTTGCGTCACGTCAGTTTGTAAGAGCTTTTTTTGTAAAAATTTTTGTAATAGTAACATTTCTCATTTTTGAATTAAAAAAAAAAAATCAGGTTAATTTTTATTTTACTATTTTTTTAAAAAAAATTAACAAATAACTCAGCATGCAATTGCAAAGCACTAAAAATTACCTTTATATTACATCCTAAGAAAGTCAACTTCAATGATTTATTTATTTATATTCATATTTATGTTATGATTTGGTCGTGATTTCGTTATTGTAAAGGTGTGTTTATTTTGAAGACCACCACTCTTTTGTGGACCACGTTCATCATCCAAAATTTCATCTTTGGCAAGTGAAATAACCTGCATCACAGTTCACGATAACAGCCTACATCCCACCTCCCCAACAAAACACCACTCCATACCCCAAACCCAAATAATCATCTCTCGCGTAAATCATAAAACCTATGAAAAGTCAACCCGGATGCAACATAAAACCATACACCACGACGCACCATAACCACACGGTCTGATATACAAACTCGAACTCTTTCACAGTTTCGACTCGGAGAAACACGGTCTGTGAAACTGAGCTCAGTTCCTCCCAACGCAGTCAGCCATAGCCATGGCGACCTTACACACCATGTCGCCGCAGAGCGTCGTCCTTCCCACGTCCAAACCAAAACCCAAATTCAGATCCATCTTCCAGCTTTCCCAGACCCCACTTTTCTCGAGAAACAAGCGGAAAACGAAGTCGTGGGCGGTAAGCTCCGTGGTGGAAGAGTTTGACGTGATCCCAGTACAGAGCGCGGACTCTACGGACCAGCAAGAGGGCGTGGCGGTGAGCCGGGTGGAGAGGGAAGGTGTGTTGGAGACGGAGGTGGTGGGCGGGTTCGGAGCGAGTCATGAGGGGAGGCTCTCGTTCGAAGGGGCTGGTGAGTTTCAAGGCTTTTCTTCTTCTTCTTCTTCTTCTTCGTCTGGTTCGGTTGGTGATGGAGTGGGGAAGAGGGAGAATGAGGAATTGGAGAGACTCATTGACAGGACCATCAACGGGACGATAGTTTTGGCGGCGGGTACTTTCGCCATCACCAAATTGCTCACCATTGATTCGGACTACTGGCATGTGAGTCTCTCTACGCTTCTATACGATCTTTTCTTGTTCTTGTTCCTTTTTGTCAAGTTATTTTTGTTTTTGGGGCTATTAGCTTAGTGGTTGTGGTTTTCTGTCGTGAATTTCTGAAATTTGGGATGTGAGAAGATGATGATTTGATGCTAAAGATGCTAACGGGGAAATGGTATTTGGTGTAGTCGGTTACAGAATTACAGTTTAACGTTACGGATCTTGTTGCCCTTTTCTCTAAGTTTTACTTTTTTATTTTTAAAGAATGCTCAAATGTTTTTCTCTTTTTGGAAAGTTTCTTTCTTAGTCTGGTGCTTATGTTAAATTTGATTTGTTCCTTTTGCTGAGTTTCTAGTCAACCTGGCCTAATAGAAATACTCAAGTTTTTTGTAGGGAATATAGTTGTGGCGAGTTTACAATGCATATGAATGTGTCACTCCGATTTTATATAAATAAGATTTATTGGGCAAATAAAGTTTTTGGATTGGTGGGTGTTGGATCGCAATGGATTGGTGCTAACTATTGTGCTATCATCTCAGTTTGATCATGCATAAGGTTGGAAAGAGTGAAATGATGCTTTATGTACAACTAAAGCGGCATGAATGAATTGGGGAACTGATTTTGGAGGGTTTCATAATTGATTTCAACATGTTCAATCGAAATAAGAAGTTTCACAAGATGACAGCTCGACTAAGTATGCATTACAGTACAAGATGGATGACTGGGAAGGAACAATTCCATTGGATGAGCCTGTCTGCGATGATCTCATGCAGATGGATGAATTGCAAGGCTGGAAGTGTGGTGGTTCTGCTAGTGGCAAGACAAAGAAAGTAAAATGAGATATTTTGGTCTTCTGAAATGATCCTGATTCTTGTAAATCAAAGGCTTTATGGGGACAAGAAAAGGTTAGAAAAGATGTGGAGCTGATATGTTGAAGCAAAAGATCTGTGCACTTATGACTTTAGAGATGCTGTAGCCTGAGATTGACTAGAGTAGTACTAAACAACATATTAAAATCCTTTCTCATTTAGTTCCTTTATAAATGTGATTGCTTATGTGGGAAATTTAAATAATTTATTCAAAACCTTTATGGTGCGTGCTTTAGATTTAAAAGGGAGCTTTAAATGATTTTAACTTCCGATTTATTTGTGCATTGCTCGATAAACAGGGTTTTAATCTAGTCCATCTTGTAGGACTTGACATTATTTTTTGGTTTTGTGTTAGGGCTGGACGCTTTTTGAGATACTAAGATATGCACCTCAACACAACTGGACTGCTTATGAGGAAGCTCTTAAGACAAACCCAGTTTTGGCAAAAATGGTTATTAGTGGAGTGGTGTACTCTGTAGGTGATTGGATTGCACAGGTTAGTCCATGTGAAATAATTCCTTCTAAATCTCGTTTTTTTCTGCCACAAATTGGCCTTTACATAACTTCTTAATTTTTTTTATTCTTTAATTCTGCAGTGTTATGAAGGAAAACCTCTCTTTGATTTTGATCGAGCAAGAATGTTCAGATCTGGCCTTGTTGGCTTTACTCTACATGGTTCCCTTTCTCATTATTATTACCAGTTCTGTGAGGTGATCATAATGGTTTCTATTTTCTTGTTAGTTGGATTTCATATTTCTTTGGTTTACTGAAACAGCATCCTCTGGTTACAGGAGCTTTTTCCTTTCCAAGACTGGTGGGTGGTTCCTGTCAAAGTAATCTTCGACCAAACTGTATGGGCAGCACTTTGGAATAGCATTTATTATACTGTCTTGGGATTTTTGCGTCTTGAGTCCCCAGTTAGTATTTTTAATGAATTGAAGGCGACGTTCTGGCCCATGCTAACTGTAAGTGAACCTTCTGCTCCTACTACCTTATCTTTGCATTTTTCTTGAGTGTTTAGAGCCAAACTTTGAAGCTGACTCCTTATCTGTTTGTGCCTTCTTGCCAATGGTGGCTGGAACAGTAAGGAATAGTCATTTTATATTATTTAATTAGTAAATAAGTAGTTAATCTTCATTGAAGTTCTGCATTCTGATGTTAGGAACTTTGGTCTTTCAACAATAAATGGGTTATGTAAGCATTTACATGTTTTGCGAGCGAACTGTTCCCATCCTTTCATTCCTAGTTGTCTAGAAGTTAATACTGTTCTTCATTAATGCATCTAACTTCTAAATAAGGTTCCAAACTTGACCAAGTGTGCAGATGTCTTGTCCTAGTCAACACAAATCCGCATTGCTTTCAAGCTTTTGATTTAGTTCTAATGTTCCAGACAAACCTCATATTTTTCTCTTACAAAAAGTTTAACAGATACTGGGTCCTGTTGGTAGTTGATTTAGATTTAGTGAAACACGACTGAGTATGGTGGAAATCCTATATTTTTCTTTTTATTCTAGGCCTAAGTATATAATTGACCTGAATTCAAGCAGACTATCCTGTAATCCAGGTAACAAATTGTCGTAATTATCATAGGAGTTGATCTATGCTTGAAGGATACAATAGGCGAGGCCTGCAGGATGATGGAAAACACATACATTAGGGTTTGATTTATGTGATAGAAGCTCATCTAAGCTTTGGTAACGATATTTTTGTTGTTTAACTCAGGTCAAGTTTGAGCTCAGTCCATGTAGTTGATGTTGATATATATATATATATGTATGTATGTAGGTGACTTTATCTTGCATCTAATCTTATTGTTGGCTGTATTATGCAGGCAGGGTGGAAGCTTTGGCCATTTGCTCATCTTATTACCTATGGTGTGGTCCCAGTAGAACAAAGACTTCTTTGGGTGGACTGTGTAGAGCTTATTTGGGTGACAATACTCTCAACGTGAGTATTTAATATGGATTATTTTGAATTCTCATGTACTGTAAAACTGGTTAGTGAAGATCAACCTCCTAGTTAGCATCTTCCGTAGGAAGCTAATTGATGCTCTTCATGACAAGCGAATCAGATGCCAAGATCGTACACCCTCGTCTGGGATTAAAATGTTAGCTAATATACACCCTCGTTTGAGTACTCGAATCACAAGTATTTGCAACTTTAAGGAGTTCCTTTTAGGGTTTTCTGCTTTCCCAGCTTTTTTCTGGTTTATATGAAGTTTTTGTGATGCATAAATAAAGATAGGATGTTCCGGACTCTAAAACTCTCCATTTTGCAACACACAATGATCTACTATACGAAGATAAAGCAGAAGTTTTCTGTGATGCATATAAACCCACATTGATCACTCACCTGAGTGGCATATATTTGACATGGCTAATTTTTTTGTTAGGATAAACCAGCTCTTTGCATGGACTTGGTTATGTTTTTGCTAGGTACTATATATCTCTTATATTGATTGATTTTTTTCTTTGCTAGTTATTCAAATGAGAAATCAGAAGCAAGAATTTCTGAAGCACCAGCAGAAGCCAGCTCCAGTTCTCTATCCATAGATCCCCCTCAGGTACATAAAATTAACTGTTTCGCGCTTTGACCAATATTCTTATTGGCTGCCTGATTCAATTTTCATGGTCATATAAGAGCTGCATAAACAAATTTTGATGCGCACCCATTTTGTTGTCATTTTTCTTTTCCCCTGTCAGGAGTAAACCACTTGGAAACAGGGTTGTAAAGAAGAGGAGTTTGCTCGATTCAATTGTGAGAGAGTAAAATCCACTTTCTCGTGGATTGTGACTCAAAATGATGTAAAAAGTAACGGCGATCATGGCTGGCACGACTGATTACTGTATATACTTGCGTATGTATAACACCTAATACCATATTCAATTCTTCCTTTCACGTGAATGCATTAAGCTCTTCTACTTATATTTTTGTGGCCTTTGATAATAATATAAAGAAAACGTCTGATAGAGACAGTGAACAGTCAATCGCAGCAATCATAAAAATGTAGCAAATAGGAAGCATACGTATGAACGGAGAATCTAAAACAGAGAAACTAATGCTTACATCTCATCTACTCTTCTCCTCTTCTCCTCTTCTTGATCACTCTCTTTTTTGTATGTTCCAAGCAGACACTCACTCTCTTTCTCCCCCGTTTTCTTGCATTGAGTAAAACGAGGCTCTCAACATAAGAACCAGCAAAACAATGGCTGCCCTCATCATCAACACTATGATTCACAAATTTTGGGCTCTTAGGATCATACGAAGCTACCTCCCCACCATCTGTTTCCCATAGTATCTCGCCGCTCGTAGTAAAACCCAATGGTTTTGGCATATATAGTGTTTTAAAATTTGAAACTTGGGTCCATGACTCTATTGCACCATATTCTTTCATCACCCACAAAGAATATAAATAAGCTGATGAGTTAACACAAACCGCAAGTGATTTTCCGTATATTGAGAGAGTTAAATTCAGTGAGGAAAGACAAGATAGTTTTTCTGGTAGCATTATCTCACGAAATATCTCATTGCTTATATCAAATGACAAGACCAAATGTCGGTGAAAAATATAATGGCTGCCAATCCGGGATGACGCAAGCCAATGGATAGCTCCATTGATGAAAGGTTGCGGACGACGGTGAATTAAACGATAGATAGACTCATTGATGAAAGGTGGCAGTCCATGGTAAGCTAAACTACACCTAGGAGCAGCAACTCTAAAGCTCTTCCAATACCCAGTCGAGAGTGAGAAAACCTGAACCAGAGGGTCAAGTTTGACACTGCCATTGTTTTCTAAGCAAACAATTTTCACCAATTTGCAGTCATTTTTCAGTGAATCAAACCCAAATCCCCAACCAGTAGAACGCAGCCGACATTCCTCGTACCCAATATTGTCGGGTTTAGGGATGGTGACAATGTTTCCAAGCAATGGGTTCCACAAAACAAGGGTGTCGATGTAAAGCTTTAATAATACCAACCCATTGCAGGAACTAACCACCTGAAAATGCTTCAAGCTTTTGTATGAAAATTTCAATTCTTTGTTTGCGTCGAACGATTTGATTGACTGGTCTTGTTCTTTAACTTGTTTGCCAAGGCAAGCGGTGACAACGGTGCTAATGTATCTGTGGCGGGGATTAGACTCTTTCTTAGTCTCACAGAAAACCGTTAAGAGGAGAATGCGATCATCGTGATTGTTGTGGGAGCGGTTTGTGTGGGCGAGATGAGCGAAAGCGAAGCTGGGGCTACGAATCATGGAGCACCATGATTTGTCGACGCAAGTGAATCTCACAAGGGATTTCACCGGCAGTCTCAAAAGAATTTCGTATATGATTTCATCTGGAAAATAATGCGCCATGGCAGAGAGAAAGGTTGCTGCTGCAAGTTAATTCCAGGAGGGTGTTTAATGTTTGAGAGGGAGATATTTATTATTAATGAAACCCTACTAGGAATGCGTGTATAAAGGAGACCGAGGCTGAAACGGCAAACCTTTTCCCAAACGGATCAAGTATTCCTCTTATTTTCAACATCTTAAGGCTTGTGCGCGTTGTTATGGCGTGTATTACGACTAACCATTGGGAGTACCCAAAAAGAATCTCTCACTTTGCTTCCAAAAGTTTATAATTTTTGTGTTGATTTTTCTATTTAAGGTGAATTTTTATGATGTAGGACAGTAGGAGTAAAAAAAATCAAATAATAATCTAAAGGAAATAAGATAAGAAAAAAGTAGTTAAATACGTAAAAATACTTCTACGAATAATAAATTTGTGCCTGGTTAATCACACAAAAAAAAGTGTTCTTGTTGTTTGAGAGTTTTTTTTTTTTTTTACGTAGACACTATATATCTTATAGTAATGCTACATACTTGGGGGGAGTTCAAATCAATGTCCGAATCAGACTTCAGTAATCTTCACTTTGAGTTTAGAAGTCTAGAGTTTGGACTACTAAACTCAAATCTTCAACTTTTAGAAACGAAATTTAGATGAAAAATCAAGAAGAAATGGAAGAGAAAAAGAGTGGAAGTCTCGGCCGTACGTGTTGGTGGTTATTAACCGCAATTATCCACATATGCAAATGCGGTTAATAAAAAACTCTTAACCACATATGTGGATAGCAATTTTATGATAGGCAGATGTAGTTGATAACTGCATACCTTTATATATATGTCCAAAACACTAAAAATTGGCTAAAAATATTTGTAGAATTATTTAAAATAAGCCCTAATATATTAATAGAGGCCCAAAAGACTAAAATACGCCAATTACCTTATATGCAGATAGCAATTAATAATTGTAATAACCGTGCAAATAATGGTTAGTAACTATATGATGCAGATAATAACTGCATCATACATATTGCTACGGATTGCTAATAATTGCATCCGCATGAACAACCCTATAAGAAATAAATCTCTCTATAGTTTTCCGGCTGTAGTGTTTTAATAAAAAAACGCACCTAAGCCCTAGCTAATATATGAAACGTGAACCATCACACTCAAGCCTCGAGCTTATTCATTTGAAAAGAAGGAAATATGAGGCTCCTAGCTCCCCAACGCGCTCCGCTCTCTCTGTAGAGCTTCTCCGCTCTCTCTATAGAGCTTCTCCGAACTCTGTGTCAACTTTTGTGCTTCCTCCTTGTCTGATCTTTGATCTACTCTTGTGATTATGGATCCCCCAAATCACGATATTGAAGACCTCATTAACCATACCAATGCTCTTAAATGCTCAGACCTTCCTTCCTCCACCCCTCCACTGCTCATTGCTCCTAGCAACCCTGTGGCTGCTCCTTCTCTCATTTTAGTGGGGAAGATTATCTCTCTTAAACCGGTGTCTCCCTCTACCATCAAAACCAATCTCCTTCAAGCTTGGTACTTCTTAAAATCTCTTACGACCGAATATAGGAAGGATAACCTGGTTGTTTTCACCTTTGAAGACTCTGAAGACCTAGGTCGTGTTTTAAACAACTCGCCTTGGAATATTAAGGGTTCTCCGTTGTTCCTTCAACGTTGGGCAAATGAAGATTCCTTTGAAGACCTTGATTTCTCTAGAGGAGCCTTCTGGATTCAAGTGCATGGCTTACCGCTGGACTGGATGACTTTTGAGAATGCTACCAGCATTGGGAATAACTTGGGCGTTCTATTGGAAGTTGATAATGCAGACAAGTCCAAGCCTAATAGGAAAGGATTTCTAAGGATTCGTGTTCTTATCAGTTTGAAAGATCCTCTGGCTACAGGTTTTCTTCATCATAGGCCTCCCAAGGCTCCGGCTCAGATTGTGTATCAGTATGAACGGTTATCAGATTTTTGTTATGCATGTGGAAGGTTAGGGCATCTTTCTTTCTCTTGTCCTATTGTTCCTCGTCCTCCGGATAATGGGAAATATGGAGCTCATTTAAAGGCAAGCCCTCCTAAAGATAGTCGGGTTGAGTTAACAATCCCGCTGCATAGAGATTTACCTTCTCAAGCTGATCCTAGCATGGTGGTTTCAACTCAGCTTCTTCCTGAGGAAACTCGGATTGACACAACAAAATTCACTACTCGACTCAGTCTAACACGTGAGAGATCCAGTTCCCAAGAGCTACAGACAAGTTCCATCAGCACCAACTCCCATCTTTCACGTACTGAGACCTCTTCGGCGGTAAGCTCTTTACCTGGAAATTCGTCTGCATTAATTGAAAAGGTCCCTATTGTCAATTTACAGCTGGACTCTCTCACCTCCTCATTAATGCTTTCCCAAGTGGCTAAAATTCAAACACTTCAATTCAACCTCTCTGAAAAAACGTGGCCTAGTTCTCAAAAATCTTCCACTTTATCGGTCCCCACGTGTCTCTCTTCTGGTGAGGAAACTAAAAACTCCTTAGCAATTGTTTCCCCAACAGCTCCCGCCCCTCCTTCCTGTGTTAAACCGCCAAAATATCCCCAACCAGCACTTCAGAAGAAAAGGTTTCATCCCTACCCAAAGTCTTCCACTTCCACTTCCACAAACACTAGCCAGAAATATCATCTCCCCAAAAAGCCTAAGATCCAAGTTCTCCCTTCCGAAGACAAGTATTCCCAGGAAAATGCTGATACCCCTCTCTCTTCCAATGTTTCCTTACATTCTGAGGTGGCAGGAGTTGCTCTGCCACCACCCATCCCATGAACCTAAAGGTTTTGTCTTGGAATTGTCGGGGTCTTGCTCGTGCCCCGACAATTCGAGCCTTACGAGCATTCATCAGGAATCTCAGACCTGAAGTGGTTTTTTTTGTCGGAAACTAAAGTGGTGGCCGCAAGATTTCAATCCTCTCTTCTTCGGATGGGTTTTTCTTCTTGGTTGGAGGTTCCCCCGATTGGTACTAGGGGGGGTCTTTTTCTGACTTGGAAGCAAGGTTTTGATCTAGTTCTCTCTCAACTTGATCAGAATCACATTTCTTGTTTAGTTTCTTCGGTTGGCTTTTCTAGCTCTTGGATGATCTCGTGTGTTTATGCTCCTCCCATTAGTCAGACTCGAAGGGAATTTTGGCAGAAGCTGACAGATTTGGGGAACTCTTTTGGTGGCCCGTGGCTTTTATTGGGAGATTTCAACTCTATACTCTCCCCTTTTGAGAAAAGTGGCGGTCGAAATTTTGGTTCTTCTTCCCATAATGACTTCATTGATTTTGTCCACTCAAATGCTTTGGTGGATTTGGGATTTGTAGGTAACAAGTTCACTTGGAGTAATCATAGGGATGGCCGTGATAACATTAGGGAAAGGTTGGATCGTGGTCTTGCAAACATGGGCTGGATTCACCTCTTTCCCAATGCTCTTATTAACCATTCTTTGGCCGTTAATTCTGACCATTGTCCCATTTTGCTCTCTACCTCTGGTTCTTATCGTAATTTACCTAAGCCTTTTCGGTTCGAGGCATTTTGGACCAGGGATTTTTCTAGCCACTCAGTAGTGGCAGGGGCTTGGTTGGCAGAGGCAGAGGGTTCCCCAGCTTTCTCTCTTAGCAGGAAGTGGAAAAGGACCAAGGCTGCCTTAAAATCGTGGAATTCTCTCCACTTTGGCCACATTCAGACCAAGATTAAAACTCTTATGGCAGATATCAGTGTTATTCAAGCTGCTCCTCACTCTGCTGTTTTGGCTGCCAAAGAAGCGGGTCTGCAAGAAGCTTTGCAGGAACAGCTCTTAAGAGAAGAAATCCTCTGGAAGCAAAAGTCCAGGGAGCAGTGGCTGACTTGTACCGATCTTAACACTAAGTTTTTTCATGCTTCAACAGCAGCTAGACGAAGGTACAATTCTATTTCTTGCCTTAAATCTTCAGACGGGTCCAATATTTATGGTAGAGAAAACATTGGAAGTTACTTGGTGAATCATTTTTCCTCTCTATTTAGCTCAACTCATCCTGTCTTAGACACTAATCTCTCATCTTTAGTGGGGGAGGTTATTACAGAGGAAGACAACACTGGCTTGTGTTCTATACCGGATGAGCATGAGATTTTTAAAGCTATCTCTGAGCTTGGTCTGAACAAAGCTCCGGGGCCAGATGGTATGACAGGGCTTTTTTACAAAACTTATTGGCCTATTGTTAAACTCAGTGTTATCAACTCAGTTCAGTCTTTCTTTAGAAGAGGATACCTTCTCAAAGAGTTTAACCATACCAACATTGCCCTAATTCCTAAAGTGGATCATCCATCTCAGGTCAATCATTTCAGACCGATTAGCCTTACCAACTTCAACTATAAGATTATATCAAAAATCTTGGCTAATCGTCTGAAACCCTTTTTGCATAAGATCATCTCGCCTACTCAATCAGCTTTTCTCAAAGGGCGTTCTATCCATGATAATTCTATTTTGGCTCATGAAGTTTTCCATTCTATGAAGCAAAAAAAGGGTAATGGAGGGCAAATGGCCTTGAAGCTTGACATGGAAAAAGCCTTTGACTCCTTGGAGTGGGAGTTCATTTTGAAGATTTTCACTCTTCTTGGTTTTCACCCCACTTGGATCCAATGGATCAGACAGTGTTTTACCACTGTCTCATTCTCCATTCTACTTGATGGTGTTCCTTTTGGTAATTTTCAGCCGACTCGGGGAATTAGACAAGGAGATCCCCTATCTCCTTTCCTCTTCATTCTCGGTTCGGAGGTCCTCTCTAGAATTATTTTAAGAGAAGAGAATTTGGGAGCCCTGCATGGCATAAAAATCTCTCGGTGGAGCCCTTCAGTTTCTCATCTCTTGTTTGCTGACGATGTGATGATTTTTGCAAGGGCTAATGCCAATGAAGCCTCTACCATCTTAAGGTGCCTTTCTACCTACTCAAGCTGGTCTGGGCAGCGTATAAATCCTTCTAAATCTGCTGTGTTTTTCAGTAGAAATTGTCGACCAGCTTCAAAGGTTTCTGTTAATAATATTCTACACTTAGCTCCTATCCCGGCTAGGGCTAAGTACCTTGGCATCCCTCTTTTCATCAACAGGAGGAAAAAAGATACTTTTTCGGATCTTAAAGATAGGATCTTTGCGAAGATTTCAGGTTGGAAAGCTCGCCTTCTCTCCCAAGCAGCTAGAACTACCTTAGTAAAATCGGTGGCAAATGCTATTCCAACCTACATTATGTCCCTCTTTCTCTTGCCAAAGTCTCTTTGCAATGAGATCAATGCTGGGTTGAAAAATTTTTGGTGGGGTTTTCCCCAAGATAAAAAGAAGAATCTGTCTTTCCTTTCTTGGGCCAGCATTTGTCAACCTAAGGCTTTGGGTGGATTAGGTATTCGGTCCATAGATACTATCAATAATTCTCTATTGGCTAGACTTGGCTGGAAAATGACTATCAATGCTCCTCTCCTATGGGTTGATGCTTTAAGAGCCAAATATCTGAGGAATGGGACCTCCTTTTTGAATGTTTCTTTAAATCCTTTGGCTTCATGGCTTTGGAAGGGGCTTTTGAAGAATAGAAGTGTTATCCAAAAGGGAGCTTGCTTGGCTATTTCTTGTGGTATTAATGTAGACATTTGGAAGTCCCCTTGGAACCTTTGATGCCAAATTTTAAGCCTAGGCCGAATCCTAGGTTGGTTGATCTTCCTGAATTTTCTGTGGCTGAATTGATTTTGCCTGGGTGTAGAAGCTGGAACTCTTCACTTTTGAGAGATCTTTTTGACTCTACTTCAGTCCAACACATTCTAAGCATCCATATTCCCACTATTAGCTCTTTTGATAGATGGGTTTGGGCTCCTTCTCCGTCTGGCATGTTCTCGGTGAAGTCTGCTTATGAACTTGCTGCTTCTCCTGGGAGAAGATCCTCTCCTTTTGCCCCGGAAATCTGGCATTCTTTATGGAGTCTTAAAATGCAAGCACGTTTGAAGCATTTGCTGTGGAAAATTGCATGGAATTTATTACCTTCACGGGCTAACATTAGCAGGTATGTGGTAGTTGATGATCCTATATATTGGTGTTGTCCTTTTTGTAAAGGGCCGTGGAGACTCTGAACCACATCTTCTTAGAGTGTGATCTAGCAAGAATTCTTGGAGGAATTCTCCTTGGCCTATCTTAACTGCTGGTTTTATCAATAGGCCCATCTCTGATTGGATCTTGGCAATTATTTGCCCAACAGATTGGTTATCTATCCCTGTTAGGGATACCAGAAAATTCCAACTTTTTGCATCTTTGACGTTGGACTACATCTGGATGGTCGAAACAAGCTCATCCATGAAGCCTTTATCCCTGAACCGAATAAGGCTATCCAACACATCTCTTCCCTGCTAGAGTTTCACGTTACTGCCTGGAAAGCTGCTGCTCTTCCCTCCCTTTGGATTCCTCCACGGCATGGCAGCTTGAAGGAAACTTTGATGTAGCCGTTAGGGGAGATTTTGCTATAGCTGCTGCTGTCATCAGTGATTATCAGGGGAATATTGTCAACGCTGCTACTCTTAAGCTCCCTTGCTCAGATGTCTTACTTGGGGAAGCTACCGCAGCCTTGCTTACTACCCGGTTAGCTGCATCTATGGTGGTACCAGCTTCTTTTTGGAGGGAGATGCCCTTGGTGTGATTTTAGCTATTAATCATCCTCTTTTGTTCTCCTCTTGGAGTTTTGCAAATGTTATTTCAGACATTAGTTTAGAATTACTTTCCTTTCAAAGTTGAATGCTTTGAAAGTTTCTAGAGGGTGCCAATTATCGTGCACATTATTTAGCCAAGTGGGCCGCTTCCCATCTAGTGTATGGAAGCATTCCCATAGGATCCCCCATTCTCTCTTCCCTCCGGATCAAGAATGGGAAGGATCCACCCTTGTAGCCCTTTCCCTTGATCAATTAGAAAAAAAAAAAAAAAAAAAAAAAAAAAAAAAACCTCGAGGCTTATTACCAAGTTCTGCGAGGCTTTCATTATGGTTTATAATTTCGGTTTACTAAACAGCTTCCTCTGTTTCCGGGAGCTTTTTCCTTTCCAAATATCTGTTTGTGCCTCCTTGCCAATGGTGGCTAGAACAGTAAGGAACAATCATGTTCTTAATATGGGTATATCTATCGCTTACTGGATTGTTTTTTTTTAAAAAAAAAATTTATGTTGAAATTCATTGATTCAGCATAAAGGCCATTTGAATAGAGAACTACATTAAAAAAAAAAAAACTATTGGAAGAGAGGTGGACGGCCTAAGTATGCCCATAAAGGTATAATGCATAAACTATAAAAAATAAAAAATAAAAAATAAAAAAATGAGTAAATGTATGATAAATTCATGGATAATGGCACCATTTGAAATCAATCCATAACATTTTAATTTTAAAAATTGAGTCCCTTAGTATTCGCGATTTTCAAATTAGTCATTTTGTCACTTTTCCGTCTACAATTTTTTGGAGCCATTAGTCAGAATTAGCAAAATGCTACTTAAGCATCCAAATAGTAGCCAAAACGACTCCGTTTCATACTTTTTTTTTTTTCCCCATGTGTCTTATCCATATAAAACTTAAAATCGTAAAAAAAATTAAACAATTAAAAATAAAAATAAAGAAACCAGGGGGTGGTTCAATCACCCCTTATTTGGCCAAAGGGAGTGGTCGAATCACCCATATCCAGGGGGTGGTTTGGCCACCACCAAAATATTCATGGCGTGGCTGAACCAACCCCCAAATATAAGGATAAGACACGTGAAAAAAAAACAAAAGTATGAAACGACGTCATTTTGACTACTGTTTAGATGCTTAAGTGGCATTTCATTGACTTTGACTAATGGCTCCAAAAAATTGTAGATGACAGAGTAACAGAAGGACTGATTTGAAAATTGCAAATATTGAAGAACCAAATTTTCAAAATTAAAATATTAAGGATTGCTTTCAAATGACACCTTTATCCAGAGATTTATCATACATATACTAAAAAAAAAAACTAATGATTCTCTTGTGGCGCAACATATATCTCCAACAACCTTCCGTCAGGCCACAACCATCTCTGGCCACTGTTTGGCTGCTGCTTCCGATGACCCATTGGCCGCCATCTCCGACGACAGTACCCTGCTAGCTCCACTTTCAAATCGAGCTCATGATTATATTTTGCTACGAATCGAAACTGATTATGGCCTTAGACGAGCTCACATCAAGCATTTTTGCTGCCACAAGAGAATCATTATCACTTTCATATGCGCATCATCATTTGATCAACAAATCTGAATGCTGAGCTCATGTTCAGAATTTGGTCTTTTCCGCACCGGATCTGTTTCAAGAAAAAAAAAAAAATCATCTTTTTTCAAACTCAGCTTCCACAAACTTCCGTCTTGAGTTTAAGGGGATCGTAGAATATAATGTTTCTATTTGTAGGTTTGATAATTCCCTTCTCTATATATTTTCCATAGTTAGTTGATTGTAATTAAATCAAATTTATCTTTCATAAGATTTGATTATTTTATTTGTATTGTATTCATTTACCACATTTTTCATATAAATATAGATAATTTGTACTGTAAATAACATCAAAAAATAAGAGCAAAATATAGCTCTGAAGACAATTTTTTAGTATTGGATGTAGGCAGTATAATGTTGAACCACCCGAAAATATTTTGTCTCCACTTTCGCTGTTTCTTTTTTCTCTTTAATTTTCCTTTTCTTTATGAAATTTTTCAGGACGTACTTCAAATCAAGGAAACTACATAAATTCTTGTGTTATCGTATTTGATTGTTTGTTTTACTTTAATCGTGATTTATTGCATAATATGATTGGAGTAAAGGTTTAAAAGGCCGAGAGGTTTTTGAGTCAATGTTTTGGAATATGCTGAATCAAAACGTTCAATTGCAACCTTTAAATGCATTTCTGGCAACAAATTAGTTCTAAATTTATAGTATATATTATTGAAGGTATTGATTTTGAAATTATTCAAAGAAAAACATACATTTTCAACCCATGATATGGTCCTAAAGCCTGTGTGTAAACACTACCCACTAGATGAATAAACAACATGAATACAGTAGAAGCAGCCTTGCTCTAAGCCAAAGCTATTTATCTTTCTCTTTTTGAGCCTTCTGTTCTAAAGAAGAGCGTCAGTCCATTAAAAAACTCTCCGCTTTTGTGCTCAAGTGACCTTATTTACCGTGCTTCAAACGTTGTAATGGTGATTTTGTTTACTGAACAAGTTCCATGGTTGTTGGATGAAGAATCCGCTTCAATTGAATTTGTAAAGAAACCTGGCTGGTTCGGCTTAGGTAATAAACTCTCGGTGCTCAACATTTGAACCACAAATGACATGTTTGGTCTATCTTCTGGTCTTTGTTGCACACATAACAAACCCATATGAATGTATCGTAATACATTAGTAACAGTGCACAAGTCACCTACCAATTCATTGATCAATTCCATTGGCCTGTCTTCAATCCATAATTTCCATGCCTGAAATAAATGAAAACCAAATTTGTGTTCTTCATACTGCATTCAAATTGGTCCATGACTATTGAAAGAACATAAGGATAATAGGGGCATCATGTGGCCCTTTGTGCTATCAGTAACTACATTGTTAATTAATAAGAGGTTTCCTTCAAAAAATTAAGTTAGTATGATTTGCCACTATTTATACTTACATGTCCAATAAGATTGATGTGGTGGTGGTCTGAGTGACAAAATCCTCTGTTCTTCTTCCCACTCAATATTTCTAATACTAAAACTCCAAAACTAAATACATCAGATTTTATTGAGTATTGTCCATGCGCTGCATACTCGGGAGACATATAACCACTGTAAAGAAAAATAAGTTAAAAGACAGCTAAACACAACATATTAAAGAAGTTTAAGCATACTTACTATGTTCCAATAATCCTCTTGGTCTTAGAGTCAATTTGATCTTCCCCAATTGATCTAGCCAAGCCAAAGTCCGAAATTTTTGGATTCATATTATGATCTAAAAGGATATTGCTAGCTTTTAGATCTCTATGAATAATTCTTAGCCTAGAATCTTCATGAAGATAGAGAAGTCCTTTAGCAACACCACGAATAATGTTGATGCGCATATGCCAATCTAGTAATTTACTCTTTTCTTGATCTGTCCAATTTCACATTCATGTTAGTGCATACCTTGCAAAATTCTCAACAAACAATTTCATCAATGAAAGAGGATAAGACTAAACATGAATGTTTTGGATTAACTCAAGATCAAGGTTCAAACCAAAAATAAAGGAGTCCAAGCTTTTGTTGGGCATGTATTCATAGATTAACATATTCTCATTCTCTTGAATGCAACAACCAAGAAGCTTCACAAGATTACGGTGTTGAAGTTTAGCAATCAAAATAACTTCATTTTTGAACTCGTTCAGTCCTTGTCTAGAATTCTTTGAAAGTCTCTTCACAGCTATATCTCTCCCTTCTGGCAATATACCCTGAAAATGAAATAGTCGGCATAATTTGAAAATAAAAAATATAGCCCACCTTGTTTTGTTGTTATTTACCTTGTATACAGGTCCAAAGCCACCTTCTCCCAACTTCTTGTCGTTTGAAAAATTATCTGTTGCATTAGCTATGTCTACCAGATCAAATATCGGTAATTCCATATCTTCCATCGCACCTTCATTGTTATAATCCTTCTTCTGACTTCTTTTTATCATTCCTGAAATAACAAGAGATGCATGGGCATGAAAAATCTTGGATAGTTCTTTTATCAAAAGCAAATTACTTGCCCCCCAATTTGTTCTATGTGAAAGACCTATTTATTTAAATTTCTTAGCTATAAATCTACCATTATTAATAAATTATTATCAGAGTCCATTTCTTACAAATCTACCTTGATTTCTGGGTTTCTTCTTCCATATGTATGAGATCAATCCAACTATTGTCATTCCCACCATTAGTAATGTTGAGCCGACAATAATTGCTAATAGTTTCTTCTTGTTGGAGTGCCTCTTTTTTTCAAGACGATCTGAAAGATCAAAACAGAGTTAGATGACTTTGAGGATGACTCGTCTTGCCCATATTCTAGATGGGGAAATGAGTGCAGATGTGGTGAATAAAGCAGTTGAGCTCAACACCACCACAACCACCACTTCTAGTTTTCCTAGCATTACAATTTGTCTAGCTTGTGGTTGTATGATTTGCTTATTAAGCAAGCTTTGAAAGATATCATCTAATGTCTATCAATGTTGGTTATCCGAGTTAAATACCACTTATTCAAAAGCTTAAGCTAAAAAGTAATAATACATCTAATAATTAAGCTTAAGACTTAAGACGTAGAATATTCGATTAAAATAGAAAATAGTGAATTTAACCATTTTATTATTATTCTAATACTCTTCTCTAGTATGAGTTCAAACTTTCTCTTAATAAATGATGTTCAATATATAGAATATTTATTAAAATTCGGTAGATTGTAGAATCATGATTTGAACTCAAGAGCTCTGTTTTAATATCATGTAAAATTACAAATTATCCAAAAAAAAATTAAACCAGAATTAAAAAATAATAAATTTAATAATTTAATTAATATTATAATATTCTCTAGCCAACCAACGGATGTATTTGTACGTATTTCTTATTTTAAATAAAAGACAAATAAAAAATAAAATAAAAAATCAGCAGAATCCAAAGAGAAAATAAAAATGAAATGGTACCGAGTTCTGTAGTGGCCATCCTTATATAGAGGTCTTGCCCACCCTCAGCGAATTCTATAATGTCAACCAGCCTGCCAAACCAAAGCAAGCAGCCGCTTCCTCCCCGCCTGACATCTAAATTTGCACATGCTGTGCAGGAGCAGTTTTTCAGACACATTTCTTTGCATTCCTTGAGGGTCAGGGTGTTGTTAAACCAGGAAGAAGATGTGTCGGGCAATTTCACCCCCGTGCGCATCAGGAATCCATCTCCGCCATTGCATTCCAAAGGAGTCCTTCGAACACACCCATCAGACAAATCTACTGAATCCCGATCTTTTGGAGACTTGGGTAAGAATCCTTCCAAGCATGAACATACAGGAGAGTTATTGATGTTGCAGGTACCATATGAACCACAGAAGGCATAAATTTCACATTGATCTAACCGGGCTGTAACGAAAGGCTCCCAACTGTGTGTCCGATCCATCCATGTGAATCGCTGCGCAACGCCTGATTGGCTTATCACAAATCTTGAGAAAACAGAGCTGTTTAGGAGTTTGTACTCGTAATAGGCCTCCTCCTTATTCAACACAAATTCATACTCATATACTGGATTCGGTCTCAATCCAGGATATCCTGTAAAATGAAGGCCATTCCATGACCCTACTCTAGCCTTTATTGAATCTCTCCTCATTAAAACCAGTTGTGGAAGCCCACGAGGATCTATCCGTAGTGAATACTCACCTTGAGCAGGATCTTCCGTGCTCTTCCAAGATGATAAAAACCTATCCAGACCAGTTGCAAAGTTCCATCCAAGCTTCATTCCCGGTAGGTGTGTGTCACAAGGATAATCAAAACTCTGCCACAAAAACTTCTCTGGGTCATCATCATTTCTATCTTTCACAACAAGATTCCCGGCGTCCGAGAGCTGTGCAACTGGATTTTTTGCAGTTCTTGATGTATTAGATGACCAAACAATACTATTCGTGCTATTTAAAAGCACAAGAACTCCATCATCAGTGACCTTTAAAACTCCTGACTGATCGTTAAGCGGAGCGTCTCTGTTGGCTACCCATACAACTGTCTCCGAAGATATCATGTACCATATTCCAAGATATCGACTTTTGGAATTACCTTGGCTGAAGAATCCCAATTGAAATGATCCGCCGGCTGAAACTAAAGTGGCATTGTCTCTGATTGACTGGCTTGGAGTAATAGTGTCTTGTGTAATGCAGATTCTAAACAGGGAGAATAAGAAAGAGTAAACGAAAAGATGGGTAATGGCTTCCATTGATTTACTACTAGTATATGCATAGAAGTCCAGATTTAAGCAGCGACTATTAGATCTATTTTCCTTTTGGAGTCTACCCTTCTTTTCGGGTTTTTCAATCTATTTTGTTTTTCTTGAAGTGATCAAGTCAGTCACGGGGCCCAATATTGAAAAAAGTAACAGAGTTTTTCTGGTGAAGACGTGAAGTCTTTCCCTATCGAAATTCCCTGCAAACTGGGGCGAAGGAAATATCTTTCAACCCAATGTCTAATTATGCCACTTGTCTCTTGTCACATTTTTTTTCAAAATACTAATAGATTTTGGACTACCGTTAACGTCGTCTTTTCTCACGCACACAGGAATCCAATTAATAGTCGTGCGAATTCTATTTTCTGTTTCTTCTTTGATTTTCATAATTTTTTTCGATTTCATCCTAACATAAGCGATGAGCACCATGTCAATTTCTTCAAATTACAACAACAACATCAGCCACTCTTCTTGTTCAGATATACAAGGTCCAGTTAGAGAAAAATGAATTACTTAAAAGTTTGATCATGCATAAGGTTGGAAGCTAGGAGTGAAATGATGCCTTATATGTACAACCAAAGTGGCATGAATGAATTGGGGAACTGATTTTGTAGGGTTTCTTTGTAAATTTTGTTTTTTCAGTCACAAATTGGCCTTTACATAACTTCTTAATTTTTAATTTATATTCTTTATTTCTGCAGTGTTCTGAAGGAAGACTTTATCTTGCATCTAATCTTATTGTTGGTTGCATTATGCAGGCAGAGTGGAAGCTTTGGCCATTTGCTCACCTTATTACCGATGGTGTGATCCCACTAGAAACAAAGACTTCTTTGGATGGACTTTGTAGAGCTTATTTGGGTGACAATACTCTCAATGTGAGTATTTATATGGATTATTTTGAATTCTCATGTACAAAGCGCTGAAGATTGAAGATCCTTGTCATTTATTATGTATTTTCTCCTAGAAAAGATCAGGTTAATTGAAAACAAGCTAAATAGAACCTCAATAGGTTGGTTGGCTTTAGTGATAAGGGCTTTGGTCTTGATGGCATCCCTCGTCAAGTTTAAGGTTCAAGTTTCTTTGGGTGCAAACAATTTCTTGGAATCATGTCCGCTAGCGAAGCTGGAGTCTTACCCGATTCGTATAGAGGGGGCGCTTTGCACAAGTCTAAAGTGGGGTAGGTACATGAAGTAGTCCTATCTCAAAGGGTTCTCCATCATACAAAAAAATTGTTGTAGTGTATGTTACAAACAATGATTTTTTTACCGTTAGACATTAAAATCTTCTACAAGCCATTGAATATTTTTCCATTGGTTTTATCTCATACGTTTAAGATCGTTGGTCTTTAACGCATGGTGATGATCTTTAAACATAAATTGGTTTCATCTCAAACATTTCATACTGTTGGCCTTTAACTCATGGTCATGATCTTTAAACATAAACTACGTCACCGTTTGACATTAATTTCTTAAGAATTTTTCTATCACTCTCGTAGCTTTCCAAAAGGCACTATAAAAAGAGAAGTTATACTTTGTTTTTATCATGTCTAATTCCATTTTCGTCTTATTCTACTTGGTCTTATTCTTAAAAAAAAAATAAAATCAGCCCATCAAATTGGGTGTTCAATATTCCACCTTTGTATTTAGAAGTGCAGTCTAATCCTAAAAGATTGCGTGTCAAAAAATTTAATCGTACCGAGTTACATACTCTAGAAGGTACGAAATCAAGCTTTAAAGATAACGCTATTGCGTGATTCTATAATTTTATGAGATATTTCCTTATTCTATTTTAATTGTATTCTATTTATCTTATTTTTCAGATTAATATTATTTAGTATTAATAAGAATTTTTTATTTTACAACAAAAAAAGAAGAAGTTGCTATGTGATCCATCTTACTGTAAACTGAACATATAGATAATGCTTAGTTTTTCTGGCTTATATGAAGTTTGCTGTGATGCGGATGCCAGGATGTTCCGGACTTTAAAACGCTCCATTGGGTAGAGTAAATTATCTACTATGTGAAGATAAAGCTGCATGACTTAAATTGTCCTCGATCTGTCATCACGTGTTTCTAGTGATCATACTGCTAAATATTACTTCCAAGAATTTCAATTTTTTTGCCTTATATTAGGTGTAGGTGATGCAAGAAGATATTTACTGATATTTTTATTGGGCAGATCTAAACCATATTTTGTCCTTTCTCTCCTGTCTTCTCTCTATTATTCTTTTGAGAGCCCCTTTGATACGGACCATCCGTAATAAGGGGTTTTACAGCCCCTAATAATATGTTGACAACTCAGCAAAAAATATTAAATCTCACCAAATACTCTAGACTCATATACACTGAATCACTCCCCTTAAACCATCGGATCTACTACCTCTGCCACACGCCACCTACCTCCGCCGCCGGAAGCCTGTTGACCACCACTGAAAGCCCGCTAGCTACCGTCGGAATCCCCTCATCTTTTGGTAGATGAGAGCCAAGAGAGAGATGAATTGAGAGAGGGAGAGAGGGAGAGAGCGAGAGCTGAATTGCCGGCCACGCACGGCCAGGGAACCTCCCCTGCAAACCCTCCCTCTCTCTCTCTCTCTTCCCCCCTGCTGTGGCTGCGTGCCCGCGGCCACGGTCAGATCAGGCACGGCCACACGAACGGGCCAGCCAATGAAACCCCCCCTCCCTCTCTCTTCTCTCTCCTACGAAACCCCCCCCCCCACGCAGCGGCTGCGGCCACGGCCCGACCAAGCCTGGTCTAGCCATTGGGCGGCGGCAGCCAAATCAGGCCGTGGCTACCGCGTGGGGCCTTTCATCTCTCGCTCGGTTCAACTCTCTCTCTCCCTCTCTCAGTTCATCTATCTCTCTCTCTCTTAGTTCTCATCTATCAGTGGTGGGATTCCGGCAGTGGTCTGCGGTGGCTTTCGGCAGGTCTGTCGGCGACTGAAGAGGTAAGGTGGATCCCAGCGGCGGCCAGAGAGGTAAGGTGGTTGAGGATTGATTCAATAGGGTTAGAAAGGATGATCAAGTGTTTTAGTTTTTAAGGTAGTTTTTGTATACTTAATGTTTTTAGCTTAAGTATTAAATTCTGGTTGAAGGCTGTAAGAGTGGTATTTTACAACCCAACCAGATTGAAGGTTTTCTCTATTCTTTTACCCTGAAAACATTCAACCATTTAGAACTCTCCTAGTTTTAATTGGGATATCTAAAAGAAAATATAAAGAAACAAATGATAGGTTAACTGGGTAGTGATGACAACAGCCACTTGGCCCTATCATGCTTTTGTTGGCCCAAAAAATATGTGGTGATGAAAATTTGAGTATTGAGGATGGCTTTGCTCATCCTGTCAGTTTGTGACTCAAAATGATATACAAAGTAAAGCCGATCATGACTGACTGATTATGATATATAGTGGCAAATAGTGCAGACATCTCAGAAACTTGCATTAAATAATTAAAACAAAAAACAAAAACAACAAAGAATGGAGTATTTGGGGATTTAATGTTCAGTTTGAACGGAAAAGTTGAAATTACAAATTTTTAAAAGATGGTAATACTAAATTGACACTTTTTAAAGTTTAAAAATATAATTTTAAAAGTAATAAAAAATCAGAGTGGTAAGTGAGTTATACGTATTGACAGATGTTACACTTTATTCTCTAAACCATCTTACAATCATCTATTTTGTAAATTTTGGATTGGTAGAATTCACACGTGGCTTCCACAAATTGAATGGTAGATTCATCTATCCACTATATGGAGATAGATGAAAGATGAGACGTAAAATAATTTTTATCATATATATATATATATAGATATAGATAAAGAAAGCATATGAAAGAGTCGTAGAGTAAAAATATAGAAGATACTTACTAAAAACTGTCTGAATTAATGAAGGAATTGTATACATTAATTTCTTTGTATGTAATCATACATCACCATTAGTTGTAGCAAATAGCAAACTTATATATAGATGTTTAATCCAGATCAGTCAATACCAAGCATTCCTAAGAACAAAGTTTATAACCGAGCATCTACTCTTCGATCTCTTCTTTTCCTCTTCTTGCTAACTCTCCTTTCGACCACTTGCTTTTGGTTTGATTCGTTGAGTAAGACGAGGCTCTCCACATAAGAACCAGCAAAGAATAGTCTCCCAAACCCCTACCATTTTCCCAGATATGACACCTAAATTCTGGGCTCTTAGGATCATATGAAGCTACCTCTCCACTCTCTGCTGCTTCCCATAGTACCTCGCCGTTCGTAGTAAAACCCAATGGTTTTGGAATATCTAAATAATCTATCTTCCCGCTCCTAGTAAAACGAAATACTGGTTTTGGTATATCTGCTAGCGTTTTACAATTTAAAACTTCCGTCCATGACTCTAATTCACCATATTCTTTCATCACCCACAAAAATTGAAAATAAGGTGCGCCAACACACAACGCAAGCGATTTTCCGTATTCTGAGATAGAATAGGATTTTGGGTCAAGACAATAATTGGTAAGAGAAGGTACTCGTCTTTCTCGTGGCATTATCTCACGAAATATCTCATTACTTACATCAACGAATTTTGGCATACACCAGTACTGCCAATTCGGGCTGAAGCAAAAAGCCAATGGATAGCCCTATTGATGAAAGGTTGAGGACCACCGTCATGATTTAGACGACACGCAATTGATGAAAGACGACACGCAATTGATGAAAGGTTGAGGACCACCGTCATGATTTAGACGACACGCAATTGATGAAAGGTTGAGGACCACTGCCATGATTTAAACGACACATGACGTAGAGGAAAACTTGGTAAACAAAATCAGAAGCATTTGCGTGTTCTGATTGTAAAATAAAACAAGCTCGTAGGCTTAAAAGTAATAAATTCCGCAGAGTGTTTGAGTGAAACTTTCTGATTGATAAATATTCAATTGTGTGATTGATTTGCAATGCAGATTCATCTATAAATATTAGTAGAAAATTTGAAGAGAAAGTAATTCTAGTCTTAGTAGAACAAGTAAACCTAGTCCTAATAAGACAAGAAAGTAAATATAAATCCTAATAGAGAAAATAAACCTGGCGATGTCCCGACCAGGTCTCGGTGACGTCCCAACGTTGTCCCGGGTGAGTCCCAAAAATGTCCTGAGTGGGTCTCGAAAATGTCTTGAGTGAGTCCCGAAAATATCTCGGATAGGTCCCAAAAATGTCCCGAGCGGCGTCACGAAAATGTCCCGAGTGGGTCTCGACGATGTCCGCGGGCGAGTCCAGCGATGTTCTGAGCAGGTCCCGGTGCATCCCAGGCGGTTCGAAAATGTTCCGGGTAGGTCCCCATGATGTCTCAAAAATATTCCGGATGGGTCCGACAATGCTCGAGTGGGTCTCGAAAATATCTCGGGTGAGTCCCGAAAATGTCCCGAGTAGGTCCCAAAAATGTCTTGGGGGTCCTGAAAATGTCCTGAGTGGGTCTTGACGATGTCCCGAGCAAGTCTCGGCAATGTCCCGAGTGGGTCCCGGTGACATCCCGGGCAGGTCACGAAAATGTCTTGAATGGGTCCCCATGATGTCTAAAAAAATGTCCCAAGTGGATCCCGAAAATGTCCCGGGTGGATCCCAAAAAATGTCTCAGACAGATCTCGAAAATGTCCCGGGTGGATCTTGACGATGTTCTAGGCGAGTCCCGACCGGGTCCCAAAAATGTCCCAGGCGGGTCCCGGTAATGTCCCAAGCGGGTCCTAACAATGTTCCGGTCGAGTCTCGACGATACCCCGGTCAGGTTCCGAAAATGTCCCGAGCAAGTCCCAACCGAGTCCTGGCAATTTTCTTGGTGGGTCCTAGCGATATCCTGGGCCGGTCCCGACTGGGTTCCTGCGGGGTTTAGTGGTGTTTTGGCTGTGATCCACCAATTTGAAAATGTGACGCTTAAACTCGGAAAATAGTTTACGGTTTTAAAAAAGAGAAACCATTTTACGAAAATTTGAAGACAATTTTTTGGTCAAACGGAAAATAGTTTCCGTTGACTATTATTTGTAGCCCCACCAAACACCCAAAAACATGAAAAATGATTTCTGAAAATATTTTACATCGAAACAAACAGAGCCCTAGTAAGGAAAACAATTACAAAATCTAAAATCTTAAAAACAATAAAAATAAACTAAAAATAAAATAAACGGTAAAATCCTAACCTAAAATAGAAAATCAATAAATTGATTTTTCTATCAACCGAATACGGTTGACAATTAGTAGTGATCATGACAAAATCTTTTCTTCTATGAATAAAAATCTTTTTAAACGGCGCTTTCCCAATAAATTATTTATTATTTTTCTTATTTTGAAATTTACTAAAAATATGGATAAATTCTATCCTACATCAAAACAGGAGCAGCAACTCTAATGCTTTTCCAATACCGAGTAGAGAGTGAGAAAACCCAAACTAGAGAGTCAAGTTTGACACTACCATTGTTTTGTAAGCAAACAATTTTTACTACTTTGCAGTCATTTGTCTTTGAATCAAACCCAAATCCCCAACCAATAGAACGCAGCTGACATTCCTCGTACCCAATATTGTCGAGTTTAGGAAGGGTTACAATGTTTCCAAGCAATGGGTTCCACAGAACAAGGGTGTCGACGTAATGCTTTATTAATACTAACCCATTGCAGGAATCGACCACCCAAAAATGATTCAAGCTTTTGTGTGAGAATTTCAACTCTTTGTGTTTGTTGAACAATTGGATTGACTAGTCTTGTTCTGTTACTTGTTTGCCAAAGCAAGCGGTGATCACAGCGGAGTCAATGTATCTGTGGCCGTGATTAGCGTCTAGCTTGGACTCACCAAAAACTGCTAAGAGGAGAATCTGATCACCGTGATTGTTATGGGAGCGGTTGGTGTGGGCGAGGTGAGCGAAAGCAAAGCTGGGGCAACGGATCATGGAGCACCATGCTTTGTTGACGCAAGTGAATCTCACAAAAGAGTTGTCGTATCAATGAAATGGTTCTCTCTAGAGAGAGAATGTTCACCTTCTCTCTAAAGTAAGGGTATTTCCACCTCTTAGTGGGGTCTTTCCGCCAACTCCGGTGGTTCTGTAAGGGAGGAGGGATGGATCTCTTCCCCTCCCTCCTCCCTTTCTCCCTTGTTTCCTTTCTCGTTTTTCTCCCAGTTTCTCCGGTTCGTTTTTTTCATTGTTTTTGTTTTTCTTTCCTCCATTCAAGCACTGTTGCATCTCCGACCAACGCAACCCCTCTGAACTGGCAACCCCTCCACTGCGCCTCCATCCACCTTGTCCCCGCTCGCCCTAGCCGGCTGTTTCTTGGATCGATAGAGGTTCATAGATCTGATTTTTTCAAGGCTAAATCTGTTAATCTCCATCTGCTCCGCTTGCAGACACGCCCTACCACCGTCCTCCTCGGCTTCTCCTCTTACTGTCGCGCCCTTCCAGCTCTCCATCCAGCCACCACGCGTCGGTGCATGGGTCTCACTCGTCGGCGAGTGGCCTTTACGCGCCGGCACGTGGTCCTCTATCAACGGCGCATGGCGGCTGCGCTTTATTGCTCCTCCGCCCGCCTCTGCTTTTGCAACTACTGTCTTTTGGTTATTTGTTGTTTTTTTCTGCTCTTGTTTTTTTTTTTTAGGGTTATTGTCTCCTAACACTTATTTGGTTTGATACTGTAGTGAAGACTTTGAAGCCGAAGTTTGTTCCTCATCGACATTTCCTATTCAGTTCTCAACAGTTTCGTCCCCTCAACAACCACCTTCACGGTGGCTGTTGCCACCCTTTGGGGCACCTTATGATACCCTTTTGCCATTTGCAACGGCATTGTGAGATCCTTTGGGGCACCTTAGAGAGGCCTGACTTATTATTGGTCTTTCTGAGATTCTTAACAAAACCATTGTCTATTCTCTGTTATTGTTATTTTACTGTTGTTTTCGTTTGGACTTTGTTATTGGGGTGCCCAACCCATTATGATTGTTCGATCCCATATAACCTTTTCCCCATATTGAATAGGAAAAAAAAAAAAAAGTAGTGAATCTCACAAGGGATTTCACGGGCAGTCTCAAGAGAATTTCGTATATTTCATCTAGAAAATAGTGCACCATGGCAGAGAGAAAGATTGCCGCTACAAGTTAATTCCAGGAGGGTGTTTGATATTTATAATAGGATTGCGTGTATTAATAAAGGAGATCGAGGCTGAAACGGCAAACCTCTTCCCAAACAGATTAAGTATTCCTCCTATTTACATAATCAAGTATGATCTTTAATAGTTTTTTCTTGAGAGAGAACGTCTATCTTTTCTCTAAAAAAAGAGTAAGGTCTATCCGCCTCCTTGTGAGGTTTTTCCGCCACCTCTGGTGGTCTTGCAAGGGAGGAGGGATGACTCTCTTCCCCTCCCTCCTCCCTCTCTTCCTTTTTTTTTGTTTTTGTTCCTCTTCCTGTTTCTTCCGGCTGTTTTTTTCTTTGCTTTTGTTTATCTTTTCTCTAAAATAGCACCGATGCAACTCTGCCTCTACTGGACCGGCATCTCCTCCTCTGTGCTGCCATCTGACGCTACCCAGATCACCCTCGCTGGCCGTTTCACAGATCTATGGAGGTTCATAGATCTGGTATTTTCAAGGCTAGATTTGCACACCTCCATCAACTCCGCCGTCAAACGCGCCCCATCACCGTCCTCCAAGGCTTCCCCTCCTCTTACAGAGCTCTTCCTTTCCTCCAACCAACCACCACGCATCGGCGCATGGCCCACACGCGCCTTCGCGTGGATCTCACTCGCCTACGAGCGTCATCCAATCGCCGGCACGTGGTCCTCACCCTCCAACGTGTGGCGGCTACGCTCCATTGCTCCTCCGCTCGTCTCCACCACTGCAGCTGTCTTTTGGTGCTTTTCTATTTTATTTTTCTCTTGTTTTTTGAGGGTTATTGTCTCCCAGCACTTTTTTAGTTTGATTTATTAGCGGCGACTTTGCAATCGGCGTTTGCNCCTCAGCAACTACGCTCCTTTTGGTACTCGGCTTTCCATCTCCTCAACAACCACCTTCGACGGTGGTTGTTGCCATCTCTTGGGGCTCTTCACAATGCCTCGTTGCCATTTGAAACCGTCTCGTGTGGCCTTAGACATGCCCGACTTGTTATTGGTCTCTTTGATATCAATAATGAAACCATTGCATATTGTTGTTTGTTTTTATTTTGTCGTTTTTGTTTGGGTTTTGTTGTTGGGGTGCCCACCCCTTTATAGTTATTCGATTATATGTAACCCTTTTCCTACTTTGAAAAAAGAAAAAGAAAAAGTATTCCTCCTATTTACAACATCTTATGGCGTGTATACGTACGACTCATGACTATCAGGAGTAGAGTAGTAGTACCCAAAAAGAATCTTTCACTTTCCAAAAGTTTATAATTTTGTGTTGATTTTTCTATTTAAGGTGAATTTTTATGATGTAGGAGTTCAAAAATCAAATAATAATATAAAGGAAATAAGATAAGAAAAATGTAGTTAAATACGTAAAAAACTTTTACGAATAATAAATTTGTGCTTGTTGTTTAAGATTTTTTTTTTTTCTTAGTTTTACGTTAGCACTATATATCTTAAGAGTAATATAAATGAAGAATCAAAAAGGAATGGAAGAGACGAAAAGTGGAAATCTAGGTTGTACGTACTAGCGGTTGTTAACTGTAATTATTCGCTATTTGCATATGCGGATGCCGTTAGCAAAACATTTCTAACTGCATATGCGAATGCGAATAGAGGTTCTAGAGTAGGCGGATGTAGTTAATAAGCACACCTTTATATATAATATATGTTTAATATTAAAATATTATGGCTTATAAGAAACATTACAATAGGCCCAAATTAGACACTAAAAACAGGCTAAAAATATTTTCTAAATTGTTTAAAATAGGCCATAATACTAATAGATCCCAAAAGATTAAAATATGCTAATTACCTAATATGAAGATAACAATTAATAATTGTAAGACCCGTCCAGATAATGATTAATAATCGTATGATGCAAATGCGATTACCTAAAAATGATAACTGCATAATGCAAATTGCTAATAATCGCATCTCCATATACAACCCTACGCGAAAGAAATCTCTCGAGTTTTCTGATTATAGTGTTTAATAAAAAAATGCACCTAGGCCCTAGCTAATATACGAAACATGAACCATCAAACTCAAGCTTTGAGACTTATTACCAATTCTACGAGACTTTCATTATGGATTATAATTTGGGATAACTTCACTTATTTTTCATGAATTGTCACTCCTTTTACAATATATTTTTAAAGTTCAAAACCTCTCAATTTAGTGTATCAAACTTTCAATTTTTTTTTTTTTTCAATTTCATCCCGTTAGAATTTTTCGTTAAATCCTTTCAAAATTCTCAAAATGCCTCTATTTTTTTAAAAAAATATTTTTATCTAAAGGTATATAAAAAGTGGGAATGCATCATAAATAGTGCATTTTATTTGATAGTATAGTTTTACGCTTTTACCCTTTATCTTTATTCTTCATTGTTAAGTGAGGTTGGATTATTTTTGTCTTTCACAATTTCTTTAATCTTTAAATTGTAAAATTACTATTTACAACAGATAAAAAGAGATAATTACAACTAGATAAAGAGAGACAGTTATAATTAGATAAACATGGGTTTAGTTATATTTACAACTGTTTTCAAAAACAACGAACACAAACAAACGGTTTCTTTATCAACTTTTATTTGAGAGGACTTGATTAAGATTAGATGAAACCTGGTAAAACGTAGACAGTGTAACATGAGTTCAATTTTCTTCTCCACCAAGAGTTCAATTTTCTTCTCTACCGACTACAAATATTGTAAAGAGCAAATAACAATTTCTTTATTTTGTTTTGAATTGCAACCTCAAGTTTGGTTCATCTTCTTTAATCATTTTTTTTGTTCACCCTTTTTCTCAAATCTGTCTCGCTTTGTGGTATGGTGTCATGTTCAGCCAAGTGACATTCTCCTAATTAATTTTTTTTTATTATTATTAATTTTTATGTTTGAACTGTATATGTAATTGCAAAAATTTTCTTGAGTGCGATAAACTTTTTTTTAAGCGACAATTCCTTCGCTCGACTCTACGCCTTCGTCGGGTCTAAGATTGAAGGTGTTGTTCATGTTTGATCCTTCTCTCTTAGTCT